>BOPP01000080.1:4792113-4814082 GCA_017312745.1 Gryllus bimaculatus
CTGTGTTTCTGTGAGGAGTGAAACCACTAATGTTTTACACTGAACCGTTTTTTATGAAATTTATAGTTTCTTGGGTAACGCTTTTTTGTACGTGGATTCTCATAAATATATTATTCAAGTGTCGCAAATTTACGTTGATAATTCACCCAACCAAGGTTCCCAGTTATAACAAAAAACTATTTGAAAATACACGAGGTATCTAACATGATTATTTAAATGTTTTATTAAATCCGCATGTAAAACATGATTAATAATAATGAATATAAAATATTGTTTTAAACTAAGCTTTCTTACCGTGTAAATTATCTCTTTGCAGTGACCAGATCGTGGACAATACCACATGAACGAACGCGAATAAATTAACTTTTCTGGAAACAAGAACTTGGAAAAAAGAAAGAAAAGATACCACAAAAACCACGGGGCAAAGAGTAAGTCAATCTTTGAAGTCTTAATTTAATCATTCCCTTAGTTAAATAACGGACATAGAGAGGGGCGAAATACAAACAAAACATAATTAAGGGATCTACGCTGTTAGTGCAAATTCAAGAAATATGTTCATCTAAAATAGCAGAGGAATGATTGGGGAGTATACTTTCACCCGTCTCCTCCTGATTAACTGTATTTAAAAGATGGCAAGCCATTAACAGCTAACAATAGTTTATTGTCTCTTGTTACAATACGACGATTCCAAAGCTCATCAACACTGCGCACGACTTTCTTCAAATGCTTCATTGCATCCATCATAATAACGACTTTGAAATTATTTGGATACGGAGAAAGCTTTTGCGGGAGTAAAGATTTATTGACGATGTCATAGTAATCTATTACAATATGAAAGGTATGTTTTCAATGTTTTTAAAGGCTTCTTTATATTTCATCTAATTTTATATTTGCCTTTAAATGTAAACGGTTTAACCAGATCATCATATTCAAAATTATTAAATATACGCGACAAATTTTACGGAAACAAAAATTGCTTGTCTAGCTTATCCATGATTAACACTCAATTATTAACGATTTAAAAACCTTCGATATCCCACGCTTAAACATTGCAACCACGTTTTTTAGAATGGTTTTATTCGCTATTGGCTTGGAATATAAGATTAAAAATATACCTTCTTATCACTTTCAACATCTTCCCGTAGCTCATCTGTCATCTTTATAAATCTTACTTATTACAACGAACACATATACTGAATAAGTTTTTCAATTCTGTTTGAAAATTTTAACTCGTTGTATTATACAGCAACTATAGCCTATACACACTACAGTAGATAACAATCCTCGCGTTCTAGTAGAAGGAAATATAATTTTGTGGTAGATTGCTTTTTTATTTTGATTTTGTTTTGCTTATTATTAGTTACGGTTTTATAATAATTGCCAAAAGGATTTTTTCGTATAAAAAATCTCCATTTAGTAATAAAAAATTAAAACCGGCGTCTGCTCTGTTACTGGCACAGATAGCTCCATGACAGGGCTCAAGGTCCTACCGCAGCCGACCAACCTTGCAGCCATGGGTTAGGGGTACGTGTGATTAACACCAACCATTGACGAAGTGAGCTTTCTATCGCCGCACAGCAACAAGATACTGAGACATTCAAGGAAAGCGCACACTATAATCTGCCCCGACCGGTGAAATCGAACTGGGATCGCGGTCAATACAGAAAGAGAGTACGCATGAACTGTGAGTTAACCGTGGGGTCAAAACCGACCCTATTGTTTGTAAATATCCCTATTCAAATGCGGCATCTGCAGTGGTTATCAGGTAATTTTCAACCGGCGCACAATTCATTTCGCCTTTTGAGTGGGTTGGGTGGCAGTTTGCTCTTTCTCGTTTGTGCAAGGAGCTGCGTCTCATTCACTCTCGGACAATCAGATGCTTCTAAACTCGATCAATCTGGTAGAGGGATTAAACATCCTTGAAATTCAAGGCAAATGATTAAATATCATTGACAGCGCGAGGTGTGCTAAGGATGATATAACTTTATAAAATATAACTGACGAGAGAGGACAAACCTGAAGAAATAAGACGTGAAGACGTAATGATGGGCAGCAGAGGAAGATGCTCATTTTAGGCGGATTAAATGCTATTATGAGCAAGTCAGTGAACGTAATCTGCCCATTCTAAACGCTGCTGGAAATCCGAGATAGCAGTGTACCTAAACGCCATAACAAATCTCACGAGGAACTAAATCGATCCTTTCTTGGGATACGCAAAATTCCAGTATATGATGATGACCCCTTCAGAGTTTCGTAAAATGACTTCCCCTTTCCACAAAGGATCGTTACACAAAGCTTGTAGACACCTTTCCCTGTAAATGAAGGAATTTTGAAATGAAAAAAATACATATATAAAGAAATTACTATTGGTTTCATTTCTGATTTGTTGTAAATGAATTATTTTAATAAAGCGGATTTTTCACGACTTATCACCTAGTTATATAAAATAATGCACTATATTTGTGTGGAAAATAATGCATGTTTGCATAAACCGAAATGACAATGAGATCAGCTCATTCGATTCGATCTGAAATTCCAATTCAAGCTCTCACGGCAATTCAGATAAGACAGCGCACCCAATTCTGAATGAAAGAGCGTTACGCTTGTAGACGCCCCGATTCACTCAACAAGAAACATCGACGGCCGTAGCAATTCCTAAAGAGCGAGATTCTTGCCTCCAATTCCACCATGACCGAAGCGGCCCGAGTGCAATCTGGCCGACAACTGCGCCGGCGGACTGGGTTTCGTTTTCAGAGATGAATCATAACAGGTTGGTAATGAATAATGTCCGCGCTCCCACTTCCTCATATTAAGCAGGGCGCATGCTCCCCCGGCGCGGGCACAATGCCAGGGTTATTTAACTCCGGTCATTACGCGAAACAGCGGCCCGTGCCGGCACGCGCGGGCCGTCCAGCTGGCGACGCGGCGCTCCGCGGGTTATAACGGCGAGTCGGAGACCGAGTAAACCGCATTCATCACGGCGGACGCCGTCGCAACCGCACCGCGCCACGCCGCGTCGGCGAAGATAACGTTCTCGACTTCTAATTTTGCAAATACATCTAACGAGGAGCAGCCTCTCATCTCCTCCGGCTCGGCCTCCGCGTATTTATATCGTTAGGAGGCTCCACCTCCCCTCCCTGCCCTCCCCTCACCCTCCTTCCCTCCCTCTACACCCACCTGTTTTTCTCTTCCGATCGCTGCGCCCTTCCTGCGCTGCAGCACTTCCGAAAAATTCCAACTTAAATTCGGTGAGAGGATGTGAGGATCAGGTGGACGCGGACTCAGGAGCTTTGGAAGTCAGCTGAGTTGTTTAAAGCAGAGATATGTTTATTGTGCGAAGGGAACTTAATATAAATACAAGTTTGAAAAATACCTCGAGTTCAGGATGACGTTCATGGACGGGTCTTTTAGATTAGAATTTAATTGCCTTTCATTTTACATAGTGAAGCAACTTTCTTATTGAAATATTGTAGTGGATGGCGGAGTTTTCATGGCGTCGAATATCCATAACACTGATCTAAATTGAAGTAAAATGTTCATAGGAAGAGACTTTTTTTTGACTGTTGTCTAATTTATTCCACCTTTTAAATTACGCAATATACATCCAACGACGCACCAGTCTCGTCTTTTTCGTTCTTGACTTCCCTATTTATTTATTTCGAAGCGCCTCTCGTTTGTCTTCCTCAGATGACACTTCAGTGTTGTATAGCATTGAAACTAATAATTAATTTTTTAGAAAATATTATTAAGTATTTACTCTATATTACACTAAGAAAAATAACTCTTCTTATATTTTAAACTAATAGTCAATGTAACTAACAAACTCTATTGCGTATACGCAACTTTGCAACCTTAGGTATAGCAATTTCAATCATGACATGTGACGTACTGAATCAAGTTGCATTGTGATTGAACATTACGATTTTTCGTACTTTTGTGAACTGCAGTTCTTTTTTGCACAATCTCCTCTGCCACTATACTATTGCTTTGAAACAGATCGTAGAATTCCAACATTACATACTACATGAAGGTATCTGGCTGATTATTTGGTATTTTTTTTCATTCTTACGAACTACTTTCTTCTCAAAATACACTAATGAATTGGTACTCTCCTACGTAATTTAACTCCACGCTCCATCATTCTTGGAAAGGCTTCCTGATTAGTACTTTGCCTCAACTGGGGTCTTCTTCCAAGTATATGTTTTTTAAATAATGTCTGCTTAACTTCTCACAGAAAAGTGTTTTGAATGCATACCACGTTTTCATAACATAAAAGTACGCGGACCCTGGAAGTTAATAACATGATGAATTAGTGTTTCAAACGTGAATTGAACTATAAATTTCTACTTAAAGAGATTTGTAACCATATATTTTTCCTATGTCTAAAAAAAATCTGTATCCGAAAATAAAAGAATTCGCTTGCTTCAAAATTTTCGAGAAGCTATTTTTTTTAAGTATGAATGTTGATTATTGGTTTTGACAACCAGGAAATCAAAAAACAACGCAGAATATAAATTAGATTGAACTAAATCAGAAGTTTGATTGAATGTTTAGTTGTTTTCAATTCCTCGAGATCATAATATTTGGGCGGTTTTAAGAAAGCGCGGGCATTCATTTAAGCATGATGTGTTTTGCATTCTAGTATTATTTCATCAATTCACTCTTAGAATGAGGCAATGAATATTTGAAGCTGACAATATTAGGCACCGGCCAAAAGGTACAAGAAAAAAGGGGCCATTACCAAAGTTAAAAATAACATTGGAATATTTTGTAACTCAAATCAAATGAATTAGTCATTTCAAAAAAATTTAACAGAAACTAGAAATAATTTACAATTTACTACGCTGAAAATTTAATGCGTGATTAAAATGCCGTGGGTACTTGTTATACAAAACGTTTATCGTGCAATACAGTAAGGAAACTCCATCGGCGATCATTGACTAAAAACCATCTGGTATTCAGCATTCGTAGACGATCCTTATAAGAAGTTCAAGATTAACTTTTGAGCCTCTCCGCGCTGATTGAATCGACATTGGAATACTTCCATCATTAGAGGATCCTGAAAACACTCGTTCCTATACGTGACCGTTTTTAGTGCGTAGCAAGCATTTGTTTTTTAAGGAATCAGAAGTTGGGCAACTAATCTTGAATATAAAAAATAGCATTGTGCATAAAAAATGTGTGTGGTGTAAAGAAATGCCATTAATTGGTAATGGTTGGGCCTGAGGCGAGTTCATTTATCCGGAAGAAACATTCCTTTCCTTCAAAGGTGGCTGTGGCAAGTACCGCTTATTTACACAAGAGGGTAATTTTTTTGTCAGGAATTACGAAAACTACCTACGATTTATCATATCTTCAAAAATCGCTGCAATTTACTCAAAACAAATGATGTGTCAGTTCGACTAGGTCATTAAATTGGTTTATAAAATCATTACTACAAAGAATAGGAATTGAAATACAATTATCAGTCTGGTATAGATATTTCACGTTTTCCCTTTGTTCCAGTATGGTAAGGTTCGTCTAAAGCAAATAAAGTCACTCTCAATATCAGACTCCAAGATCTGCAGTAACCTGGGAGAGGTCATTCTTTACACGTGTTGCACGTTTCAAACCAAAGCCCCCCCCTTTTTTTTTTGAGAGGGCTGGAAGTTGAGCAACAAACTTACAAGACACAGAGGTTGAAATTCTGAGCTTTACCGGATCGAGCGCAAACATTACCAAAATGGATTCAGTGATAAAATAAATTATTCCTGCATTTCCTTAATTCTCCGTACATTCGTTAACAAATATGCTATAAGAAAGGAGCCAAGCCTGAAATACGTACTCTGAACGTCTTTTTTATTTGCATAATTCCAAATGTAAATTTATGAGTCAATCTAGAATTTAATTGGATGTTTCTCTTAGCGATTTAATTATGCTCGATATTTGAAAAAATGTTACTCTGAACGAAAAACATAATCACTGACATTTTAATCGCAAACTCAATTGTGCAATGAATGTGAAAAGTATAATGTGGATAGGGAAGTCGAAACTTTTAATAAGATTATTAATTGATATAATAATATTGATGAAACTAACAAAACTGAAAACTAACGTCATTATTTTATTATTATATTATTATTCTATTATTATTATTATATTATTATTATTTTATTAATATTCATTATTATTTTTATTATTATTAATTATTATTTAAACTATCCTAATATATGCAGCATGTTCTATATTATCTTAAATTCTTGATAAAACGTGGAGTCAAATCTGCATGTCAGATCTAACCTGCATATGTATCCGAATAGTTAACGAAAATAGATGAGTTCATGACACCTGTCTGAGGAGAGATACTTTAGATGACACCGCTGCTTCTCATCTCTTTATTTATCGCTCTTCCGTTGTTTTTATTTTTTTTTTTTTTTTTGTTTTCTCGTTGTTTTCGCCGGTCAGCATCGAAGCGGTTCTACGCATGCGCATTCGCGTCAATCCCGAACAGCGCTACGCCGGAATCCAAGTAAGTGTGGACGCGTTGCTATCGCTAATTCGTCGCGTGCTCAAACTTTCGGTATTCGTCGCACTCCATTAGCGTATCGGTTTTATGATACGGGCGACATCGACGATCAACAGCTGTTCGGGAACTGAGCGAGCAAGTGGCTTCGACTGCTCGGGACGAATGCCGAATGTGTGGAGCCCGCCTTCAGGCGATGCCGGAGAAGGCCCTAACAAACGGACCTACTGGACCACGTGCGATCTTTTCCTTCATCTTTTATGTCATATCGGTTTCTCCTTACTTAACACACTTAACAGTTTCGGAGTCTTAGAACATGCCCGTCCACTGGTAGAAGGGGCAAACAGACAAACCGGCGGGTAGGTCCATCGCCGGATTTGGACTATTTAGCTAGAGAAGAACGTCGGCACTCTCCGTGGAAAAACTGAATACGTTAAACTAGAATATCAGATAAATATACAATCATTTAATAAACAATACAAAACACATGACTTAATTATAAAAACTATACATAGACAATAAAAAATAGAAAAAATCGTTATATTTAACCAAACTAAAATAAAAGAAATAAATTAAATTATAATAAATCAAATCAGAAATATCATAATACAAATAATTATACAAAATCAGAAATAAGCATAAATTAATAAAAAACAAATTATAAAAATTCAATTACATATTATAAGCCAAAAAATATAAAAAGTTAACAATTAAATAATTAAAACATATTTTATATATAAAACAAACAATATTTAATAAATTAAACCTCAGTTCGGGTGAACGATAATTCATCTCATCAATCAATCAAGCGTATATTTCATATTCATATCAGTCTTGAAGATTTTGTAGTTTGCTTTCTTTTTTAAAAAAAATTATTTTCAAAAAACATAGTATTCAAATACATTACTGATTTTGCCAGTAGATACGAAAAAAGTGCAAGGTTTTCACATCGTATTGTAACATCGTTTATTGAGGTGATTTTTTATGAAAGATTATTGCATTTCGCTGATATTATTTTCAGTTTGTTTTCTTGGGATACAATAAAAATAGGGTCCCTACTATTTATAAGTGGTTCGTAATGAAGTTTAATTCTAACTCCTAATAAATTAAATTTACATTATTGGGAAGGGTTAATTCTACAGAAGTGTGGAATCTCAATATAATTTTCAATGATAAGTAAAGTTTAACTGAAACTTCCTTTAGACATGCAATATCCTGTTCCATATACAATTATCAGGCAATTCAATTAACACAGGTGAGCGTCAAATTCATCCGATCCTTTAAAAGCAAGTAAGTGTAGAAGTAGCAATACCACAAACACGGATGAGATTCCAAACCGCAGCGTCGCGTCGTCGTGTTGTAACAAGGCGCATCGATGCGACCAGCCGACCCGCTCCATTACCTAATGCACCAATCCATCACACAGAGGCGCCGAGGCCTTGCCGCAGAGAGCGACGCACGGGCGGAACGGGGTGGCAGACAGACGTGGCACACGGGGCAAAAAAGAAACGGGCGGGGGGGGGGGGGGGGGGGGGGGGGGGGGGGGGGGGCCGGGGGGGGGGGGGGGGGAGCGAGAGAGGGAGCAAGAACCAGGTACTGGACGCGGGTGCTTCGAGCGCGTGCGAGAAGCGGAAAGCGGGAGCGGGGTCAGGAAGGAGGGTCATGGTGTGGAGCAGTGGGTGGAGACTGGAGCAGGGGCGAGAGGGGGCCACGGGGGTGGGGTCGGGAACGGGCGGGGACGGGCGCGGGGGACGGGCGCGGGACGGGCGCGGGACGGGCGCGGTTGGAGCGCGCGAGGAGGGCCGGTTGGACGGAGGAGGACGACGCGGGAACGGCCGCGGGGACGGCCGCGGGACGGGCGCGGGACGGGGCGGGGACGGCCGCGGGGACGGGCGCGTGGGACGGGCGCCGGGGACGGAGCGCGGGGACGGCCAGCGGGACGGGCGCGGGGACGGGCGCGGGGACAGGGCGCGGGGACGGGCGCGGGACAGGGCGCGGGGACGGGCGCGGGGCGAGGAGCGTGGGGACGGGCGCGGGGACGGGCGCGGGGGCACGGGCGCGGGAGGGCGCGGGACGGGCGCGGGGACGGGCGCGGGGACGGCCGCGGGGACGGGGCGGGGACGGCGCGGGGGACGGGCGCGGGACGGGGCGGGGACGGGCGGGGGACGGGCGCGGGGACGGGCGCGGGGACGGGCGGCGGGACGGGCGCGGGAGGGCACGGGGACGGGCGCAGGGGACGGGCGCGGGACGGGCCGGGCGGGGACGGGCGCGGGGACGGGCGCGGGGACAGGGCGCGGGGACGGGCGCGGGACGGGCGCGGGACGGGCGGGACGGCGGGGGACGGCCGCGGGACGGGGCGGGGCGGCGGGGACGGGCGGCGGGCGGGGCCGGGCGCGGTGACGGCGCGGGGAGGGCGCGGGGCGGGGCGCGGGACGGGCGCGGGGACGGCCGCGGGGACGGCGCGGGGACGGGCGCTGGGGATCGGGCGCGGGGACGGGCGCGGGGACGGGCGCGGGGACGGGCGCGGGACGGGCGCGGGGACGGGCGCGGGGAACGGGGTGGGGACGGGCGCGGAGACGGGCGGCGGGGAGCGGGGCGCGGGGACGGGCGCGGGGACGGGCGCGGGGACGGGCGCGGGGACGGCCGCGGGACGGGCGGGGGACGGGCGCGGGGACGGGCGCGGGGTACGGCCGCGGGGACGGGCCGGGCGGGCGCGGGGACGGGCGCGGGACGGGCGCGGGGACGGGCGCGGGGACGGGCGCGGGGACGGGCGCAGGGGACGGGCGCGGGGCGGGCGGCGGGGACGGGCGCGGGACGGGCGCGGGGACGGGCGCGGGGAGGGCGCGGGGACGGGGCGCGGGACGGGCGCGGGGACGGGCACGGGACGGGCCGCGGGGACGGCGCCGGGGACGGCCGCGGGAACGGGCCGCGGGGACGGGCGCGGGACGGGCGCGGGGACGGGCGCGGGACGGGCGCGGGAGACGGGCGCGGGGACGGGCGCGGGGACGAGCGCGGGACGGGCGCGGACGGGCGCGGGGACGGCGGCGGGGACGGGCGCGGGGACGGGCGGCGGGGACGGGCGCGGGGACGGGCGCGGGGACCGGGCGCGGAAACGGGCGCGGGGACCGGGCGCGAAGGGCGGGGGCGGGGGCAGGGTGGGCGCTGGGGTGAGCTCTGGGGCCGGTGCTGGAACCGTTTGCTGGGCGAGCGCTGAGGCGGGGGCGGCGCAAGGCAAGGGGGCATGGGGTGGGGGCGGACTCAGGAGCGGGCGCTGGATGGCGAGCGTTGGGGCTGGGGGCCACTGCTGGGGCCGGTTGCTGGCGGGGGTGGGCGTGGCGCGGGGGGCTGGGTGAGAGGCGGACGATGAGGCCAGCCCAGCGAGGTCTGGGCAGCACTGGGCGAATAATTAAATCCGTGACAGTCGGTGGCTGGCGCCCGCTAACAAACCGCCGCGCCGCCCTCTGACCCCGCGCCGTGCGCGCATTTGCATAGAGTGGTTGCGGGCGAGCGCCGTCGGTGCGCGGCCTTGCTGCTTCTTGCGCTCCCGAGGGCCTCCGCGCGAAGCGCGCGCCGAAATAAATGGGCCCAGCGACAATAAATCTGAAAGAGCACGTGAGACCGTTGAAGAACAGGAGAAGAGAATTCACGATATTGCAAATAATTGGCGTTGTCTTCGAAAGGAACAGAACTTTGCGGTAATGTTGCGCAAAGTTTGGTGTTGATGTGTCATTTATTGTGTCATGAAATACTAGTAAATAAATGTGGCAACTGGTTATTTCACAAGCTCTCTGAGTTTTCTTTGGAATGTATTCTCTTATTGGGACATTACTCATCACTTAAACTGTACCTACATTTAGGGAATTAAACCCATATTATTTTTGTCATAAAGGTGAGGTGTCTCATCTGCTCTTTCGTTTATTATTTTCCTGATATTTAATTTTAGTTAATTGTGTATGACAGTAAAGCTTGTCTATCTTCCCATTTTTTTATTTTGTGAGCTCATCAAATGATGTTCATAATAACAATAATAGAAATTTTTTTGATTCGACAGTTGATGTAAAAAACGTTTGTGTCGGGATAAGATAAAAGTTTCAAATAACAATAATTCAAATCACTAATACAAAATATTACTTCAATAATGAGTTTTCACATTTTCAATGTATGAATAAACGAGAACTTAAAACACATACATAACTTATTTTAGATCTCTAATATGCAATTTATTTTTATATAACGTTGATAGTGTTGTACAAAAAATATATACGCATACATAAAAACTGAAAAAAGGTAAATTTCCAATGTTTTGTCCTAGCATACCACTGCATTGTGGAACTGCTGTAGACATTGGTAAGGCACGACCAAGCCTCTTCCAACGTGCAGTTAATCTTTCAGATTTTCTGCCTCAAAGAAAGACTGCAATGCAGCTTCATCATTCTTCCATCTGTATTTATTTTCCTCAAAACAAGCAGTCAGCGATATAATAACGTACATTTGTTTTCAGCGAATGAACTTTACAACCTTCCTGTAAGCATATTTTAATGAGATGAAAAGTAAATTTGAAAGTATAAAATACACATAAACATTTCCCGCGGTTTCAATTAAAATTTAATTTTCGGCTCACGAAGCCCACAGCCTCGAAGTTCATATTGTGGATGGGAGCCTTTCAGGGAGGTCTCTCTGGGAGGCAGAACCACAGAGCGCCAACAAATTCGTCACGGAGTATTATAAACTTCTCCGTGCATTGCGCAGAGTAATGTAAAGCTCAGCTGATTGATTGTGCAGCCTGTGCGATGCATTGCGCAGTTCAGAGGCAGGCCGTTCGCGCCATCTCCACACGGGTTTGACTACTCCACCAAATAAGTGTGAGGAATTATAAAAATACTCAATCACTTCCCAATCCTGTGGGAGGGGCGCAGTGGGGTGGAAACCCTGACAACCGACTTGCGCCGTAGGGGAAGACAATATCCATAAAGGGGTGAATAGGCTGTTGAAATAAAGAAATGTCCAACTGTTCATTTTCGTAGACGAGTTAAGTTACGACGAAAAACGGAAATGTAGAAAAATAATATATTTAGCTTAGTGTAAAAATATAAATTGATATCGGGTTGTCGTTCATTAATATGAACTTACAAGAGAGCATCGGAATTAAATCTTACCACAACAAATTCAAGCTAATAAAAATATTCAATGTTATCACACTAATAAAAATTTCGTTGTGAAATGCTGTTTTTCTTGTTAGTGTAACATTTTTTTCCAGTGAATGTTTCCTCTAGATATTAATAAGTTATTCATGTGCAATGTTATTGGTATTCCGTTAATTAAGTTTGCATTATTAATTTAAAGTGTGTAATTACGTAGTTTTATTGACTATTAGAGTGCTTAAAGATCTTCAATATCCGATTGATATTTCATTCAGTCACGAAAATAATTCTATGAAATAGTATACTGACAAGTGGAAACTTGAAAAAAAATTAATCTTTGCCTAAGGACGCAATCTTTAAACTGTATGCATTAGCTTAGACCTACAGCTATGGAGACGGAATATGTAGGATCGAATTAAAATTTAAACTAGCACTTCCTTTAAATAAAGCATCAATTTTAAAATATAGCATTCTATTATTGTCCGAAAATTGATGTTTCGTATTTTGTCTTTTTAATTATGTTTCTTTTATAGGTAAATTCGTTTTCGAATTTGAATATTTAACACATAGATGATTTTGATTTCGGATAAAATACACTTCAGTTTTGTCGAATGCTTCTCAAGTAAAAATATATAGTCTCTCTTACAGAGCTTGAGACATTTCAGTCTGGAATCTGATTCTAGTTTGTTTGGAGAATGCAACAGCTCTCGTGAGTGTACCAGTGATATAATGGTTCAATGGAAAAGGTTGAAGATCGCGCCATCTCTCTTCTGAGCAAGGATGAAATCACGACACCTCCGCTGAGACCGTCAGTCCAGTAAACAAATTGCGACAGGTAAAATGTGCGGATCACTTGTTGGCACGCGCTACACGGCTCTCTCATGGCATTTTGTCTGCCTTGCGTGCTGCAATTTTGTGTTATTTGCTTTGTTTTCGTATCATGTCGAGTTTCTGAACTTCATGTTCCCTGGGACTCGCTGCGTTCTGTTCTTTTGTTTCTATATCACAGCGTCACGTTTTTCCTTTATGCACTCGTCTGGTTACAACGACCTTCTTGCCTGCGATCTTCTGTCTAGATAGTAATAAAACTAATGTAGTATGTGCAGTTCATAAATACTTCTGAAGCCACAAGTACAAAGTGTTCCGGTATCCGGGTCTTTTAAAAGAAAACATGCGCAGTATGTTTTGACCAAAATGTGTTCTAATGAACAAAACTTACAACGAAGTATATTATGTACTCCGTCCTGTCAGCTAAACAATACAAAGAGCCCTCAAATTATTTTAAATAGAAGAAACATTTGAGTTATGTTGGGAATTATTAACGCATTCTTTAGATTCAATTGTGTATAGATGTATTGGGCATTTTAGGGTCCGCTTTGGCCAGATAGTGGTGTTCCCAGGCCTTGACACTTTTTTATTTATTATCCTCTCTCGCGGTAAGGAAGACATGTGGCGAGCGTGATCTATTCCTGACACTGTACCTAGCTTACTTACCCTGTCTGGGCTTTTGTTCTGCATACCGCTGTGATAGGAATTGAAGCAATTTGTATTAGAGATCAACAGCCTCATTTTTGTCCTCGCCGGAAGTCAAAGCCGAGGATGTTCACTGAAAGCTTGCATGAACTCCATGAACCTTCTGAGAAGCGCTTTTCCTATTATCTTTCAGACAAAAATGGCTTTTTTAGTTGAAATATAATCGACATCCTTGGAATTAGTTTTGAAAATACTCTCCTACCACCAAACCGGCAAAAAGGCTTTCGGGACCGTGAGGGGCATAGAATACTTTGGAAAAAAATCACCTTCTTCGAAAGATTATCGAATCTTAAGTAATAAACTGTTCTCTACATTGAAAGCTAGTCGGTAATGGATGTTTCATTTACAACAAGGGAGGATTCTCTCCGTCATTTCCCTTTCTGTTTCACTTTCCGGGGAAAGTAAATTATCAGTCCCAACTCTAGCGCTCTAACTCGTGCGAGCGCACACGCTTTTTGGCACCGATAAACACTCTTGGAAGTCGTCACTCGTTTAGCAGTTTCTAACTATATGCTCCTTCGTAGTTCTTCCCTTATAACATCCCCTTCACAATGGTCTGTACATATTTGTCCGCAACATTACGAGGATGTAACACACTTCATTACCTCTATAATTGGCCTGTCATTTCAGAAATCTTCTACTATCAAATTCCATATATTAATCTTCGTAGTTCTTTTTCCTCATCCCTTCTCTCTTTCCTCTTTAGGATAATTTTGTATTCACTGAGTTAAATTTCGAATGGTGAAAATTTTATGTTTCTTCAACATCCGTTTGGTACTAAATTTTGAATAGATACAAGAACAAAATTATTGTGAACGTACGTTTAATACATTTTAAAAAGTTGAAAACTTCAATAAACAAAAAATATTATAATAATTTTTCTTGACAACGAAATGACGGTCAATAATTAAATTTGTCACAGTGTAATATTTTAATGATTACCGAACACGCGTTGCTTACTTTAAACCCTCAAAGTTTGTCCCAAATTAGGAACTATTTCTTCACGAAAATAATAATTAAATTTTATTTCTTCTTCCTCACTTAGTTATTCAAACTGCTACCTACTCGACTTCACTACGTTTCCTTGTGCCTTATTCAGTATCTCCCTACGTTTTTGCCTTCGGAAGTGGTTTTCAACCACATCCAGAGATTTGGTGTGTTCATGAAGATAATGTATTGGAAAGTTTTTTAAATAACTGAAAGCAATTTTCAACCCTTTGAGTTTAATAATGTGCTTAATATTACTTATTTTCAAAAAATGATATTATGCCTGTTTTTCAATTTCAATCAGTCATGATCATTATTACTCATATAATTGTTTACTGCAATACACAATGTTGCCCCATGCTCTGTTTTACTCATACCGCTGTTTGAAAGGAATTATTGTTCTTTCAATTCCAGCTGTTCCCTTGTATTGCTGTTCTCACTCATATCAGTGTTTATTGGCAGTATTACGTTGTGTTTTGTAATTTTTGAAGTTTTATTTAGTCATTATTTAGTCAACGTTCAGCATTATCTTTGAGAATGAAGAGTGACACATCACCATTGCCATAATAAGCTGTCTTCGGGACAGTACTCTTAATTTAGAGATGGAGTGTTATAAATATATCCTATAAGAATAGCCTGTCAGAATTAGATTCTGTTGTATTGTCGATGTAAATACAAACATATTATTTAAAACACGAAATTGGGAAAAGAGAGAGACAGAGACAGACAGAGAGATGGCCAGAGAGACAGAGTCAGAGATAGATACTGACAGAGAGACAGAAATAAAGATAGTGACAGAGAGAGATAGAGATAGTGGCAGAGAGAGAGAGAGAGAGGCAGAGAGAGAGAGATAGGGGCAGAGAGAGAGATAGGGGCAGAGAGAGTGATAGGGGCAGAGAGAGATAGGGGCAGAGAGAGAGAGGCAGAGAGAGAGAGATAGGGGCAGAGAGAGATGGAGATAGGGGCAGAGAGAGATGGAGATAGGGGCAGAGAGAGATGGAGATAGGGGCAGAGAGAGAGGGGCAGAGACAGAGACTGATTCAGAACAGCAGGTTGAACCGGAGGGCCCTCGGGTTGCGGGCAGCACTGCGCAGCTGCTCGGAAGGGGTCCATGGCCCCTTCGCGCATCGCGGCGAGGGGGCAGGCGCCGTCGGGGCCTGCTGCCAGCGCGGCCCCCACGTGCGACCTTCCCTCGAATGGACGCGTGGGGCGAAAATTGGCCCCACGATCACTCACGGGCAATTCAGATTAATGTGCTGACAGTCTGTCCGTGATCTGCGAGAAGATTTACAGCCCTCTCCGGAGATAAAAATTAATGTCCGGGAAAATTTAATTTCGCGGACTATATTGAATTCGAGGGCATCTGAAAGTAAAACCTCTTATGGGCAGTACAAGTATCTCTGCCAAGAATGTGTTGTACCAAAGTAATTTATGGTATGGTGGGACCCAACAATCTAATGTTTTCTTACGTTTCAGACTCATAAACGCACTAATCAACTCATAAATTAATGATGGTTTCCATCTGAATGTTTTTGTATTCAACAGAATGAGATACGATATGGGTGAAATATAGTACCTTGACATGTAATATTTCGCTGATTCATGGGTCATTTCATGTTTTTTTCAAACATTGATCGTTCATTTGTATGGTAATCGTGTAATATTTTCTCAAAATATTCAACATTTAAATTGAGAAACGTTTCAGCACCTTTTGTCCGAATGGCCTCTTACACGTTGTGGTAGAACTAATTTTCTACGTTGTTCACTTCGAATATAGGCATAAATCTACGGAAAACTAAGCTGCCTCCCGCCACGTGAGAAGTTTCTAGGATTTTGTTAGATGTCCAGATGCTGGGGAAAAATACAAAACCAATGAAAGAGTTTTAATTTTGAGTTAAAATATACTATGTTAATCAGCAATTTCTCACACATCATTTTACGACGGTATTATCATTCTCAGTGTGTTATTGCTTAAGACGCTGCTGACGTCATGTGTAGTGGGAATAAGAAGATCCAGTATTCACTTATGCCGCTTTCGAACAGGCAATTTTTCTAGGACTACACCTTCAAACACTCAACTGCAGAATTTTTACTGCTGCAAGCCAGTAGTATATAGTAATCACTCAAATATTATTTCACCATAAATACATGAAATGTCTGAAAACGAGGACAAATTCTGATTTTGCTCATGAATACATGGAAATATGACTCAACATTTATAATAATAATAATAATAATAATAATAATAATAATAATATTTATTTGGCTACAATTGACTGATTGTCAGGTGGTAGCCATAACCCTACAGTTTTACAATATATGAACACTTATAATTAATAAACAATTTACCATATAAAAACAATTTATAATACACTCCTTTCGAGCATGTACACTCAATATATAAATATATAAGACCTGTATACATATATGTCACACCACACACAACACACACACACAACACACACAACCCACAACACACACACACATATATTATTATATATATATATATAGTATATATATATATATATACAATATATATATTGAGAATAATGTTATGTCCGAACATTCGAGTTTAATATTTTCTGCTCTCTGCCTGTTCAAAAAAATACTAACGTTTAATGTGGAGCATGACCTTCGACCCCACCGCATTCCACACGCACCATTCGCATCTGGCGGGCGGGCCAAGCCATTACGCATCAGACCACGCTCTTTCTGCCTACGTCGTTGGCCGATGTCTTTCGCCCCGTCCTTTCCACCTGTGCGCTAAAGAGCCGACGTCACGTTTGCGTCCTTTTGTAATTGATGGTCCAGCATGAGATGTCACTTGTTTTGAACAATCGCTGATAGGAAAGTCGAGAAGTGGTTGGTCCTTGTTCCACTTTCCAAATAAGCGAAGGAAAAGTACAATCCTTGAAGGCTGCGATATTCGAGGAGAAAGCCACGCAACCAGACGCACGAGTTGCGTAGCGGGTCGGCGGGCGGGGTTTTGTTGCGTTCTTTTCTCTTCGAATAAATCGCCCTTCGCGGCACATCTGTGCTATGTTTTTGTGGGGGAAAACAGCCACTATTCATTCGGTGAAGAATGATAGTCGATGCGAGTTCGGTGACGTTCCAGAATGCATCGCAAAGTATGTCCTGCTTATGCATGTACTTTTACCAAGAACTGAATTCCTCATCAACGATGCGGAGAATGTTTTCAGAACAAATTACCAGCAAGTGCCGAAAGCAATGAAATATTCCTTTGCTCTAGCTTCATTTTAATATTTATTATGAATCATTTAGGGGAAGGGCAGTAATAAATTGAGAAATTCATATTTTTATTACTTTTCTCACAGCATGTTACGTTTGGTATTCTCGGTTTTGGCGGTGACTTGGCAAATAAGTAGTAAATATTTTTTAGACACAAATATATGTACGAACTGCATTTGTGACACACAGCTGCAGTGACAAATCTCGGCACTTGTTTAAAGATTATTTATCCCCTTATAAAGTTGAAATTTATTAAAAAGATATGCAGTAGTCTGATAAGGACAAGTAAATGAATGACACACAATTTATATGTATTCAATCTTTTTCCGTATTTCTCTGAGACAGTAAGCGCAATATATTCAAACTTACGTAAGATCGACTACGATACATAAAATTCTTCTATTCATTTTTTCATTACAACATTCCTTTTTATTGCAACCGAACAATGTATTATTGATGTGACAACAACTGAAGCACAATAGCATTTTTTCGTAAAGTTAATCACACAGGTATTGCAAAACATTCTTTGAACGTATTGACGTTCAAAGATAATAGAATGTGTGACAATGAAAGATAAGACATAGATGAGTATTATCTGAAAGTCTTCGTCTACGATACACTTCAATTCACCTCCATTTCTTTTTCCTTGCCACTCACGTCTCGCATCTCCCATTGTTTAAAGTTACTACTATGGCTACAACATTCACTCTTCCTAACCGATTCACAATTATTTTCTCCATTATGAGCACCATCCTAAGTATCCCAATTTGACTCGAAGTCGAAACTGATGTGAAATTACACCTATGCATACGCTGACCAAGGTTACCAGTAAACAAAAAAAATGATATAATATTATAAATAAATCTTATCTTCGAAAATAAATTAATATTGAAATAGGTCACGTATGATTTTTCGAAAATCTGAGTAGTTGTAGCTTATTTTTGAGTAAAACATAAGTAATTTTAAACACTTATTTTTTCAAAAACATTTTTTCTTTATTTTTTATCGGATTAGACACTCACAAAATTAGGAAAATCCCATTTTCAGCACTCTCTGGTGTATTTTCAAAAATGATATTATCTTGATTTACTTCTATTTTTGTTTGTGAGTCTCGACATATAACATGTTCCCTTCTTACCAGTCGTATGTGGACGTGCAATCCTATACAGAATTACGATTCATGGAAGTTCTATGGATTTAAATTAGTTATTTGAATTGATGTCAACTAACTATAAATTATCAGTCTTTTCTTTTTCGAAATAATAACCTAACATTATTACATATATCAATAAGCTCATCAACGATCGGATTTGACTTTTTCTGTATGCAATAATGGTAATTCCGTATGGTTCAGTACGACTTAAAGTTCATGGGCTTTCTGTGATCTTCGTGTGCAATGCTGATTTCTCGGATGAACTCCGGATCTTCTGTCTTGATACCGTCCATTAGATGTCCATGTTGATATGCCTCCTATCGTAATATTCCCTAATGCCCAAATCGGTTGCAAATGTCCCCGGAGTATTACAATGAGGAGCCAAAAATCTGGTACAGCCATGCGTATTGAAATAAAGAGGTCTGGAACCAATCAGAATACGGCGCTCCGGTCGGCAACGACTATATAAGACAACCAGAGTCTGGCACAAATTATTCGATTACGATTCCCATCAATGAATCTATCCTATCAAACTTACATTCTTCCAGAACACGCAGTCTTCTTAGATCTAAATTTAAATTTGCGACATAAACTAAAATTACATCTTTAACTTATTAAATTCTCTCCTGCTTCTGTATATGCAAAAACACTTAACCCAATCTGGCTGAAAAACGCTCGTACCGTTTTGGTCAACGCGTACGTTTTGTTCTTCGACGCGCAAGAGAGTGAGTATTTTGACATTTCGACAAACCCCAACTTTCACTGCATCCTTTATACACTCTTTATACAGTCCGTAGAAGCCTTGTTTCCTTACTCCCAAATGAATAGCGGCATGTCCGCGCGTGGAATGTAATTTCTTGTGTACCAGTCGCCCTGAGAACGTGTACTCCTTGACTATGAGTGTTCTACATGCACACGTTTACATCATATTTGATGTTTGAAGCCGATTTTCTGTTCAAATAAAACCGGCAATATCTGGCTTATCACAATACCATTTTTTTTATAAACGAGTAGTTTTTGCGTAAATTATGTCAATATATATTTTTTCCTCAAAAAGACGTCCATTTTTCCTCGAATTTTTTCTCATATTCACTAATAAAAAAACGGTACATGTTCTATTTTTAACGAATTCTACAGTACCTAGCCATATTAATATGACCACTTGACCATTTCTGTATTTTTAATTTTTCTGTAAATCGTTTGCACAACAAATAATTGGAAATATGTAAATGATTAATTAATCATTACAATAGTTATTTTTAATTAGTTTTCAAAAAAATATGTTACCAGTACATATCTTGTTCTTCTTTCAATATTTTGAAGAACCACTCTTCGCTTTGATTAGTGCCCTCCCTCGACGCGGCATGCTATCAATGCGGTGTAAAGGATTTATCTTTAATTTATCATTATAGTTCTATTCAAAAAACAGTTTTTTTCAATTCAAGTAGACTAGTTGATAACTTTTTCCTTAGACTTTTACTTTTACGTATATGTACGTATACACGGAGTAGTATACGTAGCAAAGGAAAAGTTATGTAATGCTGCTGAAAATCGTTTTCGAGATTTCAGAAATATACGTTTTGGGGTCCCCTGATACAGAAAAAGTGGTGCTTTTTAAAACCCGTCCGTCCGTCCGTCCGCCACTCTGTCTGTCTGTCCGTCTGTGAACACTACTAGCGCCTAAACCATGCGTAGGATATTTTCCAAATTGAAGAAACCCCTGTCCAACTGGCGTGAGTCAAAACTTTGAGATTTTAAAAAATGCTTTAAAATTTTGAGTTACTTTACATGAAGCCCTCCTTTTTTCCTTTAAATTTCATATAAGAGCAGAGTAACATACACTTAAAAAAGTGTCATAGGTCTGATTTTCAGGGTTTACTCTGAATTTTCGAAAATTTCAAAAGTATGAATTTTCTTCGATGTCTTCCTACAACTACAAAATTAAAGATGGTTTTTTCTTCAAAATAAATTTGTTCCCCATAGTGATTTCTTTCATTAAGATCATGTACAGTTTCTGTGAACTTTAGTAGATTTTTCGCAATATGGCGAGCAATATGAGTAATTATAAAACAAGTACAAAAACAAGATTTTCTCAAAAACGACTTAATTTTTTCTTTAAACTTTTGGTAGGGATACTACTAAATGCACTCTATGAGATGACATAAATGCCATGTTGCTCTATCCTTTTGTTGTGTTTTTTTTCAAAAATTACGAAAGTGTAATTTTTTTACCTGTCTTTCACGTTGTTTATATTAGCGGCAATTTCTTTACATTAATGTATTTATGAGTACATGTCCTTTAAATAATGTTAGGTAAAGTTTACTGAATTTGAACAGTTTTCTGTGAAAATGAGCTTAAGATTCCGCATTTTCAGAAACGCTCAAAGGCAATTTTCTCAAAAACAGCTCCAATTTCTTTCTTCCAAATTTTTCAACAGATAGTGCTAATGTTGAAGATGATTAAGATGATATAGAATTAATTTTATTGTATTCATTTGTTTTTTCAAAAATTACCCAAATGTATTTTTTAAGATATCTCTTGCCTTTAACGTTCACATTTCTAGCGATTGTAAACACTATTGTATTTTTGACCGGAAGTGTTTTAAATAGTTTTGTATGAAAGAGGTTCAAATTTCGAATTTTCAGTAGCGCTTCAATATAATTTTCTTAAAAACGGCTTCAAATTTTTCAGTGAAAATGGCCATTTAAGACGAGGTTTACTATTCTTAAATTTTTTAAAGTAATAATTCGATTCTTGTCTTAAGAAGCCGAAAAATTAAGAAAAATTTTAAAAAATGTACTTTGGGCGACGATTGATGGCAGCTGGCAAGAGTATGTGGCAAGTCCCAATAGCTAATACGAGAAAGTTGTGGCATTCTGTTGCGCCACTAGTTTAATTTCAAGAGCTTTCAAGTGTTCTTAATGTGATTGAGAGCCGGGACGTTACCTGTCTAATTCAGAAGAGGTCTGAAAGAAATGTATTGACTGATTTGTCAATGTAACATGGTGTTCTGTTTGCATAAAGATTCAGTTTTCGCTGAGAAACCATTATTTTAGCTGATGTATAAGCTTCTCTCTTAGAATCGTCACCTATTGGTCATGACGCATTATTCCTTTTACGATTTGAAGTTTCCCCTGACCCCTACCATAGATAACCGACTGTTTTCTGTTTAGGACCACTTTTGCAGGTTCATGTTATAGTGTCATAATTCATTGCCGTTACAAACAATGCGAGAAAGTACGTGCTGTTGCATCACCACAAGTTCCTACTCCGTTCCAACTTTTGTTTCGGTTGTTTCTCCGCTCTGCTTCGCATACACCTCTGCACTCGCCCCCGCCCTACTCCTCCGCCTCCGCCTCCGCGCCCGCGCCAGCGCCTCCGCCTCCGCCTCCGCCTCCGCCTCC
>BOPP01000080.1:4834739-4848054 GCA_017312745.1 Gryllus bimaculatus
CCCGCGCGCGACCAGCGCCACTCCGCCGCACTGTCTCGCTGCCTCGCCCGCGCAGGCCCCCCCCCTCTCTCTCTCTCTCTCACTCTCTCTCTCTCTCCTCTCTCCTCTTCTCTCCTCTCACTCTGCACATCACGACGCGGCTCCCGCCCCGCTCAAGGCACGCTCCCGGCCCCTTCCCCGCCCCTCCGCCCGCCCGCTCTTCGCAGAACTCGATTTGGCGCTCGGACGCCCTTACGCACGACTCTCGTTGCATTCGTTAATCATCCTCCTCGCGCGGAGTAATCAAGTGCATGAATTAGCATAGCACGACTTTTCGTGCTTCCTTACGCAAAAAAGTCTCATCAAGAGCGAACTCTTACAACTTTTATCTATAATAGAATTAGTCACTCGTTGCAATTTCGTTCCTGATCTTTCTAAATATCATATGTTCTAACCACTTATCCAGCCAAATAGCGTATAGCTAAGTAAACACACTCTCAGTGGATAGCGTCCTTAATGATTAACAGTTCCTCGCATCGAAACAAATTATGTTTATTTCATGAGATGGCGATACCTGACCCTACTCAAAAAGAAAAAGGTTTTCTTATTTCCATGACTTTTTTTTCTGCAAAGAGGTGCGTTCAAAAAGTATTGAAAAACTCGCCTCTATGCCACGGATAACGGAAGTATGCATTGTTTCCGTGCCAGGTTGAAGACAGTTCTTAAGTATTGTTCTCGAAAAGTTTATTGCTTGAGAATGCACAAACTGCCATTAAAAAATATACAATAATAATGCAGTTTTCTTTTTGAACATGTTCACGCATATAAGAAAAATAAAATAATTTGTACCAGATTATGATCAAATTTTAGTATTAATATTGAAAACGGAAATAGTTATGAGAATATTAAAGAAAAAGATGTTTGACTCGCAGCGGAAGAGTGAAATTTCTTAGCTTCCAGCAATGATTTCACTTGATTGCTTATTTTTTCATTTGTTAACCCCAAATGTTCCGCCAAAATATCTCCGTAGGTTCCCCCAAATGTTATCCCCAAAACGTTCGTCCAAATGTATGCACTCCACAGCAGCAGAGTCAAATCGGAAATCGGCCTCAGCGAAGAATACGAGTTTCACTTGTCGTCTGTTCAAGGTCGATTTACCCACCCCCCTACAAACATTTAAGATATGCCAGATATCAAGTTTTACTTCAATAAAATTTCATGGTTCCTTACTAGGCAAAGCACTGATGCAACAATGCCTTATAAATCCAGCTAAAATTGACACAACATTTATGAATTCACAAGTAAGATAGACTAAATGTGTTGTAGTCACAGTTAAAGAATTGTCAAATATTTTATAGATAGGCCGACAAGTAGGAACTCTACATGCGGTTCAAATCCCGATCGAAGCCGTGGATTTATTAAGGGGAAAAAATCCATTCACGCCTGCCTCGAGGGGAAGTACAAGCCCGCTGCGGTCCATGTAAGTAGCTTCTTTGCATGTAAAAGATCCTCAAGCATAAAATGACGCCTTGCTGAGCTTAAAGTCCAACATCGACCTGTTTCTCCCCAAAAATACCTCCTTTTCTCTCTAGTTGGTGAAAGAGCGATAGCAAAATTTGCGTGTAAGCCGGAAGAGCGGGCCTGCATGGCCCGAGTCTCGCCACGTTAAAATAAGCAATTCATTCAATTCATTACCATTCCTCATGCTCCTGTATTATAATCACGGGCGCGTCCCGCGTGCAGTTTTGTAGGAGTGCGCTGCCCAAACACATGGCCACAACTTACACGGCAAATCCGCGTGGTGGTTGGCGGCGGTGAGGTCAACAGGTGAAAGGACAAGCAGACCTCACGTGAGCCCCCGGGCGACCTTCCAAAGCGCCGGCCCTCCAATGCGCCGCCACCCTCTCCGCCCACTCTTCGCCACCGCCTGGCGATGCGCGGCGTACACCGCCGTCTGGCATTTGCGTCTCAGTCGACGTCACCTTTCGCAACACCATCGCCTCATGCCCCCAATCACGCTTCACATCGCCCACCACCGTTGCCGACACACACCATCGCCATCTTCGATCGCTGGCGCCAACGCCTCAAACGCTGCCGACAATCACCCCTCCGCCTCCACACTCTCCCGGAGGTTCCACCTCCTCCGTATCTCATCCCCTGATTTCTCCGCCCCCCATCTCTCTATCTTCACTCCCCTCTTCCACCTTCAACGCCCACCCCGTCCTCAATCTCCTTCTCTCTTCTACCCGCTATCTAACCGCATTCCCTACCGTCTCCCGTTTCACCTTCCCGCCTCGAGTTTTCGTGCAGAGCGCCGCTAACGGGCTGCGAACAGAGCGCTCCCCCGCGGGCGCCATCGCCTCTACCCTTCCACTCCACACCACCCCACATGCCTCCACTCTCGCTGCCACTTTCGCTCTGCCTCGCTGCCTAAAGGGTTCTTCCTCGAGCGCCGCCGCCGCACCCACTTCGGCGACGGAACTACGCAGTGTTTCTTCGACGCTATTCGGGGATAAGAGTAGCTATGTATGTGTGTATGAAAAGATGTGTGTGTATTAATGCCAGATTGAAGAGGATAAAATTGCGGGTAGTGAGAAAATAAACTACTACTCAAAATAATATTACACTGTAGAGGGATTCGTAATGGCTAATGTAGAGTACTTAGAGAACGTGAAAGTGCTTGAGGACTTCTTCTGGCAACCAGGCCTCCACGGCAGATTAACAAGAAAAGACAAGGAGAAGAAAGAATTGGATAAATCGATACTATCGATAGTTGCTTTCTGAACGTCACATTCACTTGCATGGTTAACTTTGTGCAGATGGAAAAGCATTTTATATCTGGCGTTTAGCTTTTAGGCTTGATTATGGCTTTTGTGTAACTTCTTTTCACACCTAACAAGTTGCATTTAGTAGGCCCCAAACCTGAAAAAAATATATGCACTTAAATAGACAATATCATTTAATGTATATTCACCTTCCAAAAAGGCAGATGTTCACTACCCTGACTATTCATTACTCACCATAAATTTAGTCTCTCTTCTATATAAAGATGTACCTGTACTGGACTTTACTGTGTATTTACTTGTACTTGACTTTTTACTTTACTGTGAGCTACTCAGCTTTTATTTCGTTCGGGAATTTTGAAATGGACCTGACTCTCCTAACTAATCTTAAGACACGTATTTTGTTCTCAATTTTTGTACCGTCTCTCACATTATGTTCTCAAAAACAAATGCATATTAATAGATATTAAAATTTTTTAATAATTTTTCTCTCAAACGTAAAGAACAATGTTGATTTATCTTCCCTAAAATATTCAAATGTCCTTTCTATGCAACGTTATATCCTCCGTAATCAAACGTACACCGTGCCGAAAGCTTGTAAGCGAAAGCTCTTCAGTCAGTACACTGATGCTAGCTACTACATCCGCGTGTACCGTCTGTGAGAGGTCGCGTAATGCCACTGAATTAAAACACAAGACAAGGTCTTCCGGCAACAATTAATTTAATCAAAGACAAGCTTCCATATTGCTGTTGCTGTTTTCACATCTGTGAAAATTATGACAGCGTATCAGATCCATACGCAACACGCAGTCCAGCTTCATTCAGTAGGTTCTTTAATTATATTTTCAAAAGCAAAGAATTTTTATAAATCGATGATGTCTATCTTGCAAACGTTGATGATATTATTAATAAAATTAATAATAATAATAATAATATAATAATAATAATAAATATAAAATAATAATAATTTGAAAAAATGCCGTATTGTCAGACAGCCACGAACCTTCCAGTAACAACCACACACCTGGTCATCCATCCTGTGTAGTTGACATACCGGTAGACACTGTGGAATAATATATAAATAATAAATATTAATAATAATTAATAATAATAATACATAATAATAATAATAATAAATTTATAATAATAGATGAGCCTTTTTTGGGGATAAAGGATGAATTTCGTTCCGAAATCACCATAATTTGAACTTTTTTTTGTGCATGATGTTCGTAGAAAATTGTAGGAATTTCATTCCTCCCCCAAGAATCTCCAAACCTATTAATTTGCATTTTATTTAATTTCTTTTTTTTGCAAAAAATAAAACCCGTTACGGATTACTAAAGAAATTTTGTAGGATTTTATTTGAGGGGAATAATTGTTTGATTTTTCCCCCAACTTTTTCCCCGACGTGGAGAAGGAAAAAGTTGTCAAAAATTTTTTAAAGGATTAAAGGACATTCTGGCAATTGAAAAAGTTTCTAAAAGGGAATAAAATTTAATTTTTAAAATATTTTGTCCTCCTCATGCATTAGATTTAAAGTAATCATGGCCTCTATTCCTAATAGATCAAAGAAGTAATTATATACATCACATGAAGATGATAATTTCTATCTCTCTCTTTTTGCCCCTGCCGCCCCGGCCGCTCTTCGCAGAAATCGATTTGGCGCTCGGACGCCCTTCGCACGATCTCGTTGCATTCGTTAATCATCCTCCTCGCGGCGGTAATCAAGTGCATGGATTAGCATAGGCACGTCTCGTGCTCTTCGTTACGCAAAAAGGTCTATCAAGAGGAAGAAAACTCTTACAACTTTTAATCTATTAGAATTGTCACTCGTTGCAATTTCGTTCCTGTATCTTTGTAATATTATACTGTTAAACCGACTTATCCAGCCAAATAGCAGTACGAAACACCACTCTCAGCGGATAGCGTCCGTTAATGATTTAACAGTTCCTCGATCGAAACAAATTTGTTTATTCATGAGATGGCGTATACCTGACCCTACTCAAAAGAAAAGGTTTTCTTATTTCCATGACTTTTTTCTGGCAAGGAGGTGGTTCAAAAAGTATTGAAAAACTCGCCGTCTATGCCACGGATAACGGAATATCATTTTCCGTCCAGGTGAAGACAGTTGCTTGAAGTATTGGTTCTTCGAAAAGTTTATTGCTTTGAGAATGCACAAACTGCCATAAAAATATACAAATAATAATGCGATTTTCTTTTTGAAGCTTGTTCAGGCATAGAAGAAAATAAATATTTGTACAGAGATGATCAAATTTTAGTTTGTAATATTGAAAACGGAAATATTTATGAGAATATTAAAGAAAAAAGATGTTTGACTCGCGCGGAAGATGTGAAATTTCTTAGCTTCCAGCAAATGATTTCATGAATTGCTTTTTTTCATTTGTTAACCCCAAATGTTCCGCCAAATATTCTCCGTAGGTTCCCCCAAATGTTTCCCCGAAAACGTTCGTCCAAATTTATGCTCCACGAGCAGCAGAGTCAACTCGGAATGCGGCCTCAGCGAGAATTACGAGTTTCACTTGTCGTCTGGTTCAGGTCGATTTACCCACCGCCCCTACAACATTTAAGATATGCCCGATATCAGAAGTTTTACTTCAATAAATTCAGTTGCCATTACTAGCAAGCACTGATGCAAAAAATGCTATAAAATATCAGCTAAATATTGACACACATTTATGAATTCAACAAGAAGGTAGACTGAAATGTGTTGTAGTACGAGTAAGATTGTTAAATATTTATAGAGTAGGCGACAAGTGGAACTCTACATGGCGGGTTCAAATCCGATCGAAGCCGTGGATTTTTAAGGGGGAAAAAATCCTTCCGACGCCTGCCTTCGGAGGGGAAGTAAAGCCCGCTGGTCCATGTAAGTAGATTTACTTGCATGTAAAAGATCCTCAAGCCTAAATGACGCCTCTGAGCTAAATTCAAATCGCCTGTTTCTCGCCCAAGAAATACCTCCTTTCTCTCCTAGTTGGTGAAAGGAGCGTAGCAAAATTTGCGTGGTAAGACGGAAGAGCGGGCCTGATGGCCCGAGTCTCGCCACGTAAAATAAGGCAAATTCAATTCAATTCATTACATTTCATGGTCTGTATATATCACGGGCGTCCCGCGTGCAGTTTTAGGAGTGCGCTGCCAACACATGGGCACAATTACACGGCAAATCCGCGTGGTGGTTGGCGGGCGGTGAGGTCGACAGGTGAAAGGAGCAAGCAGCCTCACGTTGAGCCCCGCGGGCCGCTTCCAAAGCGCCGGGCCTCCAATGCGGCCGCCACCCTTGCTCCGCCCCACTCTCGCCACCGCCTGGGATGGCGCGGCGTACACCGCCGTCTGCATTGCCGTCTCCATCGACGTCACCGTTCGCAACACCATCGCCTCCATAGCCCCCATCACCGCTTTCACATCCGCCACCACCGTTGCCGACACAACCATCGCCATCTTCGATGCTGGCGCCAACGCCTCAACGCTGCCGACAATCACCCCGCCGCCTCCACACTCTCCCCGGAGTCCACCTCCTCCGTATCTCATCCCCTGATTCTCCGCCCCCCATCTCTCTATCTTCACTCCCCCTCTTCCACCTTCAACGCCACCCCGTCCTCGATCTCCTTCTCTCTTCTACCCGCTTCTACCGCATTCCCTACGTCTGCCGTTTCCACCTTCCCCGCCTCGAGGTGCGTGGCAGAGGGCGCACGGCTAACGGGCTGCGAACGAGCGCGTCCCCCGCGGGGGCGCCACGCCTCTCCCCTTCCACTCCCCCCACCCACAGCCTCCACTCTCGCTGCCACTGCCTCTGCCTCTGCTGCGCTAAATCTTCCTCGGAGGCGCCGCGCCGCACCACTCGGCGACGACTAGCAGTGTTTGCGACGCTATTTGCGGGGATAAAAAGGCATGATGGGTTAGGGAAAAGAGGTATTAAAGTGCAGATTGAAGAGAAAAATTGCGGGGTAGTTGATGAAAATAAACTACGTACTGCAAATAATATATTACATGTAGAGGGATTCGTACTGGCTAATGTAGAGTATAAGAGAACGTGGAAAGTGTTGAGGACTGCTGGCAACCAGCTCCACGGCAGATAACCAAGAAAAAGACGAAGGAGAAGAAGAATTGGATAAATGCATACTATCGATACGTTGCTCTTCTGAACGTCACATTCACTTGCATGGTTTAACTTTTTGTGCAGATGGAAAATGCATTTATATCTGGCGTTTAGCTTTTAGCTTTAGTTGTAGCTTTTGTGTAACTTTTTTCAACCGCCTAACAAATTGCATTGTAGTAGGGACCAGAACCTGAAAAAAAATTATGCCCTTAATTCGAGATATTTTAATATATTTATCACCTGTACAAAAAGCCGACGTTTCACTCCATGACTTCATTACTCACCATTAATTATGTCCTCCGTCATATAAAATATACTGTATATACTGTACTGTACTGTATAACTACTCAGTGTTATTTCGTTTGGGATTTGTTGGAAATGGACTGACCTCTTCCTACTAATCTTGAAGACACTTTTTTCTGTTGCGATTTTTGTACCGTCTCTTGATTGTGTTCTCAAAAATAGTTATTATGAGATATTAAATATTTTTTACAATAACATTTTTTTCTTCTCGAACGTAAAGAAACATGTTGCGTTTTATCTCCCTAAAATATTCAAATGTCCTTCTATGGAAAGTTATATCTCCGTGAAGTCAAACTACACCGTGCGAAAGCTGTAAGCGAAGCTGCTTCAGTAAGTAACTGATGCAGCTACTACATCCGCGTGTCCCGTGGTGAGAAGTCTCGTAATGCACACTGAATTAAAACAAGACAAGGCTTCCGGCAACAATTAATTAATCCAAGACAAGGCTTCCGTTATTGCTGTTGGCTGTTTTCAGTGTGAAAGAATGACAGCGTATCAGATTGCCATACGCAACACGCAGGTCCAGCTTCATAATTCAGTAGGCTCTTTAATTTCATATTTCAAAAGAGAAATGATGTTTTATAAATGATGATGGTTATCTTGGAAACATGTGATGATATTATTAATAATAATAATAATAATAATAATAATAATAATAATAATAATAATAATAATAATAATAATAGATGAGCCTTGTTTGGATTAAAGATTGATTTGTTCCGAATGTCACATAATGACTTTCTTTTTTGTGCATGATGTTCGTAGAATTTCATTCCTCAAAGAATCTCACCTATTATTGCATTTATATCTTTTTGCAAATTAAACCGTACGATTACTAAGATTTTGTAGATTTTATGAGGAATATTGTTGATCCACTCCGAGTGGAGAGAAGTTGTCAATTTAGATTAAAGTCATCTTGGCATGAAAGTTCTGAAGGAATAAAATAATTTTTAAAATATGTCCTCCTCATGCATTAGAATAAAGTAATTCATGGCTCTATTCCTAATACGATCAAAGAAAGTATTATATACATCATGAAGATGATAATTTCAATTCATATAATTTCAATTGGAATCATTGCGCACCGTTTTTAACTCATTGAAACGAATTACACTTAACCAGAAATTAAGTCAAAGGGAGAAACTTATAATACCCATTTTTTTATTGCCCACAACCTTTCCATTCAAAGTACAAACCCAAAAAGGATGTAACCGCTTTCGCGTCGGAAAAAAATTCATTGCGAGCACGAAAAATTCAAATAAATTTGAGAGTCTGCTGGACCAGGACCTTCGCCCAAAAGCGCCCGGAAACAAAGAGAAGGTCCCGCGCGCGCAACCGGTCCCCGCCCGGGTCGAACCCGCGCCCGCCGTCGGGTCAGGCGCTCGAGGCCGATTGTCGGGGCCCGCGAGCGCGCTTTGTGCTGGCCTGGCGGTGCTTTATGGAGGATATAAAGCGCCGGGGCGCACTTGGCGTCTTTATGGAAGCGCCGTAAAGTCCACCAGCGGATGCTCTCAGCGCTCGCCTGCGCCGCGGGAAGGTCGACGGCTTGGTATTCGGTGCTGCGAGTTGCGATTGGGCACACATGTGTAAACAAAATACGCGAGCACTTAAATTAGGTGCTTAATCCTACATTGTACCAGTCGTGGATTGTAAGGCTGCAAATTAAGTTTTTAGTAAACGATGGTCTAGAAAGCGGCTGCGTGATTTGTGGTTTTGAGTACCTTCAGTTTCAATCTTGAGATGTCTAATGGTAACAGTTAAAACAGCGGTTACTAAATAAAAGTCGGCAGCAGTCTTGTTTTAAAGTGCGAACGGTATCTCTGCTTGCGTGTACCGCTCTTCGTTATCTCGACGAGCTGGTCAGTGAAGCTAGTTTAGAAGATGTATCTTTTTTTCTACTTCTTGCATTTTAGAACAACTATTTTTAAACATATTTACACAGGATACCCATCATTGAAAAAAACAAGCAATCCCATTGTTAATTGATCGTTTACCGATTGAGATAAAATATTTGTTCCTCAGTTTATCCGTCATGTTTACACACGTATTTTAATACCAGTTTCCCCGGCGAAAGTGATATGTTGCAAAATATGTGTGTACAGAATTCGCTAAAATCCCTTCACTGACTAAATAAAAAAAGCAATTCAACTATCCCTATTTTCTTGTAAGAGTCATTTATATTTGTAAAGTAAACTTCTCAAATGACTAAAAGTGTCTAGTTACAGGTTCGGCCGCTCCGTGCGCCGAAGTCATACTTTTCGAACCAACCGGCGGCGCGGGCCGTGCCGGGTCGCCCGGTTCAGCAATTCCGCGCCCAGAAGTATCCGTCATCCTCCTCGCCCCACAACGGGCCGGTGCGAAGAGCGGCGTAAAACGTGGCCTTAACAGCGGGGCGTCAGCCGCCGCCGCCGCACCGCCACGCGCCGTCGCCCAGACCACGCGCGTCACGGCCGCTTTTATTCCGCGCTGTTTTACAGCGGCCGCTTTCAGGAAGGAGCGCTAGAGTGCGGCCGCCGCGAGACGGCTCTCCTCTCGAAAGACGCCTCCGACTGTTTTCTTTTGGCCACTTTGTATAGCCGCCGTTGTCATAAGCGTTTGTCGTAATTTTGTTATCCTGTATGTAGATAGTTCTATTTTTGAACCAACTTAGATGGCTCAGGGCACTAAGTAATGTCACTACAGTGCCTGTGACCGGGAGGACCTCGGTTTGAATTCCGATGGTGGCATGTTTTCATCACAAGCTACATAGCTCGATCGAATTCATCTACTGTGTCGAGGAAAATTCCAGCGGCCGTTTGTTCTAATCCATATTTTCTGTTGTTTCTCCCAACAACATCCAGCGAATACCGCAGTGCCCTGACAAATAAGCCACGGCAGCGCGCGATCTTTCCCTCTTCTTCCTTGTTGTAGTCTCACCCTTACCCCGCCTCCACTACACTTCCACACATGTCAGAAGCTAAAAGCTTGCACGGGCTAGTTGAAGATACGTGGTAATGGAAAATCCCGCTAGGCCACGTGTAGGTCGACGCCGGGTCTCACCATCCAGCGGGGGAAGTTCACCACCACTTCCCGAGAAAAAGCCTACACTTACGGAAGTAATGATCTTGTCAGTTGACGCGGTCGGAAACAAAAAATAATCAATATTTTTTAAATTAAATACAACCTTGAGGTGTATAGTAACATTGAATGATCAATCTAAAAAAAATCATTCTTAGAATTTTGTGTATAGAATGCATTATAAGAAGAAAATACGATATGTGGAATACACACACGTACAGTTCACAAAAAATAATCCTTGAAAAGAAGTATATTTGATATGACAGTTTAGTAGTTGGATTTCCTTTATTTTGTATCAGTAGTTGTTATAATGTTTACTTACATTAATATATTTCAGTGTTGAGAAAACAAGATGTGAACACTTGAAGATAAGTGATAGAGTGCGGCCGCCCCAATTCCTGACGTCTGGAAATTTTCCTCCGTGTGTATTATCGGTCTGAAGGTCATTGAGTGATAACTAGGGATGTCATTTGACAGTCACGTGACCGTACATTTCAGTCTATAACGTGAATTTGAATATTTACCTTCATATAATCCCTCAATAAATTCTCTTATACTCTAAATCCATTTAGGGTGATTCATTCTTCGTTGTTAATACGCAGGGACTTTATATGTAATGTATACAATTAATTTGCAAAAATTAGATACTCTTCGTCGTTTAGTTTTACAAATAATTAACGTTAAACGTTGGACTATGCGCGAGCTCGTGTAACATGGACTATGACAAGTGTGCGAGCACCATCACCTAGTGTTAAGACTCGCCACTTCTCTCGAGAACTCAATGGCCAATACTATCCGCAAAGTTCCAGAATACAAGGCAAAAAACCTTCGAGGTCGATGCTTCATCGTCCCTCGTCTGGCGAACAATTCATGTGGAGACAGTATGCCTTTTCCATTTCCAGCAGGTGATACATTTGCGCAGTAGACACTTATAACATCGTTTTCAATTCTCTAGGGATTTTTTTGTGCAAATGAATAAAAAACCAGGAATTTTGTTCTTTGATAAGGTGAAGTGTGATTTCCATGAACTGGTCCAATTAATGTGCACAATTTGCATGTGCGGACCGAGGAAATGCGCAAGTTGCACAGAGTGTAGTTAATCAACAGCGATTTTCTGTAAATGTGTCCGTTGGCATTGTGGATGAATTTATCCTCGATACTCACTTCTTATTCGAGCGTTTAAGAAACGTTCAGTTCGGAATTTCATAATTCATTTGTGCAGGAGACTATTTTGAACAGTTGTAGAGCCCGTTACATGAGGTGAACGTGTGAATTTTTGGGTGTATACGCAAATATAATGAACTATCCTAAAGACACTGAAATCATGTTTTTTTTCTCTCATTCCTTTCATATTCTTTAGATCAATAGGCCACAGTAGCAATATTTAATGTAATCACCTTTCTTACAAAAAATGACCAATGACAAAAAACTTTTTTTTCATAACTTTGAATAGGGTTTACACATTTTCCTTTTGCACTCATGAATAACTTAGTGTACTCTATCACCATTGGTGCACTGAATCACTCTGTATAAATAGCTGTCATTGACATTTTAATTTGAACTCATTATACCAGCCCGTACAAGTCGGACACTTATATTTAAAAAAATGTTATAATCTTAAATCATAAAGCAAAGTATCCTTCAAATTTAAATTACAAATTCAACGTTTTTGTACTATACTTTTAAATCAATAAACCAGATCACCGTTCGTGAGAAAGAACTTAAATATCTTCCATTTCATTTTTTTATACTATTCTGGGATGTATGACTTCAAAAACATACAAGAGTTTCTTAGAAGCGAAACATATTCGGTCTATAAGATTAAGCTCACATATATTTTGTGTGACGATTTTAATGTATTTTAGCGTAGTTACTATTCAATTTCTGCTGATGTAAACTTCCTTATTCGTAAAATAGTTGGATGATAACAATAAAATGAAATACCGCATTTAGAAAAAAGCGTTCAATAGAGTGGGACTCGAGGGATCTTTCCATCTTACAAGATGACTCTGGCAATTTTTCTCCGGTTTGTAAAGCTACTGTTATCACGTTAAGATGGACTTCACTGTTAATACGTTAACATGCATCACTTTATCCTGTAGACTTGCAAATGATTTATGAAAACAAAAATGTATCAATATACTTTTTTGTTTACACAAATCATTCGGAAGTCTGAAAGGATTCAGCATACCTGTATTACTTCATTGTAAAAATTGAGAATCAGCTATGTATTATAAACAAATAATCAGGATCTACTTCTTCATACTATATAGCACTTCTAAATGTTTTTACCAGACGAAGTGCAGGACTCCTTTAAAAAGGGCACATGTTGACTTCTGCCTCCGTAGGTCTGAAAAGCCGCTTCCCACTTTTCCTAATAGCTTTGTCCGTTTGTATAGCCCCAATTCTCACATTACGATGTTAATCAATTTTTCATGGTGTAAAAAATAGGTATTTTAATTTAAATACGTTATTAAAATTATTTAGTTTACGTTTGTGAATAATGTCAAGCAATGAAACTTTTCATTTAAAATCATATTTTTGAAAGGATTATTCATGATACAGATCATGAATATGTTATTCAAATACAAAGTGTCACTATAATGAAACAAAATCACAAATATCGTATTGTTGTTGTAACAAAACATGTTTGATCTGCAATTTTGAGAGCCTTAATTCCACACATTGATATTAAACATGTGTTTCTATACTCTCCATATCACTGTTGGATTTCTTCATATATAAACTAATTAAAATTTATTTGTGTAAATTGTATATTCTGTAGCATTTATTCACTTGCAAATTCGTGGATCCATAATGAATTAAAGAGAAATTGTGAAACAGCCGTCGCTTTTATTAAGGAGTGCTGCCTTCAGCAGGGTCGAAGCAGGGTGTAGCGAAGAGTCAAGCAACCCGTGTTTAACAGCAAGTTCATGACGTTCATGATGCGAGTTGGTTGTGTCTTCCAAGATGGACGTTGTCTGATAATGCCGGGCAGCCTGCCATAATATGTTCAATTGATTCGCCATACGATTCAAATTTTCTGAATTTCTAAATCACATTCATCTTCATACCATTG
>BOPP01000080.1:4848079-4859042 GCA_017312745.1 Gryllus bimaculatus
AGAACCAGTGTATTAGTAGGCCTCTTTTCTCAAAGGTTGGTTTGGTCCAATGAAAGGTGTGTGGTCTCCACGTCATCATCATCGCCTTTCAGCTATTTTTAATATATTCCCGAGACATTAGTAACATTCCAAGAACTTTCGAGTAGCCAGTCGTGACGGGACTGAATCATTGTATCTTGTGTGTAATCTATACAGATGAACGTGATTTCGGCTTCTCCATTTGGCCATCTGCTGTGCAGTATTATACTGTCGATGGTAAGTTGCTGTTTGTGCCGAAGATTCCACGCATCTCCTTGTCGTAAAAATACTGTGGTTTCGAGTGTTTGTTTATTTCTCATTCTAAGCGAGTGAACAACTTTGTATAAACCGATAAACACGTCACTAGGTGATAATTTTCCGCCTTCGAAGAAGCCCCCACACCACGTCTGATACAGTAAAAGACATGTGTCCCTCAAGTTAGAAAGATTGGGATTTTTTTTGTAATTGATAGTGCTGGAGAAGCATGGTTGCTATAGCTCCTTGTCAAACACTAGTTGTTTCGCAAAAAGTTCTGGATTTTTATCGGGATGTGGTACCTTCGTTTGTTATTCTTGCTCTTAGCACCGTGAAGAGATTTACAGCTGAAAATATTGCAAACCATTTCGCATTATTCTGTCTGCTTTGTTTCAGTTTTCTAGATTCCAGTTTGCATCTGTTAGTACCACCTAAGTTCCGTCCTCAACGAAATCGCAAAAATTCGCTGGCCTGATTGGCATCTACAGTGAGTCTTCTCTCTATTCCACCTCTGACCCAGTTCAAGGTTTCTTAAAGACCTTTCTGTTTTTGTGGAATCCATGTTTTTTCGTTTCCCTTGGTTTTGGTCGTTGTTTTTCTGGATAGTGCTCGGATACGCACTATTAGAAACACTTATTATTAATATGTATTGTATTCAAATAATTAAATGAAATAATATTCCAAATATCCTACGTTTCGCCCGTACTTATTCTCACTAAGTAACTTTATTTCGTTTCTAATAATGTAAGTTAACGAAACAGTAATTGGTCCTGCACTGTTTTTTGTGTTAATTGCATCTTTGAATAAAATATCTTGAATTTTATATATGCCGCCCCCCTGTGCCGCTCGCCCCTCCCGCCCCTCCTCCGCCCGCCGGCCCGCCCCTCCGCCGCACCGCCGCCTGTCCATCCCCGCCCGGCGCCCGCCCGCAACCCCGCGCCCCGCCCCGCCCCGCCCCGCCCTCGCCCCGCCCCGCCCCCCGCCCCCGCCCCGCGCCGCCTGTCGCAATCCCGCCCCGCCTTCCCGCCCCGCCCCGCCCCGCCCCGCACCCGCCCCGCACGAAAAGGGGCGCCCCGCGCCCCGCCCCGCCGCCCGCCGCCCCGCCGCTCCAGACCCGCCCCGCCCTGCGCCCGCCCCGCCGCTCCGACCCGCCCCGCCCTGCGCCCCGCCGCCCCCGCACGCCGCCCCGTCCCGCCGCCCTGCCCCACGCCCGCCGCCTCCGCCGCGACAAACCGCGGCGCGCGCCACCGCGCCTTGAACCATGCCATAAAGCATCGGCGTTAGTTTACGATCTCACTCGGCAAATGTTATGGAGGCCAATTACTTGGGGCGGACACGACATGAGAAATGTCGGTCGAGCGCGCCCCCCGCTGCCGCCTTACGCCGGCCCCTGCCGCCCCCCTGCTCCATGCGCCTCTTTTTCAAGAGCCCGCTATTAGGGCGCGATGGGGCCCGAGAAACTGTAGGGTCTATCGCTTCGTACTTTTTCAGATGTTCCTGCCGCGTCTGGTAATTGGACAGCGAAGATGGATATATTAGATATGATCGTTAACTTTTCAGTGCTGTTGCATCAGTCCGCGTCACATGAGTGGAAGAAAATACTATCTCGCTTTGAAAAGATTTGTTCCTTTTAGACGCAGAATTGATAAGAAGTTATTAGGGAATTGCTCTAATGTCATCGAAGCTGCTCTGTCGCGTTTCTACAAATTAATGAAACATATTTATAAAGGAAGCCAATCTGATGTTAGATGTAAGTACTCAATTTTCACTTTAATTGGGATTCAAAAACCATAATGTTAATAAACCTGAAATTAATTTGTATGAGTGTTGGTAGTCTTGGTCGAACCAAACTCTTCTGTTAGTCTAAAGGGTTATAGTTCAACCTTGGCATTCATTATGCTTTTGCGAATGCTTGAAGATTTAAAACATCCTTAAGTATCACATAGAGAAAGTTAATTTCTATAACTCACTCTTTGTGCAAATTAGGTTGCAGGGAATGAAATTACGAGAGTTTTCATCAAGTTCTGCGAGTTGTTGTGTGTTGATGTTTGTAACGTGCCTTCTAAGAGCAATCGAAATTAAACATTTGTCTATGATTAAGTACTTTACATCCAAAATTGAAAACCCTTTTTTTTTTTCCCCCCGCTTTAATTTTGGAAAATGGTTATTGTAGTTAGAGAATATTTACCATTTTTTTATGTGCTGCGTGTGCCTAAATAATGGTTGAAGGCGACAATACCCAACTGCTTCAGAGTCTTAATTCGTTTCTCTATCTCAATATTACTGTCAATGCTATTTTAGAATATACCTTTTTCTTTTAACCGTTTGACAAGACCTGTGCGGGAATTTTTAATTCTAGAATAATTTTAATGTATATTTTGTTTCATCATGTACTGAATTATTTTTTACTGATTTGTGAATCTATTTTTAATCATGTATCATCAATGTTCAACTTGATGAATGGAAAGCACTTGTAAAAGACTAAAGTGTTCTTGGACCATCCAATCTCCATTTTCTATTTTGTCAGCAGTATTCAAAGATTTACCGCTTTTGTATCAGTGAAAACTGTATTGTCAAGTTCTCGGTCAGTTTATGAGAGATAATTGCGAATGGAGAAGTTGTTTTAAAGAAAGTTAATATGAAAATTAAAAAATCAACGTGTTTGAATCGGGAAATATTGGAATTGCTTAGACAGATATAAGAAAGCACTACTTATGTTCTCTAAAATCAATAAGTACTTCATAATACACACTATATAATTATCAGTAACGCTACCTACCCATTAAACTGCTGCTGCAAAACTATACAGATTTTCCTCTCTAGCTTGAAAAACTAGCATACACTAAGATAATTGTCTGAACGTGCCTGTTTCTCACTGTGCATCCTGAAGCCTTACCTTCTCAGTATTGCTTAATCTTTTCACTTGCATCAATACTGTAGATCGTCAGTAGTTCGAGATTGTGCACTACTACAATAGTTATTTTGCATCTAAATATATGGTGATAGTTCCGTGAATTGTGACACAGTTATTTGTTAAAAAAAATTAATTGTATTTCGATGTGTCCTTTCTTATTCTAGTTAATACTATATGAATCTTCTAGATTAATAATTTTACATTACATACTTAATTACGCTGTTATTTTTCAAAGGAATTTTGTTAATCGACCCACAGTATGATATTCTATAGGACTTTGTGTTCTGCACTGTTCTCCATGCTTTCCCTCACGCATTTATATCCACCATTTTTAGACGTACTCCCATTTGTGCATTAAATATATAATATTTGTATTTATAGCGACGGCTTATATATTTGACAGGAGAAATTGTCTTTGTAATCCGCGCACGTACAGTAAGCAAATATCTTAAAGTTTTAAAACAAATTGAGAATGGTGAAAATCGCCATCTCATATAGGGATCATAAATGAAACATTAATCTAAATGAGATAGTCACTGTTTAGAGATAAAGCAATTAATCCAATTAAACCAGACAATACATTTAGACATCATGTGTGCGCTCTTCGTAGTTCTAAATCAAGAGCGCATGTAGAATGAAATTCTAGCTAGCAGAAATTATTTTCAAAAAAGATACAAGTTGAACAAGAAATTATCGATAATGAATTAGAACTAAGGAAAATGATTAAAACTAATTAGCATAAATCGCAGCCCACGAGAGTAATTGAAAAACAGTAATGACTAAAAAAATACAGAAAGGATCTCCATGATTTGACAACTGAAATGCCAGCTAGAGACGTTGGAGAACCAAAGAAAAGTGCTCTTACGGTGAAGACTAGAACCAGAGATTAGTGCCTCAAGGCGAAGTGCAGAAGGCGTAATAGTAAGAATTCGAACCGCTGGCGCGACAATCCGGAAGCCATGCGCGGAGTTGTCGTTTCTCGCAGAGGAAGTGGACGTGGCGTTTGAAAAAGGACAAGCAGCAAGTTTTCGCGCGCGGGGCCTAGTTTCAGCTGCCCGCGGCTGCACAGGGACATGCACAACGCGCCGCCGCGGCGGAAGGACTGACAGGGTGGTGCTGCGGGAGGGGTGGGCTGCGGGGACTGCGGGACTGGCGGGACTGGGCGGGGCGGCGTGGGCGGTGGGCGGTGGCGTGGCTGGCGTGGCGGGCGGGGCGGGCGGGCGGGCGGGGCGGGCGGGGCGGGGCGGCGTGCGTGCGTGGGCGGCGTGGCGTGGCGTGCGTGGCGTGGCGTGGCGTGGCGTGGCGTGGCGGTGGCGTGGCGTGGCGTGCGTGGACGTGGCGGTGGCCGGGCGGGGCGGGCGGGGCGGGGCGGGGCGGGGCGCGGGGCGGGGCTGGGCGCGGGGCGGGGCGGGGCGCGGGGCGGGCGGGGCGCTGCGGGGAGGGCGGGGCGGGGCGGAACCGGGGACCGACAGGGACCACCCGCAGCAGCCGGAAACGGGCGTCGCCGCGGGAGACACACCTGAAATGCGCGCAGGAGCACCTCACAAGCGCTGCCCCGCGCGCGCTTCTGGGAACTAAGCCCGGAGTACACTCGTGGACACATAAAATGAGCGGAGATGTTTAAACTTATATTAGTTTCCCGATCTCTTCGTAGGAAGACGGGTAGCGGTTTCAGGTCTCGATAGTGTTTTTAACCAGCTAAATAACTGACGAATAACCTCACTGTCTGGAGAAGACTTGTATTATCTTTAGAAGCTTCGTATTGTGATTGACCATGTTAAGTTTTTTCAATAATTTCCGGGTATATCCCAAAGACATATTATAGCAGCCAACGAACTTCGCATGATTTTCTTCCTCATCCTTGTGCTCGTTCCCTATCCCTAAAAACGTGTTTTACTTCTAACCATTCACAACACTGCAGAACTAATTGTTTTGCGAAGAGAAAAATATTGGGAAAGTTTTCTACAAATTTCTGTAACAATTTTTTAGTTAAAGTTTGAGGAGGGGAACTCTTTAGAACATTCGAATGTGACGGTATTCGATCTAACAGTGGATATCGCTACTTTCCAACAAAGTACAATATACGAGTAGATATATTATGGTTTAAAAATAATTCTGATTCGGGTTACCAAGAACGTTTCTGGTTACTTGGCAATGAAGTGGTGCCGAACGTTATGTTCTATATAAGGAATAGAAAAAGTATTGGACTTGAAATTCGACCCATCAAGTACTAACCTATTGGGAAAAAAAAGAAAACAAGCTAGTTGGTTTCCATCGAATCATATTACACAGTTTTAATCGCCCAGGTCGCTTCCGCAGTCTTGTCATCGCACTGGCTGTTTTTCCGAGCCTGCAAATCAAGCGCGCGGGCTGCAATTGCCGCTGGTGGCGCTTATCCGCCATCGCCGCCCGGGGCGAGGCCGCCCTGCAGATCGCCTTGGAGATGGCGGGGCTGCGCTGCGCGGACGCGCTCTCCGCCAGCCGCTCGGCTCGCGAGGGGGCGGGGCGCCGCTCTCGCGTTTCCATCACGACCGAATACGGACGGCTTCTCCTTGCAATTGTGCGAGGGAGACGGCATTCTTCCCAGCAGTGCAGTTGCTTGTCTTGTCACAATTGCGTGTTTTAAGCGCGCTGAATGCTTGGAGTAACCGGATATTGTACCTGGAGAATGCCCCGTACTCCTTGTAATTTGTATCTACTCTTTTGGTAGTGTTTGAATTATTTATTGTTACGGAATTCGAGTAAATCAATGTTATACTTCAGAGTCACCGACGTTAATCAGTCACTAAAATATTACATACGATTAAATATTTCCTGTGCCTAAATCGGAGGAACGCAGTCAGATTATATTTTTAATTTTTTCAGTGAAGCGTAAATGTGTAGGTAATTCTTTACAGAGGCATGGGCTCTTCCAACTTCTCCATCTTAGTTTTAGCAAACTCAATTAACTTTTTTTAAACTAATGTAAACAAATTTTAAAATGTCTACTGTATGCTCAGTGATTCAGTCTCTTAAAAGTTATCAAGATAATAAATAGTTATTATTTCTGTTGTATTCATTAAAGGAGATACTATATTTTGCTAATTCTGCAACATTCTTCAATAATATGCACGATTGTATCTAATCTATTATTTTCCCAGGTTGTTATACCTATGAGGAAAATAAAACAAGCAATATTATGTAAACATTTCCATCATCTAATGTTAGTAGTTTTTGAAAAATAATCCCTAAATAGGGAACTTATGAACTTATAATAAATTCTGAAGAAGTCAAGAGCATTCCTAGCCTAAATTCATATGATGGACAACGTGAGTTAATTTGTACAACACATCAGATAACGCAGATAAAATAAAGAAAAATTTAGTATTTTCTTTATCTACATGTTGCTACTATTCTTCATTTTCACAACTATTCTTGCCAGTCGCCTCCACTTGAATAAGTTTTCTTTTTATCTGAATTACTAAAATAGTCACAAATTCCCCTTCTCTGGTTAGGATGAATATAACAGATATTTTGCCTATAGCCACTCTTGAATACTCGATTGTTAAATCGGGGGACTGTAGCGTAATAATTTTATCTTATAATCAAATGTGTGACTAAGAAACCCTTTTTGTATGTTACTCGTACTTTTGAATGAAGTCATATAACTCAATCCTACTGACTTTTCATATAAAATTAACATTATCCTGTCTATTACTAAATTCACTTAAAAGTCATCACATAAAAACCTCAACTCATACTGATCAACGAACCACAAAAGAACTTCACCTTTCCAACTACAAGACCCCCGCATACACACGAATACCCATTTCCAAGTCGCAAATTCTAAACAAGAAAGAAATTGATATTTTCATTTTTATCTATTCGGCTCTCTTCCGTTCTTTCTCTTTTCAACTGCATCTTCATTTTGTTCTCTAATTTGCCAACTCACTGTTTTGCAAGGATATTATTTTTAAAAGCATAAATGTACGAATTAGTTTAAATTATTAGTGTCATCCGGTACTCTCTCAAAATTTAAAACTCGTTCAGTATATTACAGTATGTACCGAACTTGCTCACACTCGAATTACTTTTTGCAGAAATTGTATTGTTTTCTAAAACTGGAATTTTGAAATTGTTTTTCTTTTATCAAAACGTTATTTCAGTTAAACAAATAACTAAAAAACAATAATTCTATAGATATTCATTACTAAGCTGCACTTATTATCTCTTGATTCAGAACATTTTACATTAAAGTTCGATTTGAGACAAATGACATAATAGGTAATATTTCTCTATTTCAGTGTTCGATTAAAACGTAATTATATGCATTTATTGTTACTGACTCATAAACATTGCTCAGTTGTGGGAATATTACTAAGAACAACCCTCCATAAGGGGAGTCCGTAACCCACCTAGGGATTCTAAGGCTTTCTTATTCTTATTATTACTGAAATAAGTTTGGATGTTGAATTTTAAAGCTATTTTAACTTTTTACAAACTTTCAAATTATACCATCTATCTGACAAGGGACGTGAGAAATGGTATAATGGTCACAAGTATTTTAATAAATTGCCTATTGACCAGGCTTGTGAGAGTATTGAATTATAGAGTGTGTAATAGACATTTGTCATATCAACGTATGAGGAAACATTGCATAGAGAACTGCCATCTTTTTTACTTTACAAACCTCCAAATTAAAGAGAAAGCAGGTATTGTTTTTATTTTAAATAATTTATTTAACAAATCGGAGACGGTCGTATATAAAAGTACAATCGCACGGCGTCAACATAAATATCGAATGATCAGATACTTCCAGATTTGGAGATAAAAAGCTGGTCTATAAATCGTTCATAATCTGATTTAATATCAGCATTGCCAGAAATGCACGCTATTTCTATTTCAGAAAACAATAATTATTGCTGACAACTTGTTTGTCGCTAGTAATTTCTGGTTTAACGATTAAATTACTTTCCGTTTCTTTTAACGTCATGTTATATATGGGATACTTTGATATTAAATTATTTACGTTCTTTTGCTGTCAGATAATCTATTTATCTGATTCACTGTATGTGTATTGATGCGTGGATCACAGTAAAAAGGAGTAAAAACTGAATATTATCAGTTGGGTCAGGAACAAAAAAGATTATAAATTGTAGTTGGTTCTTGTTGGAGATTCTGGAAACGGCTCCATTGGTCCAAACACATCATACACCAAAGCACGGATTTTTTTTTGTGATTCTGCACAATGGATTCTCAACGAGTGACCTATTGTTGACACGCACATTCACCGTGACGGCACAATAACATTGACAAATTACTTCATTCCGTTCTTGGACGATTTTATTGATCTCATTATGTTGATATTTGACTGAGAATTTTTAGTGTGAAGAACTCTTGACAGACATTTTTCTGATTTGATTTGCATTTATTTGCATGCATGCTGTGTGCCAATTCAGAAATAATATCATGTGCGAGCGATAGTGTCATAATTATTTTCTTACAGAACAGCTGCCTATATGACAGCATTCAGCATTATGCATTTAGGTCTTTAAGTCACAGAGTTCCATGTGACGATTAAAACTGAAAGCCCTTCTATATACAACACCCGAACCCATATTTAAATATATTTAATAAATAAACTCCACTCTATTTAGACGGGTTTCAATCAAGCTCTTGTTAATTGGCGATTCTAGAGTCCGACAATGTGGTCGGTAGTTTTCCAATCGAAATCCAGCTAATGCAGGATCAGTCAACCCAGCCAAATCAGCCAACAAAAGAGCTACGGACCGCGCGCTACCTTTCCTTCATTATTGTCCCATCCTCTTCCCTTGCACACTTACAATTGTATGCATTACACTACCACACTTGTCGAGCAACGTACTGGGAAATCTGGCGAAGAAAGAGTTGCTACCAATTTCTTCTCAATCTCTAGGGAATGAAAGTGGCCACTCGTGCACTTGCTTTCTAGTTAAATTTAATTGTTCACAATGTTGATTCGCGATAATGCGAAATGTAGATACTTCTAATATCGTAAATGTAGAAAACAATTACCCATATGAAATATTGTCAATTGTCATTATGCAATAGAATGGTTATAATGTGAGCGTAGACGTTTGATTTGCGATCAGAGACTTCGTGTTAAGTGTTTCTAATACCGATTGTGTTGTGGGCCATCTTTACTCAATTTTTATTGGTGAAAATAAATTATTTCTTGTCATGAATTATTTTGTCAGTGCCCTGTTGATGTTTCGTCTTGACACCACAATTTGCTCAGTGTCGTAAAAAAATTACTGAGCTGGAGATGAGATATCCGAGTATTCAGGTATTTTTTTCGGTAGTATTAAGTAAGGAACTTAAGGTCGAATGGAACGCTCGTCTTTAATTGAACTCATTTCTCTTCGTTATATTCCAAGGGAAAGTGGGAAAATAAGTTTTCCAATTTGTATTCCCGCGCAATCATCAAGCAAATTAGCAGCGACAACAGCGAAAGTGTTTGACGGCTATCCCTACATCGTTTGGAGGCGTACACTAGCGATTGCGATCCAGCACCCTGCGTAGTGGTTGCAGAAACCGAGGATGCCGCGGGGCAGCAATGCCCCGCTGGTATAAAGACGTCGCTTAAGGTTCTGAGGGATGTGTGCGTGATTATTCCCAATGATGGGCACGTAGAACATTGTACGCGGAAATCCATAATCACATTGAGGAAGTGTAAGGTCCGGATGTCATGTCGACGCAAATGGATCGGCGAATGTGTCTGCAGGCTGTGAGGGGCGTCAGCATATCCTGGTCATAACGTGGGCTGGTCGGACCTTAACAGCCACTGTCGAGGCAAATACCAGCTTTTTGGATGAAATACTCGTATGCACTTAAAAGCGTCTCAAAAGGCAGCGCTTTACCAGAAATCAAGAGGTCAGGAGCCCCAAGAAGGTGGTTTTCATATGTACACCAGTCAGTTCAGCGGATGAATTTTGCAAAAATCTATAGGTCTAAAATTAATGTTTAAACATTTGTGGTTTGTATGTCAAGAAATGGGTTTTTTTCACATGCACCCGGAAACGTTTCAGCTGTACGTCCATACCCGCTTGAGGAAACTTAGTTACCGACTCTGCATTGCACTGCTTTACTCTAACTTCTTGTTTGCCTTAAACACCCCTTCCCGTTTTGCTAGGGCAGGGAGTCGGTGTACTTCCTCCCGTAGTTTACATGGCCACACCCCCTCCCGAATGTCCGGAGCACGGCCATTCGCCACGCGCTGGGCGGCGGCGGTAGCGAGTGCGGGAGGGCAGAGGGCGGAGGGATAGAGGGCGAGGGCGAGGGCGAGGCTTGAGGGCGAGGGCGAGGCGCGAGGCGAGGGCGGCGAGGAGCTGGGCGAGGGCAGAGGCGAGGGCAGGCGGGGCGAGGGCGAAGGCGGGGCGAAGGCGAGGCGAGGGCGAGGCGTAGGCGCGAGGGCGAGGGCGCGGGCGCGGGCGAGGGCGCTTCAGGCGCGGGCGGAGGCGCGGCGGAGGCGCGGGGCGCGGGCTGCGGCCCCGTGGGCCGGGCCGCGTGGGGCAGGTGGCTTTTCGCAAAGCGCTGGTCGAAAGCCGCCGGGGCTGGAAGTCGCGGTGCGCAATCGGGGCTTGGCGCAGGCGCTGAGGCGGACCGCGGCGGGCGGCGGCGTCGCAAGCGGACTTCGCCGCGCCCGCCGCCGGACCGCCGCCCGCGGAACCTGTCTAGGCTTAATGAAGGTGGCGCTGCGGCGGAGGGCCCAACACCCGCGCGAGCTGCTCCCGCCGCCGGCCCTGTGGCGGCGGCGCC
>BOPP01000080.1:4859067-4879975 GCA_017312745.1 Gryllus bimaculatus
AGAACGGCATTTTGGGGGAGAAATGTTTTTTTTTTCGCGGACGTTACTCCAGCCTTTATTCCCAAATTGAAACAGCAGATTGCAAGATAAGCAGAAAATGTACTGTACAAGATTTGTTAATGTAAGACTAAAAATTATAAATTTTTATTAAAAATTATAATTTTTTATTATGAAGAAGGCAGCATTTTTAAATTACACTTTTGACATATATTGTAGTACTTATAAAATAATTATTATAAATCACACATATATTATTGATCAACTACAATGTACCTAAAATATACCAGTACTTCCAGAACATTTTTACCAGAATTAAATCTCAAGAAAATACATTGAATATATTTTGAGAAGGAACAAAACATTTTAACACAAGCAGTATCGCGTATTTTGACTTCTCTTAAAAATAAAGAAACGAATATCAAATCTTCTGGGTAAATGTCCCCATCTCGATCAGATTTTCGTCCAGTTTCCCTGATCCTCGAGCAAATGCTGAGATGGCCCCTTGTTTTGCTTTTGGACATAAATGTAACATCAAATTAACTTCTCCCCATAGCATGTCACACACTATTTTTAACTATTTTGACTTAAGTAAATAAATAAAATAAATACCGGTAATACTAATGTACAGTTTTCAGACATGGATATCAAATGAGAAAAAAAAGATTAAGATGTGATTAAAAAAATAGGAATGTTGAAGTGTTCTTTAAGTGTTACTGTAAGATATGAGAAAATAAAATAAAGTGCACGAAGAAAGGAAAAGTAAAAAAAAGTCTGGAAAATAATTAATATATTAATGTAAAAATGAAAAACGCCTGTTTGAGAATGAATTGAAGGCAAATCAACAGCATAGACTGCTAAAAGTTGATGCAAAAGATTCAGAAAGCTGCGAACAAGACACATTGAAAATTTTTGAAGATTTTGGAGCAAATGAACATTAATACGGAAGAAAACGGTGCACTGAAAAAAAAAATAGAAAAATTAGTGGAAGATAAAAACTAGGTCTATATCGCCCTATCTAATTACCTTCGATAAATTTTTCAAGGATATCATCAGAGAAAACATGTTTTCAAGAGGAACCCAACCAGCCAGTGTGAAGCGATAATCCATATTAGGTATTTATATATCTGGGCTCATTACGGAATTCCAATTGAAACCTCTTCAGAAATTCACAAATTTATAATTATACAACGATAATCCTATTAGTCCGTGATGTTGAAAACAACCAATACCGGTCAGAGATAGCATTGCTATTGCCTCTGCAGCGACTCTGACCGAAAAATACAAGGGTTCGAGCTCCGACGCTGGCAGTTTTCCGACATTAGCTACGTAGCTAGACCGCTGTTGTCTAGGGGGGGGGGAATTCTGGCAGCCAGCTGCTCTGATCGGTAATTTTCCATGGTATCAAGAGAATTCCGAAATAATATTCTAACAAAAGGACACGTATTTCGCGCGATTTTTCCTTCCTCTTCCGCGGCCTATGCTTTCTCCTTGCACATGCCATTACTCCTACATCCACTACACTACCACATACGTCGGGAGCTTAGATCTTGTCCCTTCTGGGGCAGAGACCCCGCTCCTTGGTGAGATACATGGAGTGGGAAATTCCTCGCAAGCCGTCGTATGGGTCGACGCGGTATTATCCAGCGGGGAAGGCATCTCCACCACCTCTCAGAATAAACATTCATTACACTAACTGAATCATAGCAGTTGACGTGCCAGGGAACATCAATGAAACAAAACAACAGTGGCACATCTTGGGCTTAAAGTAACAAGACTAATATGTCTAACTTATTCGCTGAAAATAAAACAGCGGGGATACTTAGTCTTTCGAATGAAGGTGATTTATGTTGAATGTAGTAGAAAAAAGCTAATACCTAATAAATACTGCAGTCGTGATCTGCGCAATTTATTTTTCTAAACCCATGTCTCAGATTAGTATTTCCTTCAAGTGTCACGAATTTGTTGATTTTAATCTATATTTCTGCGCTCTTTTGAAACTTACTAATACCAACACATTTTTTGCTGATAATGGATTTTCTAACTGAACATTTAATAAACAATTACGTATGCAAAGTATTTGGATAATATAAAATTTAAGCAATCGATAAGTTTTCAATAATTTGTATGCGACATTTTCGCACGGTCGATATTGAATTGAACAGTTGCTTGGCGTAAAGCGCCCTTATCAGATCCCTTGGGTCTACAGAAAATCATCATCAACGCGCGTCTATGGGCGCAGGCACATGAAAATTCCAATTGTAGATAGTCTTCCCACAAGTGCAAGCAATAAGTTGAGAAGGTTTTATCGCAATTTGATGAACGGTCCGGCAGCACATTAAGTACGAACCAAAAACAAACAAACATTGCCTTTTATATATTAGATTACCTTCATTATTCTTATTAATATTTTAATAACGACGTTGAAAAGAATAAGCTAAAGATAATCCTCTCATTTCACGGTATTACTTTCACAAAAAATTATTTCTTTAATTTAAGTGAAATTATGACCGCTATATAATTCCTATAGCAATAATCTTCTTATATATAAATCAATAAGATTGTCCCATCACTTCTGTCATCACTTCGTTATACTTATAGTTCGTTTTCTATGTCGGTTACAAACCCATTTCTTTAATCAATTTTGTGTCAAAAAATTTATTACACTTTAAAATATCCTATTTATGAATGGTGTGTCCTAAGACAGACATCAGAAAGAGAACTGACGGCATGAACTCTTGTTTATTAAGATGTGTTTATTTCAGTTTTTAAAATACCTTTTCCAGTTTTTGTCGTAAACATTGTTAGCGCTTTATCATAAAAAATATAAAAAAAATATCTATTCATAGTTTGAAAAAAATTATGTTCCGGGAGTAATAGAAATTTAGTATTAACACGAGTGTGAATATAAGTGACATGTGGAATTCACGAGTTCCAAAACGTTTTAAGTAATCCTATACAGTCAACGCCAAAATTATAATGGGAAATTGTATTAAAGCATTAGGAAGTTGTTTCTTAACCGTTCCCCTGGCACGCATTAAAGGGCCAAGGAGGATGAACGTCAGCTCCGTGTAAGCATCACGTCCGAGCGTTCCTCCGCGCATGCCCGCGCTGTCTGAGCCACCCTGCCTGTCCTGCTCCGCGTCTTTCAGTCAACGTTTAACCAAAAAGCTGCGACGCTGGTTTTTACACAGCCCTCATTGGTATTCAATGTTCTTTCAGGATCGTTGAACGACCGCGCGACGACGAGCCCGAGAGTGGAAAATGTTGCTGACGATGAAGTTGTATCGGAAAATATAATGAAATGAGACTATTCAGAAAATGCGAATATCTTTCTTGTGACCCTCCTTGGGTCTGTGGTATGTATTATGATTGTTTATTTTTATATTTTATATCTAATGAAGCCGTGTGCAGAGAAATACGTGACATTTCTCTGTATGTTTTGAGGAATAATTTTAATGCGTCTTGTTTAAAAAATATTCCGTTTTTTCCTTCACTCTTCTACTGCTAATTAATTCGTCGGACGAACTTGTAGCGTTTTATCTCGGATTCTCGCTTGCTTGATTCCTAAAAATCTTAATGCTCCATTTCATTAACGTACTTCACCAATTTCTTTCACATTCACTACCATTTGTCGTTGGGACGTGAATTGTAATTCCTTAAAGATGAAAAAACTTTCCTACTCCACGTAACATAATCCAATTCAATCCGAAAATAATTGTGAATGCACAACTCTTTTACATCAATATATGTAAAACATATGCCAAACAAATTTACCGTATTTATTAAAAAATAAAATAAGGTAGCCAAAAGATTTTATTTAATAAGTATAAAAATAATGTAAATCTATTTGCTTTAGAGCTACAAAATTCTGTATTGAATTGCAGTAAAATTAAAATTAAAGTTATTGCGTCATTCTATATGATGTTTAATTATTTTCCACCCAGAAAGTATTTGAAAGTCTATGAACCATACAATTATATTCTTAACTATACTTTCTCAGAGAATTGTGTTCTTCTGTACACAGGAATTTGGAGATCAAATTCTTGTGTACCAATGTACCATACGTACTATAAAAGCTTGGTTAAAATTTGGTCAGCAGGCATCGTGTGATAAATCATTATTGAGATATTTGTACGAAAAACAAGAACGAATTAATTGTAACTGTACTTCTTTTTCAGGTGCAATAATTGACAAAACTTTCAAGCTGTCATACGATATAATATTTATCCATTCACGAAATATGGTTAATGCAAATGAACCTCCTGCAGTCCCAGATGCAAGCGAACCCGTGAAAGTGCTTTCAACACACTCACGTTGCACCAGGAAACACGTTGCTAACAGGGCCCAGTCGACATGTGCCGAATGCATCTGAAACGCTCGCCGGCTGATTGGGTAAGGCAACTGCAGTCTCCCTTCTCCTCTCATTAAAGAAGTTCATATCATAATACCGTCTTCTTGGCCAATATCGAGTCAGCTTGCTTTATCGAAGGACATGTGTCACCGGGAGAAAGTCACGCCTGGAGCGCCTGGCTGGCTGGCGGGCGGGCGGACGGTTCGTATTTCGGAATTCAGAAGCTGTTTCGCAACGACGGGCTGATGCAAAACACGGCCTCTCGCGGGCTCCCCCAGAGAGCGCGCGAGCGGACGACGTGTGCGAGGAAAAACAAGGCGGGCGGGCGCCGTCGCCCCAAACGGCTCCTCAAGCACACACAGCCAGTTTTTTCTATATTTATAGCTTTTGTGTATCCGAAAATGAATCACACTTTGTTATTTTAGATTTTTTTATTCAATGGCACTAGAGTTTTAATTTTTTCGTAATCATAGAATATCGTTCGTATCGTTATTATTGTGTGTTCATTGGTATTTATGGACTATCCTCTTAGTTTATAAGCTTAAATTATCCGCTATTTGCTATATTTCGGTCTAAGTACGTTAAGAATCGTAGCAAAAAATAGTTATGTATGCAACGAGGGCGTCATAAAGTTTCTGATGACAAAAAGCCTTTCCTTTTGTTGCCGGCGACAAAGGGCCTTTGATCCTTTGGTCGTCTGAGGCTAATTGACTAGACGTTAACTGGCCTTGATTTGTGTCTTCATATTTCCCTCTCATAATTACCTCCTTAAGAGAACATGTGGCATCATTGAACAGTTTCCATATTTCTCTCGTGACCACGTTACTCTTGATCCAGGTAAATTACACAGGATATATCGAGCTCCATATCAAAGGCACGTGCAATAACGTACCAGTAAAAAATACTGTTTTTGCTTTAGTTGACAAGTCTCTATTTGTGGGACATTTGTGGGTTAAACGCTATCGGATTTAACTACGGTGGAGAGAGATTTTTAAATGCTACATTACTACAATGGTCTGTTTACCTTATATATTGTATTTCATATCATACATTTATTTATTATGCTATGAACCCAAAATGAGTGATGTTAAAAATGCTTTTTTTAAAATCAAAAGTAATATAATAAGAGGTTTAGAAATGCCCGATTAAACGCATTTTCGAAAGCACAAGTGATATTTATTAAGATTAATACTTCTCTTTAATAAGAAAAATTAAATTCTGCAAGGTAAAATGAACATAGGTTTCAGGAAAAGATTAGTGGAATGTGTTAGTTGAGCCAGTGGAAATCTAAATACATTTTGAAAGAAGTCTAAGCGAGGTTAGAAGCCTTTGATACGTTGATATGGAAAAGGTTCTATCTCAAGTAGGTGGGCAGAGTGAGAAATAAAATATGTAAAGGTAGGCAGAAGAGAAACGAAATGTGTTAACAACGCTGGGAAGGCGGAAGATGAATTGAAATGAAGTGAGGTGACGTAGAGATCAAATTGAGGTGACGTCCTTTAATGAAGAAAGTACTGGAACGCAAGGTAGAAGGAGCATTCAAGATACGGGGGAAAGGACGAATTTGGTTAATGATCAGAAGGAGGTACACGGGAGTGAAGAGAAAAGGTTCAAAAAGAAAAAAGAGAAACAGGAAGGTGTAGAATAGTAACACTACGAAGGTTTTGCTACCTGCAGTAAAAGAATCTGAAGAAAGGACTAGTGAAAAAAAAAACAATAAAACTATTACTTGATATCAATAATATAATTACTCTTAATTACTTATCGCTGTTGTTTATTATCAAAATGTTTTGTTCAATATCACCTGAATTGCCTACAACGTTTAAGAGAAATCAGTTAAATAGGGATAAAATGCGAATAATTCGCCACTGATTAACTGAGACGTACTAGTCATTGTGGTCCATATTTAAGGAGTGGAATACTCACAACATCATCTAAAAATGTATTCATTATTTCTCATCCCACATTACGAGATATGATACTAAGACTTACTTATTTCGAGTGAATTCGTTCTTTCATTGATTTTTTGGGTTTCATTTTTTTTTCCTTCTCCTATTTCATTCCCTTCCTTTTCTCCTCGGCGCGGAATGTGTGGCCAGTGCGTGTGGCGGGCCGCCCCGCCGGCCAGGCAAACGCCAGTCCTCCGCTCCGCTGAATTGAATCGGCGGCGGAAGAGATAAATTCGCGCGCAATTACATTCATCTGACGGCGGGGGCGCTGCGCGAGCCGACAGGTGTTGCCGCTAGGGGCGGTAATGCGGCTCTCGATGGCGGCTAATGGCGGCGGTCGCCGAGGCGGAAAGCGGTCGTAGCCGACGGCGACGCCAGGGGCGGTAGTGATGCATTGCGCCCTTCTGCTTGTTACGCGAGCCATTCAAGAAGAACGTCGATCGGAAAGGGATTACATAGTTTTAAGGAGAGTTCGCTTTTTCTTTGCTTTAGAAAGTGGCATTTTTCAAGAGGTTAAATGGAGACTTGGGCATCTGTACGACGGCATGATATTTTTCGACAAGTTAAACAAAAAAGAAACACAAATTAGTGGTTATATTTGAAACAAAACTAATAGTACACCATTTTATTAGCAAGAGAAAGACGGAAATATCCTACAGATATAATCTGAAGAAGGGACCAGCGTTAAACTTTATACTAGACGATTCTTGCGAAAGGAAGAAAATCGTCACATTTAAAATTATATTCAACCCAGGTAGTTCTCAGTGTAATAGGTTGCTACCTTCACAAGAAAACTTACAAAATAGAAAAAAATAATTCATAAAGAATACTTATTTCGCAAACAAATTTATTTACTAAATTGTATAATAAATATTGAACATATTATTCATTGATAATTTCGTGTTTCTAATTTCGTGTTTCTAACTCGAACAAGTGTAATGCATTTTACATATCGAGAGTTTCTCTCCGTTCAAACACGAGATCCTTGTTTGTGGAACTCCCTCTAGGGGCTTTGGGAGGATTTCCTCCTCCAGGTATCTCCGCTCTCGGAGAATCGCCCCCGTCCAGACAAGCTCTAAGGTTCCGACTGGTGTTCCGATGTAAGTGATGATGTAAACGTGTAAGTTTGTGGGCGAGAAAGGGAAGGAGGATGAGAAACGAAAAACAGCGCGCTATCAATAGCTCGTTTGTTGCGACATTGCTCCGGCATTCGCCTCGTACTGATCGCAATCCACGGAAAATTGCCAATCAGAGCATCGAGCCGCTAGAATTCCCGTGAATACGATGTACTTATCTAGCCAAGAATAGTGGTGAAAATCCTCTACCGTTGGGACGCCAACCCTAGTGCCTTCAGATCATTGGCAACAATATGATTGTCCTTTACTATCTCAGCCGGAGTACTTTTTAAAATATTTTTTTTAGGTAAGTAAAACAAAATGGAATGTATCCATGTTGCAGATAAAATAACTTTATACCCGTGATACACTACTCAAAACAATTATCTACTTCCGTTCCGTGGTGCCGCGTCTCAAATTGTTTGCGTGATTCTCCTGTATAAAAAATACTATAATTGCCCCTGTCTATTAGAAGTATTGAAAATTACAAAATGTCACTATATATAAATATATTAATGTTGTTTAACTGAATACATATAGATTCCTTCCTTTTAGAGTCAATAATGAATAAAATGTAAACATTATTAACCTTTTCCAAAAACTAATAGTCTTTATTTTTAAAGTGTGAATGGATTCAATGGTAGAAGCTGAGATTTTGTGGCAGCCGATACTAGAGTTCTAACTACATAAATGTGTCTCTTTTCATTAATATTTATAATTAATAGTTGGTCACTTAAAGCTTTGTATTGAAAAAAAATGCTCGGTTTGGGCCCTGTAGACACCCCGTACTAGAACCTTCCCATTATTTGTACACTCCCCACCGAGTTGTTTTATTCATACACAAATCTTCTTATTTGCACCTATTATTGAATCAGACAAATTGGGTAGGTTGTAAATGGATCAAGAGATCCAAATTTCTATGTATCTGTTAAATGAAAAAAAACACATGCCAACTAACCTCCATGCATCTTACAGGCACCTCAGCAATGTCCTCTGTATCAAAATTTATTTTCTCGCTTAATTTTTCAGCACATCAGCGAGTAATGAATTTGTAGATAAAGTGTGAACTGAACCATAACTATCAAGTTATTTTCAAATTTTACAATATTTCTTAGCTTGTTTAGCACTGATATATAGTTCCAAATTTAACATTTGTACATTAACCGATAAGAACGGAGAACGAGGTGAAAACATTACACATTTTCTTGTATCAGATTGTTCTATTCATGTTCATAAGGGTATCTAGACACATTAAACGTAGATTAAGAGATAGTGTGTCACTATTACTCCATTTATAAGAAACGAGGAAAACAACTTTGTTGACAAGGTGCAATTTGTTCTTTTCTTCTGTTAGAATTTTGACCTTGGTTGGCCAATGCGAAATTCCCGGACTCTCTGCGCTGCGAATTCCTCTCATTATGGGCTATTTAATTTAGAACGTGAACTCTTTGAAGCGTTAATTCTAGACTGAATATTAATCATTGGGTCCCAACAAAATTCACATTCCATTCCATAGACTTGCACATTAATTTCTTCCTTTTTTGGGCGATTTTCGAGGTACAAAATGTAAACATGATTTATAAATTTAGAATAATATAGTTCACACTCATATTTCCAAACGTATATGAAAATATAACATGATCAAAGTGTAGTGGTTATTAGAATACTAAGTTTTATATACATTGTTAGTTGCCAGTAAGGTTAAAAAAATTGTCATTAAAAATTCTTTCCGAACTCAAGGAATACTTTTTTTTAGTATCTTCTCTAAAAGGTGAAAACGAGATAGTAGCCCTTTAATTAATAAGAAGTACCAGTTACAATTTTAAACGCCGATCATGTTAATTAACATGCACGCTCGCGTAATTTACTCGCACTTCCAGGTATCACCACCAGCGGGGCACCGCCTCATCCGGGACAAGTTCTAATCTTTCAACCAGCCTCTACTCGTGTGGTAATGTAGTACATATAAATGTGTGTTTGTAGGAGAGGATGTAACAAGGATGAGAACGGAAATATTACACACGGTTCGTGCCTCATTTATTAGGGTACTGCTTCAGTATTCATTAGAGAAATCATTGACAACTAACTGGCAGAGTGGCCGGCTGCTGTAATTTTCCTCTAAAGACCAGTTGCAGTTGCCCAACTATCTAGTTAGTACCGAAAATCCTATTGTCGGGACTCGAATTGTCGAACTTCCTAGTCAACTATGCTTTAGGGGTAACGCTGAGTGATTAAAGCTGGTGTGACATAAATGTATCGATAATTATTAATTCAATAATTAAATAGTCAATTACTTAGATTTAAAACATATTTCTTTCATAGGACGATCATCCTAATTAAAGTGTCAACACTGGCCTTTTTTATAAATTCCTCAACTGGACTGTAGTCGTGAGATAAAACTAAGAATCTCAGTTGTATCTAAAGCAATCTATCGTTCATATTCGGCTAAAGAAGATATTTTTATAGCAATTTCGGCTTCTATTAACATTCTGTTTAGTGCATAGTTCTTCTAAGGTGGTTGTTTATGTTCTAACGCTAAACAGAAAAAAACATAGACACTCAGTCATAAAGAATGTTACGAGTAAAAAATATGAAAAATAAAAAAAAACAATAAAAATGTTTCGAAACGACACTATACGTTTCAATTATTCTGATGTATTTATTAATTCTACAATTTTCAAAGAGCACTGCAAATTATTTGAGGGTTTTCCGCGATATACGTAGTACATCCAATCTATTCAACCCTGAAACATGCTTCACACTCGAATCGTATTTGAGAAAACTAAAAATGGAGAAATCTTACTAAAAGGAACTGATTATCGTTTTATAATACTGTTCTTGGAGAAAGTTTATTCTTTCACAATAGAAAACCCTGTGTCATTTGACAGGCAATCCATTGGTTTATCTACAAAATTGAACTTGTTTGATTCATATTTTGGGCATCTGAGAGAGATAAATTCTAGATGGGATGTTTATGTATTATTATCCGCAGAACTGAATACCTTTCACAGAGCGCTGTGCTTCTCATGCCATTCCATCATCCAATCAATTTCATTGGAAACTTCTTCTCCGCTAATACCTGAGAGATAGTTAGTTTCCATGTATAGCAATACAGACGAATACAGAGCTTCTGAAGAGCAAGTTAAATGAAGTTGTTTTGCATTAAGAACAATTTATGGCAGGATCAAACACATGCTACCCACACATTTCTCCGCAAAGACCCTTCTGCAGCAGTTCTCTCGTTTATTCTTGGTAGGTTGCCGTTTCGCAAGGAAACTTCTCAGCTATCTTGCACTCATTACAGGGATTTACAAACACTCGAAGAAAATCGCGCAATACATCTCAATCCCTTCCAATTACCAAAAAATCTTTGAAAATATGGACATGTGCTTCAGAGATTAGGAGAAAATATTGTTCAAGAATCTGCTGGAGAACTTGAAATACTTCAGTTTTCTCAATGGTTATCAAGGAAGTTACCTAATATCTAAACGTATCATTTAGGGTGTTTCTTGTGCAGTAGATTTGTTGCTGGTTTAAGATTCATTGTTTTGACTCTTATCAGAATATGTTCTCACTCCAGGCAACGGTGCGTTGTCACTCAGATCAATATGCCTCATTACGATATTCTGAGCAGCTATGTTTTCACATTCATAGCAGCCTATACTTTTCATCACTGGACGTATACACAGAATTTCAATCTGAGTGCAATGAGAAACTTCAATGAAGCTGTTGGTGCGTTCATTGGACATGGACCGATTCGTTTTTGTACATTTTCTTTCTTTGCAACAATTTTGTTAGGTTTCGTTCCACCTTTTTTTAAATTTCATTTCCGTTCTCCTCTCTGGCTTTTGTTTTGAATTGAATTAATTTCTTATTTTACGTGGCGAGACTCGGGCCATCAGGCCCGCCCTTCCGTCTGACCTCGCAAATTTCGCTACGCTCCTTTCACCAACTAGCAGAGGAAGGAGGTATGTTTTGGGCGAGAAACAGGCGATTTAGAATTTAGCTCAGAGGCGTCATTTAGATTTGAGTATCTTTTACATGCATGTAAATCTACGAACATGGGGCAGCTGGCTTTACTTCCCCTCCGAAGGAAAGCGTACGAAGGATTTTTTCGCCCTTAAAAATCCACGGCATCGATCCGGTTTGAACCCGCGAACTTGGGCATACCAGTCCAATACCTAACAGTTACACCATCGCCGCCGCCACGGCACATTTCCCATTGTTTTGTTTCGGTCCTCCCTTTCATTTCCGTCTCGCCCGTGGGGGCGGAGGCGCCCGCCGCGGCACGCGACGCCTATGCTGCGCCCCCGCGCGTCCGTCGAGGTGCGGCGTCGACAGGGCGTTTATTGGGCGGCCAACGAGCGCGTATGATTTGCGCGCGCGCCGCCGATAAGGAGTGTCCGGCTGCCTTGCGGCGCGCGGGCGGCGGGTGGTGTTGCCAACCGTGCGCCTCCAAATTCGAAGTAAGAGGCACCTTTTGTTCACTCGTGCAGCGGACGTTCATGGTAACTATAAATGGAAAGCAACTTCCTCAAAGTATTGGGGTACGATAGGAGGTAAGTTAATATTTAGATGTTAGTTAATATTTTTGAGAGATTTGGGTGTGGCGTAAGAAATTTAAAAATGTTTAAACTTGAACATGTAAGTTCACCAAATTATTGTGTCGTAATGGACGTTACACAGCAGAAATTGCAATACTTTCAACTCTGAATATATTTATTATCTTGTATTGAGAATATTTGTTTCTGGTGTACGGTGATCTACATCATGATAAGCGGTTGAATTTTCCTATCAAATGCGTTTGGAAATGAAACATATGAAACACAACGTCGAGTGTGACAGTCTATGTATTTGTCCTGAGTTTTGAATCCATGGCTGAACCTAAGTACGAAGAGGTTGGTAATACCCAAGTTTGTTCATACATGTGTTACCAACTCAGCGAGAACGCCATTACAACGGTCAGCTTTATAGAGTATTCCGCGATTTAATCTGGCGCGTGATGAACGCCTATGTGGCTTCGATACTAAACGTAACTTTGGGCCTCCGACAGTTGCCTGTTTTTATTCCGGGTCCGTAATTGGCGCGTAAATATACTACCTGACGTCTCATTGACCGCAGCCCTCGGCAGCGGCCAATGACGACTGCGTGTCCGGCCACGCGCCGTCCTAGCCAACGGGCGACCCGCATCCGCTTCAATATGCAATGCACGCTGCGTCAGAGGCGGAGATTTAAGCGTGCGGATTGTCGTATATCCCACGTCCTGAGAAACCCAGCGGCCGCAGAGGACGCTGCGCTGGAGATGTATTCTGGCGACGAGGGTTTGAAGTTCCAAGAACAATGTCTTCAGAGATTGTTTCTTCGTTCCACGATTTTATCTTGTTTTTTCTGGTGTTGCCAAAATGCAGTACCTGGGTGTTCTTTTCTGGGAAATATTAATCGTGAAATGTCTATGTCCCTGTACTCGTCGGGTTGACAAATATCACGGTCATCCCGGAGCTCTAAGAATTGATTTCGGAAAAAATAAGTTTTTGTTAATACATTCTTTTAAAATAATGGATCAATAAATGTAAAAAATTGACATATTTTTCATCCCGCGTTTCTCAGATTTTATATTTCAAATTAAAATGTATAATACCACTTCATAAAATTCCCAAAATGATTTGTAGTAACAATGAAGAAGAAAACTGAGCAGTATCTCTCTTCCAATAATTCCTTCTCCAGGAGAGTAGTTAGTGTTGAATCGTGAAAAAAGTAAACTAAATCTGTCTAAATAATTTGGACGTGAGGCTATTGTAGGAGTTCTAAAGGATGTCAGTAAAAGGACCAATACATAAATTAAGCTTTCATGTTAATGGTTCGACTCGTCATCAAGAAGCATCTTCAAATCTTGACTGTCTCTACCAATCATTCCACTCTTCCTGCTAGATAACATCAGTCTCCGTTTTGCGTATCCGCTACTAATTGGAACTTGTTGCTTGTTATTAAGCTGAAGAGGGTCATTAGCTAAGTTATTCTACTTTAACTCTCGGCACCTCATTTGTAGGTGTCTTATTTAATAGCGAGACCCCTCACTTCACTGAGTACAAATTCCAACAAACATTTTTGTGTGCTAGTTAAAGTATTTTAAAAATTCTGAACAGCATTGTAATTCAAGAGCACAACATATTTGTGAGGTTTAAGGGTTTTCCACGTATCTTCCATGTTCTATTCATTGTGATATTCTATTCCAAAAATTACATAGGGTCTACGGTTGTCTGTCAATCCCACGACGAACCTTCAGTAATTTCACAAACGCTTTGATAACCCTCTGAAATTGCGAGGAATAAACTATCTTTAGCAATACCGTATTTTGAATATATTAATGTCAATAAGTATAAATTTAGTACATTATCACTATCACCTATGTTTATCCTGATGCAATCATAGTTTCAAAATTAGAATAACAAGATATCTTCTTAGGGTTTGTTCATATGCAACGAAAAGGACATGTCATTAAAGATCTTTACACTTGTTAAATGAGATAACGTCCACTCGGAGGCCTCTTAGACAGGAGAGTAATGGACCTTTTTATGTACTTCAACAATCTGGATTGTTTGCTTTCTTCAATATTCAGAGCTGTCGGATAACCGAGTTTGATATATTGATGTTCCGTTGTTTGCGTTTAGAAGCGCAGATCGTTACGTAATTCTGCTTGATACTGACTGTACATGTATTAGGAGTTCTTTCGGTGGGATCTCTTGATCTTGATCTCTCACTTTTAAAGCTACCGATAGAATGTAAAGCTAGTGGTTAAACGTCTGGTTTCCGAAGTGAATTGCAAGGAGGACAAGAATCTGTTAATAGAAAAATACAAAATGAAAAGAATCTACTCTCTATTTTCTACTAAGACATGAACTAGAAACTGCTTTGTGTCTGCTTTAGAAGAAATTTTTTTAAAGATATAAAATAATATTTTTAAAACAAAAATGTACAGTATAATGTTGTAAAATCGTTTATTAACTGCATCAATATAGAATTTCTTTGATACTGAAAACTTTTATTACGAATATAACAGATACCGAAAGAGTTTCATTTTAAGTGTGTGTCGTGTAAAGTAAATAATATTTCTTCCCTTGTGTTCTCTTAGGATTCAGTCTTGACAAATTTTCGCCCCACATATTCTTGCCTATTCATGCTACATTCAAAAACCAGCAAGAAAGCGTCCGCACAAACGTGATTTGCAGTTCCGTTACACGAATTCCCACTTCTTGATCCACGTCAAAGTTTTGGAGATCCACTGTTCACAATTGTGTTCTCTGCGCCCGTGCGACACACCCATTGCCTCTGATCCTCAAGAGAACGCCTTCCCCACCACTTTCCGCCTTTCTCTCCCTTTCGTTTCGCATTTATCTAGCTGTTTCTTGCTTCCTCCCCTTCTCGCCCCCACGCGGCTGCCGGGGAAGGTGGCCTTAGAAAAATCGCTCTTTGTCTCTCTCCACACAATAAAGAACCGGACGGAAGGCCACAGATGAATATCTACCGGCCGTATTTCACGTCCCCTAAAATCTTACTCTTGTACATTCCGTTGCGTCAAAGTCGTTCATCATTTCTGTTTATCAGGAGATTTCTGTAAATAATTCTCGACGCGCCGACCTATAATACCGTTAGAAGACGGCTGAAGGTTTCACGCGCGGCGTAACCTACAGGTATGCACCTGTGTACGCGTCTTGAGTAATGAACCTGTTTCTTTGGCCTAGAGACGCGCAACCTTTTAAGTGGTCGTGAATCACGTTGCAATTAGATGCGTTTGTGTTGAATTCTGTGTGCTTATTGTGAGTTATCACCAGGTTTCTTGACCTCGACGATGGTCGAACCTTCGGGCGGTGGATTGTGTGCTAAACTGGAACTCCTTCCGGGCTCGATAAATCGCGCATGAAAGTAAGATCGAAAGGTTTCGAGGGTCTCAAAAAAAACTGGAGCTGCTCGGCGCTGTGCTTTTACGGGGCAACGCGAAGTTCCTTGAAAGACGCGAACGTCGTTTTATTTGCCAAATTGCAAATCGTCGAAACTTGCCCGAGGAGGTTCTACAACAGACGCGCTGCGATCGCCTGATTAGGCGAGATTTAATGGCTGGTTTGCCAAATTATGGCATTGCCAAAATTTTCCATGTTTTTTTTCTTTTCGAGCAGCCGATTTTGTTAAAAAAAGTCAATTTTATGGTTTCGGAGAGGCATAAAATATTTTTCTATCGAAGAATTTTGAAACTATTTATGGATTCAATTTTTTCCTGTGAATTCCAAATAATCGTGGCCAGTTAATGCTGAAAAACATGGGTTATTTATTTGAGTTTGAGAATATAATGATGCGAATATTAATGCTCACGCGAACAGTTTTAATGTTGAATGCCTATGGTTTCGTTTTCGTTAAATATTGGCATACTTAATTTCTTATTTCCAACTCTTACTGGAAATAACGGAAATTACACGGTATAAATAAAAACTTGTCAACTAATTTTATTATACCTAACATTGTTTTTTAATTATAAAAAAATTCCAGAGTCAATAAATTTAACTAGCTAAGGCATATTTTATCAATTGGTCACATGAAATCTTATATATGTACATATATCTCAATTGGTCGGATAACGGTTTTGATAGGAGCTGAACCGTTTCTTTTCCATATGAATACATAAGGTGTTTTACTCTGTAAAGTGGCTCTCTTGTGAACTAATAGGGATTGGGATATAAGTGCTGGCAACTATTTTTTTGTGAGAAGAAGTGCACGAGTGGAAAATGTGAAATATACACATGAAAGAACATGGTATGAACGAAATGCATGGACATTTAACGACACTCCCAAATTGGTTTCTCTTGTTTATCAAGGTATTTGAAATGACTACTGATTTCATGTTTCAAAACAGTATAACATACCCGGCTTGAAAAGATTCCAGAAGCGTTACATATCCGTTCTAATGACCAGTTTACGCAAACATTTGATTACCGCACGTACAACGGTCTGCACATAAACAGCTCGTCACATGCGTTGCTGATCACTGGATGTTACGCGGACTTGTACCATCCTTCTGCCCATCTCGCGACTATCTGATATGGAAGGTCATTATTTCCAACAGCTTCCGCCATGTCCTTGTGACATTCTCGGACCTTTCTACTTTGGAAAACGGTTATCTTGGTGTATGAGCTAGGCGGTAATAGGGTCTAATAGGGTTACCTTCATCTCGCTCGGCAGTAGTCGGAAAACTGATTTCACATTTCTCTCTATGCTAAAAAAGACACATACAGCCTTTTTTGTGAACACACATTAATAGAGCATTGCTTTCATGCGACAAGTAAAATTGATAGCATTTCTTTTCGAAAAGAAGTAGTTGCCATGACTTCTGCCCCAACCTTCGTATGTTTACGAAGGTCTATTTTTATGGGCGGAGAAGACGTGTAAAGCGCGGTGGCCGTCGACACGTGTCCCTCGGCTGCCGACTAGCAGCCAGCGTGCGTCGACCGACGGGTCCCGCGGTCCTGGGGAGGCTGCAGGCGCAACCAACGTCCGCATAGGCCGGCTCCCGAATCCTTCTCTCGGCCCGCTTGCCCAGCTCTAATTCGCGATGGCATCGCCGGTCCGGCTGTACAGCTCGGCGGCGCCCGCGATTCGACGATCGCGCCACATACGACGCGCGACGAGCGTTCTGCATACCACCGGTTAGCCGTACTGGACTGTTGTCCAAGTTGGCGGGTTCAAACCCGATCGAAGGCCGTGGGATTTTAAGGGACGAAAAATCTTCAGATACGCCCTTCTCTGGAGGGGAAGTAAAGCCCGGCCGTGCTCCTAATGTTCGTAGAATTTACTTGCATGTAAAAGATCTACAAGCCCTAAATGACAGCCTCTGACGCTAAAATTCAATATGCCTGTTTCTTCGCCCAAGAAATACTCCCTTTTCCAGCTAGTTGTGAAAGGAAGCGTTACGCGAAATTGCCGTTTGGTCAGACCGAAGAGCGGGGCTGATGGCCCGAGTTCTCGCCACGTAAAATAGGCAAATTCAATTCAATCGACGGCTCGACATGCTGGCTGAGGGGGCGCCAAATCTGAAAAGGAGATGTCCGTGGATAGGCAGACGAACGACGTGGGCCACCGGGCTCTCCTCGCCCAGTTAGCTGACTGGTGGTGAGTGCTGTGGTCTTATGGCATACTTCGGATCTCTGCCACGAAAGATATTTAAGCCATTTAAGATTACTGCGTAGCTTATAACTGACGTGAACATCATCCAACCAGGGGCGGTCTTTTCAACCTGAATATTCTCTATAACTTTGGGTATGTTTATAGTTAGATGCGTTGTTTTCTTAAAAACAGCTATACATTCGTGAATACAATCAATTATTTATATTAATTTTATTTACCAAATTCAAAAAAACTTAATAATTAGACTATTAATACTTTTTTTTCGCTAGTGATCTAACTTTTGCATATTGTGTAGTTTTATATACAAAATAGCACTGGACGTTATCGTCTTCTTCCTTCAGGGATAGAAATGAATATTAGTCTAGTTATTCCAGTTTTCATTTGTTTCTGCTTTCCTCTCTGCCCGTTACATTAAAGCATTTTTATTATTAACATCTTACATATGATAAGAATCATAGTAATTTTACTTAATGGATTAACTTGACCTATAGATGTTAACCAGAGTTGAATTACAGAATATAATGCACAGCTTTAATGAGCGATAAATGAAACGAAATACTTGAAGAATAGTTAAAAGAATAACAGTAGCCCCTTTGCCATTTTACAGAAACGTAGTGACAACATGAATTTATTCGATGGTGCACGCCCTCGCCAAGTTTTCTAGCCTGTGACTCCCGGGCTTCCGCGTGTAAATTCCGCCGGACTGCGTTTGATAACGGCGAGTGACGTCACTTACGGAGTTGTCCGCTCGCCTTAAACGCTTGTCTCCCGTCCTAATCGCGGCCACGGCTTGCTGGCCGCACCTGCTGCTTAGGACGCGGCCGCGCGTGGCGGCGTGGGCCAACGCGCCTGACAAGTGGCGAGGTTTTCGGATTCGCTGCAGCCTCAGGGGCTGTGACGCAGTGGACGAGGTGGAACGACGGCAAGGTACCACCATCTACACGGTTGCTGGTGCAATTACCGTTGCAGATGCTTTAGTTTCTACCTCATCGGTCCCTTCGTATTTCGTCCATACCTTTCTTTGTTCTCCGTGTTTTCCCCCTAGCATCTCCCGTCATCTTTTTTTCTTTCCTTTATATATTTTATTTCTTTTTATCTCTTTCGTTTGTTATCTCCCTTTCTCTTTATAAATGCACCACACGTTTCTCCTTAAGCTTGCTTTGCATGCCTTTTCTTCTTTTACTTGTTTCCCATCTTTTTGCGTTTCTTGTAGCTTAGATCACTATTTTCTTTCTTCCCATATTGTTTTCATCTGGCGTTTCTTTTCCATTATCTATACATTTTTATTTGCACCCTCTCTCCCGATGTTCATTTGTTGCTCTTTTTCTCTTTTATTTTCAATTACTTTGTCAATATCGAGTCCTTTTTTAAAGACATTTTTAAATAAATTCTGCAATTCTTCAAGGTTGTTTTTATTGCCAATCTTTGTTTCCTACGACTCAGCATCGTTCTTTGGAGTGAAGAGAACGTTGCAGAAATAGTTGTTGATGGATTCCGTGTATCATTGGAACGTGAAAAGAATGAAAAAAAATAGTGTCTTTAATTTTCTCCGTCTACAACATCAGGTGGGCGTGGGCGTGAAGTGATACACCTTCATAAGTGAGGTTGGTCTAACCTGCAATCACCAGTTTGAAAGTTCTCGCCCGATTATGTTGCACTGTTTTGGCTGTCACGGAGCAAAGCCAACTCATAATTGTAGATTAGCAAACCATTCCCGACCATTTCAGTTAGAATAATTTGTGTCAATCAGAAGTGTCATTTTAAATGCATTGCAACCCACGTTTGACTGGTTACGTTTGTAGTAATCGCTATAGACACTGGGTGATTTATCGTGCTATGTCACGATGCAAAGTCTACGCGATAATTGGTCGTTAACTAAATGGATGGTCTCATATCGCATCTCAAGACAAGATAATATGATCTCCTTCACTTGATTAACTCCACTTTTGACCATCAATGCAAGGAAAGAAAGATTCAGAGATGTAGTTTTCCTCTTTTCATTTTAAGTTTTTTGTCCTCTCTGGTAGAATAGTATGTAATCTCAATACATGTTCTCCATTGTTATCAGTTTTATTATCGAAGAGAAATTACATATTCTTCATTTACGACAGTATTTTATGTTACACATGGTTTATTCATGTAGGCATGGCTTCAGTCATTGTTCATTCTTCATGGCTTCATGGCTTCGTTGCTCAAAAACAAAGCACTGCTGTACATCACGATGTGTAGCAAGCGAACAACCCATTTCTTGAGAAAAGAATCATTAGTCTTATACTTTACAATTCTGAATAGCAAAATGATAGTACAAATTGTCTGGCTCAAATTATTAAGACATACTTGTTGATTTATGACATGTTATGATGTTAGAATTTATTCCAGCAATTACTAATATTATAACAACTAGATTTCGCTATAATACGTAGTAATACTTTCTGTGACAACTTTAACGTTTTTTACCAATCGGTAACCGCCTTCAACTTTCCTTTTTTTTAATAATAACAAACTGAAATAAAGCTATTAAATGCAAATAAAGTTCAGTATTAACTAGCCATCGAAATAATTTGTTTTGAAAGAAAGAAAAAGTTTGTCTCATAGAATTTAGTTGAAATTAATTATTGTCTTAATATTTACATAGCATTCAAGTTAGTTGCCAGTTCACTTTCCCATTTTTCTTGCTATTTATCGCATTCATTTTCTATAGGCATACGTTTCTACACTTCGCCTAATATTTGGTAATAGAATAAAAAATTCTAAGAAAAAATAAAGTAAATTTATTTTAATTAAGAAATACATGAAAGTAAGTTATAATTATTTGTGTGCGTACTGTTTAGTAAATCGTGTGATCTAACACAACAAATCGACTTCTTGCTCAAAAATCACACCTGCGATATTGTTTGTTGTGACGTAGCATGTCGCGTCTTCCGGTAGTCTCAGATGTTTGTTGCAGTAGCCGTTCCCAAGCGGTCGGACTTCATCTCACAGTTTTCATGAGCTGCATGGAACATGTTCCAGCGAGTCCACGCTCCGTCGCCCGCGACGCTTCGCCCCCAGGGCCCAACCCACGTCTCCAGCTGCGACGGTCTGCGCGCAATTCCTCACTCCACCTCTGCCGTAGCCTCTTTCACCGCTACAGCCGCGCAGCAGCCTCCTCCGCCTCCTCCACCACCACGTCCCTCCTACCGCCATCGCCAACACAAATACCAAAGTCGCTTCCTCCACCTCCTCCACAAACCATATCTCCAACTGCCATCACTACCACAACCACCATCACCACCACAGCTCGCTCAACGTCACCTCCACAACCTATCTCTCCAACTCCCGCC
>BOPP01000080.1:4892867-4936296 GCA_017312745.1 Gryllus bimaculatus
GATAGGAAAGGGAAAATGAGTTGGAATGTGAAACGAAGAATTTACTATCTGACCTTGATTATTGACTTTTTTTGCTTTTCGCGGATTGTTTTTGCGGTTTTATGCATTATTATCACTTGCATTATGTACGGAGTATGTTCTACAGTCATTGAACTATTTACAAATAAACGTCCAATCCAGTTTGATTTCCCTTAGGTCAGAAGTAGTGAAATAAGTGTGATTTAAAAGAACAAAAGCTCACCTTGCCTTGACACCAGTTAAATAAAAGGTCAATATGAACATATCATTTATAAATCAAGGGAAAGTGGACAAAAACATTCGTTCGTAAGTGCATGAACAGACTTCACACAGGTACTTCCATTTGGAAATTTCCAGAAATTGGCAACAACAGTCACAAACAAAAAACTACAGAAAAAACGATCCTTCTTTTTCCGCACGTTTTGTTACACCAGCTACTGGCAACTTCAGATAACGTCAATGCAACCTAAATTGCACACCTACTGCATCTTCAATAAGTCGTTGTACGAGCGTCCAAAAAAATTTCAAAACTTTTACATATTTCAAAATTCAAGTTAATAGTGTAGAATCAAACATAGGTGTTCATCTTTACTCTCGTTAATGAATTTCACTCTCATCTTAAATGAAATTTACAGAAAAATTTGGCGAAGCCTCGTTAGGAAAATTTTTGAAAATTTCCAGCGGCTTTTTGTTAAGTGTCCCAAAACGTAGCAGAATGCTTTTTCAAAATCCGCATGTCTTCAAGTTAGGGTAGATCGACAAGGAATATGTTCATTTGGGGGGGGGGAGGTCCCTAATAGTTTAAGACCGCTAATGTTCACGACGGAGAAATGTTTTTGAAAATCAAAAAAACCTTTTCCGGTATTAGGGACCCCAAACTATATTGGGTGTCGGTTGAAGTTGAGAAATCGATTGTCCCGCACTATTTCTAACTTTCTTTTTCCACATACCATTACTTCGTATACGTGTTCTATAATAACAACCGTTCTATAAAAGTTCCCTATATAAACCGTCTATGAAAGCAAATATTAATGCCGGCGCGTCCCTCTTGGAGCTTAGTGTCCATGACGTCAGCTGGTGTCGTAACTTCTGACGATTGGGTGTGCGAATTTCGATCCGTAAGAGGAATAATGGAAAATACACAAACAAATATTTGCATTTGTTCAGTGAAATCACAAACCGTTCATTTCCCTCGGATTTATCCCAAGTACCGGGATATCTAACATAACCATAGACCAACCTGCCCAAAAGTTTGGAGGCTGATTAGTTGTTTGTTTTTCTTCAATGTTGCGCGCGCACCAGAAATGAGTAATATAACATTATTTCATTACTTGACGTTTTCCCCGGTTATTTATTTATCGTAAAAGCATTAAGCAGCTCAGCCTCTGAGGCTAGTTGAGAAACGTGATAGGAGGTAGCACTGAGAAAATAAGGGTGTCATTAGATGAACATTTGTTGTTGGGAGGTCTCTTGGTCTCTATGTCAAGATGCGATAGGAAGCTTGTATGATTGAGAATGAGCACAAGTTTGAAAAATGATTACGAATGAAGAGTATTCAGAGAGGAGAGTGAAGATGGAGAATGATGAGGAAATAAGAAACTAAGGGACGCAGAAGGACGATAACGTATGATTAGGAGACATTATAGAATAAGCAAGTTTAATAATCATGTAACTTGATACGTTAAGTTGATACGTCTACGAGATATGGAGTAGACGGAGAGATTGTGGCGATGGGGAAGGAAATCGCAGGGAAATAAACAGAGGGAATGTAGAGTGAATGGATGGAGTTTTTAAAGCAAATGAGTGTATTAATGATGGCGTGAATGCAGCAACTGTAAACAGTAAAAAAGCTGAATGGAAAGAATAAATGAGTAACTGATGTGATGATGGTGAGCGATGAGTTATGTTTGTTGTGCTGTTAAACGATTGAATGATGAACGATTGATTGCGAATGTTGAACGATGTTCAATTGTCTTCCGGTTACGCATCTAGGTAGCGATGTCAAAATACTGCGTTTATTCATGATGGAAGTAAAATATAAGGAAAACCCTGTTCGCCAATTCATGCACTTGTGCGCTCCGGTACAATGAAAAATACAAAAGAAAGTTGAATATGAAGTTAATATAATACGTAAAATAATTAAATTGGTAAAAAAATTTAAAGTTAACAACAATTATTAAATCTAAAATTGTAATTTTAATATTTTCAAGTATTTTTTAAATTGCTTTATCATAGTATTACTCATCAATTTGATATTTTTTGTTCCCAGCCGGAAATCTACGATCGGTCTGTGAGTTAACGATATCAAACCCAACTTATCCCGCATTTCGAGCCGAGGGCCGCCAGCGGGCACTCAATTAGCAAAATGAGGTTGCGGTCGGGTCAATTTGCGGTCCCTTTGGGGAGAGAGAGAGACCAGCGAAAAATGGGCTGCAACGATAATGTAACGTGCGCGGGCGCAAATCGTGCTCCTCGTTAGCAAATGGCGGGCGAGAATTTTCACACCATGCCGTCGAGTTATCCACGGAACAGTTGCCAATTGTCTTCCATAAGCCCCGCCAATCCCAAAAGCCTTGATTGTGCAGCCTCGACTTGCTCGAATCTGGTGTGTTATTTATTTTCCCTTTGATGGGTAAATAAATTTTTATACAACTTTTTTGTAATCCAATGAATAATAGTAGCAGGGAAAGTCCGCCCCTCCGCCCTCCGCCCTCCGCCCCCTCCGCCCTCCGCCCTCCGCCCTCCCGCCCTCGCCCTCCGCCTCCGCCCTCCGCCCTCCCGGTCCCTCCGCCCCTCCGCCCCTCCGCCCTCCGCCCTCCGCCCTCCGCCTCCGCCCCCTCCGCCCTCCGCCCTCCGCCCTCCGGCCCTCCTACCGCCACTCCGCCCTCCGCCCCTCCGCCCTCCGCCCTCCGCCCTCGCCCTCCGCCCTCCGCCCTCCGCCCCCGCTCTTCCCCCTCCGCCCTCCGCCCTCCGCCCTCCGCCCTCCGCCCCTCCGCCCTCCCCCTTCCGCCCTCCCCCTCCGCCCTGCGCCCTCCGCCTCCGGCCTCCGCCCTCCGCCCTCCGCCTTCACCTCCACCTCCGTCTCAGCTTCAACCTAAGCCCTCCGCCTCCGCCATCCTCCGCCTTCGCCGCCCTCAGCCTTTCCTCCTCCGCCGCCTGGTCACCTTGGGCGCTGGCGGCTTATCGAGGCGCGGCCATCTCTGCCGGCGCACACGCCTCCGCGCCGCCGGGTAATGCTGATTATTACCTGCACTTAGAGCCGTTATTTTTATTATTTCAATCGCCTTAATAACCGCCCGCGCCTCCGCCGCCGCCGCCGCCCGGCCTCCGCGCCGAGAAGCCAACGCGTCCGCAATAAAACGGGTTTATTCGCCGCATTTCTGGAGCGCGCCGACCCGCGCCGCCCACCCCGCGAGGACAGTGGCTGCGCCAGCGTTGGCTCTGGACAAATCGAGTGCCGAGTAGCAGCACATCGCAAATTCGGAGAATTCGGATTGCATTTCACAATACGTGTTTGTAGTTATACTTATTTTCTTCTTTATACTTTTCTTCTCCTTCCTCTTTAAGAATTGGACCGGCCCCTGGTTCTGCCAACTGTCCTTGTTTTAAGTCGTTCAACAAATCGATTTCCTTTAGAGTGGTATTGCGTGACGTCTTTGAGTATTCTCTTATTATACGTGGTTTTCCATGCTTTTCTGTGTTGTCTTACTTCTTCCACTTATATTAAACATTAAATTTATTCGTTATATCCTTGCTTCTTAATCTTATACTTATTTATACTGCTGGTTCTGTAAAACTTGGTCGTTCGCAACTCAAGAAACGCTAGTTTGATGGAGAGCAGATGTATAAAGCAATGCATCTGTTACATTTATAAAGTCAGTTGCGGGGATGGGTTGGTTGCCTAATGAATATTGCAAAGGGCTTTTCCTGCCAATCAAAACTTTAAGGCGAACAAAGGGGCTCACGGCAGTTTTCTCACGTGTTGTCGTTTCCCCTGATACTCATTCCACCATTCTTCCATCGTCGTTCGATTCATTGTTATCGCTATCGTACACCCATTGGATAATCACTCCAAAAACTGAATGACCATAGTAGTTGGAAAGCCCATAAACCCGATATTATATTAATAATTTCAAGTGCGGCAGATATTTAAAGAAAACTGTGCAACCTCCAGCCATGAGAGGTGTCTATGGTTTTGTTAGATACAGAATAATTATACGATTTAACAGAATAATTAGTTCATATCTCACATCAACTAAAAGTATATTAAAACTGTGAAAACAAGGGAATGTTTAGTGAATTTTGAAGTCTCCTTTCCGTAAATGTATTACTAAGACTAGAAAAAATGTATTATGGTTGGTTGTCAAAACAGAAATTTCACAGTTTACGATATTCAGTTATTACGCTTAATATTGACAAGAACGAATGTCCAAAGGTTAAAAAGACATTTTTAATTACATCATTTGTCGTAATGTAATGATACTAGAAATACTCTCCTATATTAGCTCTGTACTGTGGATGAGTGAAAATTAAAGTGTCCAGGAACCTTGTATAATTACTGCAAATGTTTTTAAGGTGAATTGTTCCAATTTGATTATAATACTGAATAAACCCTTTCTTGAAAATTTGCCTCAAATATCGATTGCGTTGTTTTTTATTTCTATTTGATATTTTGTAAGTACATAGGAAGTTACCTTTATATATTTGTTTAACAAACAAACACGTTTTGTAAACAAATCCGTTCCTCCTTAATATGAAAATGGAAAGATAGAAAAGAGATTGGGATTTAATACGCGTGAGGTCTCACACGAGTTCGATAGTAGAAAACTTTTCCTCTAATTTTCTTGAACAATTCTTTTAGACAACCGTAGGATACTCTATGATACTACAGTAGTGCTAAAAAACACCATCTTTCTCACTGTTGTAATCTGCAATATAACTCTGGAAATACACCCATTGATTGGCAAAAATTGAGGGAGTTATAAAGGTAATAGAATTAGAAATATGTAATCCACATAAAATATAACGTCACTAGAGCTCCTACTTTTACGTCTCTCTACAGGAGGCTTCCTTCTCCCCCCCCTTTTCGTGCGTGACGTTGAGACACTTCGTTAAAAAAATCGGAGTTTACTTCGTCAGTTCAGACAGGCGCTCAAGAAAAGTGAACTGGATCAAAGATTGGACAGTGATACTAAAAAACAGAAGTAAGGAATGTCCTGTTACATTTTTGACTACAATAAAAAAACACGAACAAATTATGAAAAATCTTTAAGTTAGAAGAGAAAATTGGAAAAGGAACTACGTAAGTTGATTCGAAGGTGTGGGCGAAGCAATTTTAAAGTGGAAGAAGTTAGTAAGGGATACAAATATGCCAGCTACGGAACTTCTTATAATACAAAAAGCCATGAATATGAATTTTATAACAATATTTTATTGACATTTATCATTTTTAAACCTATTCCTTCTTTTTTTCCTTTTCAACAACTGTCTTCCGATTGACATACAGATTCATTCTCCCTTGACCACACTGAATTTTGTCATGCACGAAAGGTATTCTGGCTACTTACAGTAACAGTGACGTATTGTATCCAATACGTTATTAAGTTAAGCCATTAATTTTCCACACTTTTTTATTCATAAACATGTCATCGTTTACAGCAGTCAGAATTGTTTCATTCAGTATAATAAACTTCAATATGTAAAAAGATTACACAAGCAGCAATCATTTAATGAAATAGAATACCGTGATATAAAATGAGTCTGAAATAAATGTTGAGGAAAATGAGATGGGAAATTCTATATATCAAAGTTAAAGATGTGAAATTTGCCAGTGTTACTCCACTTCACTGGTGTTCGTCAGGATACATTCTACTCAAAGAGATTACGTATATCTCCAATGAATGATGAATTGCCCAAGAATCTGAGCCAAGTGTCACATACGTATCTTCTTTGTACAAAATTTTCAACTATTTATTAATTGACAAAACAATGATAATTTTAGAGCCCTACATTTACCCTAGAAGATTCTGTCATTTATTGAAAGACTACTGAGGCATTTTAAGGATTATTATTCGTAGATTATAGTACTATGTTTTATTTCACATATAAAAGAGAACACATAATTTGCTTTACTATTTAATGTATGCTAATGGAATGGTCTGGAAATAGCTTTACTTTAGAATTAATAAATTATGTTATTTTTCCATTAATAAATAATATTTGTATTGTTATATCAATTCCCAAGCTGATCAAATATATTTATTTATTTATTTGATATTGTCTGTCAAGATAATGCATATCGTATCATTTAAAAAACTTATATCTACCAAGGAAGGCATTTTACCAACATTGACGCAGCATAATTAAGAAAAAACATTGGATTTCTTAAGTTTAATCTGAATGCGAATTTAATATTTTCGTCTTTTCACGTGGTCTCCCACCTCTGTCTAATTTTTACAACACCTAAGACGCAACGATATAGTCATTACTTTGGACATGATTAGCGTTTCTCTTTTCTGACTTTGTTTTAGAACCTACAATATCGTTCTTCAGAAATTACGATACAAATGTACATTTTCATCTATGCGTTTTTGTGCATGGATATTTCGAGTATGTTCTAAATATTTAAATGTATTTTACTTTGTATGTTTATTTCGCTGGTGATTTGGTTCACATTTTCTTATATATTTTAATTTGGATATTTTCCTGATTGATTTTAATATTAATAAGAACAACAACCTCAACCTCATGATCCCAACTAATTTCTCGACGCCTTCCTCCTTCGCTTCTTTAGACTACTGAGCTGGGGAGAGGGGCAGTCGCTCTGCCGCCGGCAGCGTTAGATGCACGCGGCGATTCGAGCGGCTCTTGGCACCACAGGTATCGCCGGCCACCTCCCCACCCCCACCCCCACGGCCGCCAACCCGTGATTAATGTGCGTCCCCGATATTATCTTATAATTGTCCGCAGTTAATAAATTAATCAATGTCCATAAAAGAAGCGTTTTTTTTTTGTTCCCGGCTCCGCGTCCGCTCCGCTCCGCGCCGCGCAGAAATATATAACTTCTAATAACACTCGAGTTACGCGCCGCCACGCGGCCGCGGACGGAAGCTCAGCGCAACAATAGAGGCGCGATTTACGACGCATGCGGAAGCAGCGCTGGATCGCGCCCAGCGCGTGGGCCGCGCGGCCAGCAAGCGGGCTCTTTTTGTCATAAAGACATCCGATCTGGAAATCGGATAAGATATACATTGCACATAATTACACGTATTCTGTAATTACAAGCGCCTATACATCAACACGAAAACACATGCGGGGGCGCTCTCCGCGATTGCTGCGAGATTAGCGTCAGATGAATTCGGGAGATAGGAGCCGGGATATTTTACTTGGAAATTACCGTAAGGAATCGGCGCCGCCAGCGCGATGCGAGTGCGCGCGCGAAGAGAGATTTATCTGGGGCGCAACCCGGTCGCGACAGAAATTAACATTAGCAATGCGATGATAAAATGATTATCGCTCGCTCGGGCCGCTAAGCGGCGCGGTGAGTGATGGCCGCGAGGGGGAGTGGGTGGCGGCGGCCCCAAATTGCGTCGATCGTAAGAATGCGTTTGCCTCTGCCGGGCCTATTATGTTGCCTCATTGGAGGTTCTTGTATTTCATGCGTTTTTCAACGTCTCGTAGACGCTGGATGCGGTGCAATTGACAAACTGGACATAATACTCTGTTAACAAGGCCAGGTTCTTGTCAGATGACATATAACCGAGTTCGACTTTTTGGTTTATTCGTTTTGTGATTGTGAATTCCTTCCTAAGTCTTTCTTAGTCCGTTGTTTTCAGAGTTGGACTCTGCAATATCTCTAAATAAGTGGAGGCGATGGATATTTCATGGGAAATATAATGGACTTTTAGGGCCTTAGCTGTTCTTAGCGCTTCCCAATAGAAATATGTTTTACTGACTGGAAATGAAGAAGGCTTCAGCTTTTTGTACCTTACAATAAATATCGAAAAGTTTATCCCTTTCCGTTTGTATATAAAATATATCTAGAAAATATTGTGCAGAAAACAACTCTCTTCAAAAAACACTAAACATTCGAATTTCTCAAACCACTTCATTTCAGACGAGATCACAATATCGTTAAAGCCCTTTGATTTAATATGTTATTCAAGATGCCATTTATCATTTTCCGCATTATCATTTCTCATTCTCAGTGTCTTGAGTTATCACCACCTGGTAGTGAAAATTGGAATCTACCATGCAGAATGCCAAGACAGAGTGATTACCTAATAGCTACGCGCCATCACATCGTTCAAGTTTGAAGGAGTTGCCTCTTTTTTTCTCTCCTCTCAAACTTGACACGCCATTCAGCCGCAAGGAGCCACAACCCGAACATCATATTCTTGCTCATTCAACACCACATCTACCATCAACACCATAGTTTGCGTACCCTTCTACCCAAGATCCTGTCACTCTATCATCAACCATCGTCTCGCCCTCGTCTGGACCCTCAAAATCGCCTCCAACTGCTTCTCTAGTTCCCCTTCAATAATTCCATTCGCCATTCAGCCTGTCTTCCTAACCTTTCGCCTCCGCCTCTTCGGCCTCCACCTGGGACTTCGTAGCCCCGTCTGGGACAGATGTGTCCCATTAGGCGCAGTGATGGATCCGGACGCGGCGAACTTATTAGCCGCCAGCATTGGACGAGCCCCATTCAATTAAGCGCCTCGCGACACAATGGTCCCGAATGCGAAAACAGTGGACATAACTCTCTCCCAAGAACTGTCTACTACTTCAACAAGGATATAGGAAATCTTTGGGGGGAAGGGGAATAGTGTAAGGAATGCTTTACGATATAGAACTGTTGTGTGTTGAAGATGTGATAAAACCATCTAATGGTTATCTGAGGATGTTGAAACTCTAGTAATGATGGCAAACTTAACGATAACAAAAATGAAAAAAGTTAAAAGCGAAAATAATGCATGTATTTTTGAAGCTGTGTAAAAGATGAAACTAATAAGAGATGTAATTATTACTGATGTATGCTCTTGTGAAGAATGATTAGGTACCTCTGCCCACGAGAATAAACCTTAAAAAAGCACATATCTTAAAACAGTGCGCAATGAGAAATTATCTCGTATGTATAAAACTATACATATATTTTTTACATTTTATTTAAATTGTTAAAAACATTTCCGTACTTTTTTTAAAATTGTGTTACAATACTAATTAATTACGTGCAATCTATTGGGCAACTAAGATACCTCTTTTTCTTAGTAGTAGTCACTTTAAAATATCAGAAATGGTTATTTATTTCAGTGAGTAACAGACACATAATTTTCTACCCGCAGCGAGTCCATGAGAAATATAAAAAACAATTTCTGTGATATGTGTCATTGGAATTTTGTAGAAGACCATTTTATCGTTCGGGTGACATTATCTGAAAATGACCGAATTGCAAGATAAAACCTGTTGAAATTTAGCCATGGTTATATATGAACTCTAGCACTACTGCCTTCACAAACTCTGGCTACGCTACGCCATGCCATGCCATTCCTGCCTCACGATCATGGTCTTGAGATGTGGTCACCAATTGCTACCCTTTAAACCATCCATTTGGAATTCTCTACCTTCACATTAGGCTTTCACATTCTCAACCAGCCTTATGAGCTGGGACGTGACAATGTAAAGTGACTGTTTAATTTTTGCAATCTGACAAATCAAAACATCCTATGCCTATTTCCTGCGCCCTGTCCACATACTGCATGGCAGTTTTCTTAACAAAATACGGTCGATACAATGTTGATGAAATACTGTTAAATCCTATAGAAACATGTGTAGAAACAGGTTTACATACATTCTGCATTCTTTTCTCGTGCAATATTCGCTCCACAGTGCAAGAAATAAGTATTCGTGGCATTCGTGGTGGCGTTTCTGGCCACTGTGTATCGCTCCCCTGGCGAGCGGAGACGGAGGAGCAGTGCGCCGCGGCGCGACCTCTCCTTAGTTGGGAGGCGAAAAATGATTAACACTCCGGCCAACTTTGTTTATGGATCTCTTAGAAAGTGTATTTTACAAGTACACCGTTGGTAAGGTACCTTCCAACGGTGATTGCCAACCTGTTGATGTAATAGTGATTGCCACCTCCTGTGGTGTTCCAGTGATTGCCAACCTCCTGAGTCTGATTAATGTCGTTTTTGAATACCGCTAACCCGTGAACCGTTGGGAACAAAATTAATGTTCTGTATTTAATTCAGTTTCTTATGTGTGTTAGTTTTTAACACGTCGTAGAAAAACAGCAGTTTTGTTTTCAGAAACGGTTATTGATGCAATCGATAAATGAAACAGAGGCTAGGGGCTAGGTCATGCACTTTATTTTACAACGCTAATACTCTCTGACCGGAGGTACTAGGTTTGAGTCCCGACGGTGGCAGGATTTTCGACGCTAGTTTGTCAGCTTGGTCGATTTCAGAAGTTGTCTGGAGGAGAATTCTAACGATCGTCTGCTCTAATTCGTATTTTTCTAGGGTTTTTTTTTTTCATCAACAGGAGCAGTACCCTAACAAACGGCCCACGGACCGCGCGCGATCTTTCCTACCTCTTCCTTGTCCTATCGTCACCCCTTACACTAACATGCGCTACACTATCACACATATCGGGAGACCAGTCGGGAGCTTCGAGCTAGTTTCTGCTGGGGGGCTGCCCCGCTGATGGAAGATACCTGGATGGGTGAAACCCCTTTAGCCGACTGTAGGTCGACTACAGATCTCGCTATAAAACGGGGAAAGACCACCGCCCCTCCCCAGGAAAAGCACGCACTACACTTACGGAACTAATGACCTGAGTAGTTGACGTGCCCGAAATCACTAACAATCAATCAATCAATCAACAACACTAATAGAAAAGAAAATTATCATAAATCTCAAAAGAATAATTTGGTTTCACAAAAACTCGAGGAGGCTTTAATCACAATGTGTTCACGGGGTGTATTAGAAAATTATTTCAAAATTAAATTTTACACCGGATTTACTTTTTCGCGTACTACTTACGTAGTATACAAAGTCATGTAGTGCTGCAGCAAAAGATGACGATTTTCTGGGAAAAAAATATTGTAGGTCCCTGATACCGAAAATTTGAATATCCCCCCCCTAAGTTAAGTAAATTACATCCTTTACACGTTGTATAGTCAGAATCCACATTTTGTGGGTTCTTGATACCCACAAATGGGTTTTCGGCAAATTGTCTATACGTCTGACTGACTGTGAAAAACCAAACCAACTGACCAAATTTGATATTCCTGGATTTATTGGGCTGATGTCCCCTTAAATTTAAAACCGATATAATGATTTCACATGAAACCACAACATTCTCAAAATTTTCATAGAAATTGGCTCCAATTTTTTTTTCTCTAATAAAGCAGAGCACGCGTATAAAACGTGTGAAGGCCCAATTAATAAATTTTCTTATTTTTCAAAATTTGCAAAAGTTAATTACTCTTTTGTCACACCTTCCTACAACCACATTTTTTTAAGTTACAGATTGTTTGATAATAAATCTATTCTTTAAAAGTAATGTTGACAAAATGTCCTATTAGGTTTTTGAAATATTACTTTCCGCTTGATTGAGTGAAGCTGTTATAATTTAAAAACAGCAAATCACGACGAACTACCTGCACTAAAACTCAAAATAGAGATTTTTACTTTCTCGCAGACTACTGCCGTAGTATTTTTTGTAGTTTGCAATGCTATGTGTTAATATGTAATGTTATTATTTTTATAGTTGTGTTACTCTGCTGCAAAAAAATAGCTATTTGATTGTTACGAAAAACGGATTGATTCTGTTCAGGCAAGTCAAATGCTAAGGTTTTTAATCCTGTTACCCGGTAACCCTGTAATCTTGTGACCAATTGGGACACGCAGTAATCCTCCTGTTGGTCTCCCAACGTATGTAGTTAGGTAGTGTACATAAGTATAAGTGCGTGAATAAGGGGATGTGAAAGGCTAAAGAAGAGAGAGGAAAGATTTCGTGTGACCTGTTAGTTAGGACACTACTCCTACATTCACATAATATTGATTGGAGAAACCACAGAAAATTACGAACGGGACTCGAACCCTAGAACTTCTTAGTTAAAGTCACTGCAGAATCATTTCTAGTACTAAGCTAAATTAACCCAGTCCGAAAAGTGGATAACTCGTGTTCCTAAATGTAGAAAATTACTTCTTCTAATAATATGTCGTGTAGTTAGCATCCATGATTTGCGGGTCTGTGACATCAAAAATCTGGCTTCGAAAAATGTCTTTCTCTTCGTCTGGAAACAACGCTAGAGACTGTACTGAGCAGAATTTTCACCAAACATACATCAAAACCTGTTTAATGTAGTTGATATCGTGTCACCTTGAATTTGAAAAGGATATTTTGGGAGTACTTTTTATAATTCTTTCATATTTTCCAAACTTTTTCAAAAGTGGCACCAAATTTTATCTGTATTTTATATTTAAAAAAATGGGATAATTTTCGAGTAATTTTGAGTGAATATTGGCAATTGTGAAAAGTATATTATTTTTGTTTATTCAATGATTGAGGCTGAGACAGTTTTTTTTTCACGATAATAACGTTTATTAAGAATTGCTCATGTTGGTATAGTTTGTGTTCAGTTGTGTATTATAGATTCTATTGGAATTGCAGAAAACAGATGCGCTCCGCCGGTCGGCAACACGCATGAATTTATTTTCCATAAAATGTACGCTTGAAGCCGATGTAAGGAGATCAACTGCGTTTTATTTTCTAAACGGCTATCTCGAAATTCATCTTCCGAAAACACGGATTTTTATTGATGTAGCTGTCAAATGATCATGGAGTGTAAGACAACATCTGTTTTTAAACCATCCTTCTTGATATGTGGGTCACTTTGTGTATAAATGAAAGGTTATCAACTTACGTGCATGTTTAGATCTGTATTTGAAATTTCATTTGGATTATTACATATCAAGTTGGCTCATGGCTCTTTAATTCTAAATTGAAAGTAGACTCATTCTCATTTCCGTCAGGTGTCATGCGGGATGAAGTACAATGGGTTATTAAATTATAAGGAACAAATTTAAAAAGGTATCTTCTACATTACTGTTACAACTTGATTTATATCTCAAGTGAGTAAATTGTGCAATGTATCTGTATTACAATATATTTTTGACCAAACTACACACCACTATTTCTCTCTCGTTTGGTGAAGTTACCACAATTAAGAGGTGGTAATATGTTTACTGAAATTTCGGATTTTTTCCAATTGAGCTTATTTAGTACATTTTAGTTTGGTATAGTTTTTCTAAATACAATATTAAGACTGCACAAAAACCTGTCTAGTTACCTCTTAAAGGAAATAAACCAATTAGGCAAAGTATTTTATTCAGAATCAGTTTCCTGTAGATCTCAGTAAGGTTACAGCAAAACAGAATGACGATGCCATCTATCCCCCGGACCACTACTGTAAAAATAACCTGGCGAGTTGCTGATTCAGAATTTCCGCCTCATGTTCATCCCAAACGTCAGGTCCGTCCGTGGTTGCAGTGTGGTGGCACCGGAGCCCTGGCGGAGTGTTCCGGTCTCGTGCGCGTGCGTGTTAGTCGGAATCGCCAGCGACGCGCCAACACGCCTAATGCATTAGCAGCCGCTCTCATTAATAAGCGCTGACAAACAGCAGGCCGCTGCCGCGCGTTGTGTCGCGCAGCGAATCCCTCTGCTCGCACGAACGAGCGGAAAGCGCGCGGAACCCCTCGCGGGTGACGTATTGGATTTGAGTCGGGTGTTGCCGGGCTATTTATTGGTGCCAGGCGGAACCTGCGGCGTGTTTTGGGAAAAGGCCGCGGACGTGTTTTTGTGTTTGTGGCGTTCCCAGTCAGTTCTCATTCGCCTAGATGTTTGTCTCGTAGTAAACACGCAGCGATGGCTTCGCTAAATAATAAATGTTGGAACTTTATCCCGTTGCTTTCTTCTTTTTTTCTTTTTCTTCTTTTTCTTCTTCTCAGAATATTACAATAATTATACGTATTTATTGATGAGGCCAATACATTTTATTTTGTTAGTGATATAAGAACGTAAGGACAATTTCCATACTGGTATTTGTCTTTATTTCTTCAAAATGCTGTTGCTAAACTCTTTCTAAATCGTGGAAAGCTAGTTTGACATCTAGTTACTTAAAAACTCACACACAGGTATTGCACACAAACGAGGCTTAAGTCAAACGTAAAATGTGAATAGAGCATCCGATGACATAAATCTTTAAAATCTGTAGTATACTAAAGGAATATCAGGTCGTGGATACAAAATACACCGGGGCCTTGCTTTCTTTCTGTGTTTCTTTTCTTTTTTCTTCTTTTCTTCTTCTTCTTTTTCTTCTTCTTCAGAATATTACAATAATTACGTAATATTGATACAAAAGCATTATAATTTTGTAGTGATTATAGAGTACGCTAACAGCATTTCATATGTGCTGATTTGTCTTTATATATATCTTCACACAAAATGCTGTTGCATACTCACTAATTTTAATCGTAAAGCTGTAAGAACATCTTAGTTATTTAAAACTCCACAGGTTATTCACAAACTGAGCTTAAGCAAACTAAAAATGTGAATAACATGAGATACATAAACCTTTATACTAATTAATGAAACTCACGGGATGCGTTTAAATCGTGTTGTAAAAATATCTAATTTGGAAGGTGATTCAGCATCTCCCCTTCTGGCTATTCTTAGACTATACTTAAGATTTAAACATATGTCAACGTAAATGAGCTGTTCCGACGTCATCCAATCGGGAGCTTCTATGACATACACTAGTGACTACAGTAGTGACGTTTAAGCTCCCGATTGGATGACACCATAATAGTAGATGATCTGTCAAAGGACACTATGAATAAAACGAAGTATATTATGGTGACAGCGTTCACAATCCATGGCCGAAACATGACACCCAATTGTAGTGATAAGATTGAATTTAATCTAAATAAGGCTAATCCAAATGTAATGAAAATCAGGCATCGTTCGTGGTAGTCGCTCGTATAGTAAATCTAAAAACCGTTCCTTCGGGACAGTTCAGCTAGAAGAAAACACCTCACGGAGTTGTCTCGTCTGCGATTCTTGATCAGTACATTCCTTCCGCAGTTCAATAAATCAGCGCATTCGGGTCCGAGGGCAGAAAGATAGTTCTCTAGAAATAGTTCGGCGAAGGCAGCCGCGGTGTCGTCGACCGCAATTATTCACTGTTGACGCGAGAGCCTAATCAGGCACTTCCGAATTCGGGAACTCGGGCCTTCGGCTTCTAACGGGCGGCTTGTTCTGCCTCACAATGAATCCGCGCTTACGCAATGCAATAAATGCTGCGAAATGAAACAGATGTTGGGTAAGTTGCCAAATGTTTCTGTTCAAATGCCGTTGAGCAAAATCTCTTCGTTCTGAATTGTAGCCGGGAATAGAAATCGATTATTCCTGCTTTACTTTCTTTAGATTTCGTTCCTCAAAAAACAGTAGAGTAGAAGAAAACCGTGTTCAATCCACGATAGATTCCGCAGAACTTAATTATTTAATTGAGGAAATTTCAATGTACGTAAAATACACACATGTGTCTTTCCGTGATAAGTTATTTTATATAAGTAGTCTCAGAATAGATCTCACATAACGATTTGTGATTGTTATTCTTATACTACAGTTGTTAGAAATACGCACATATTTTATCACATTAATAATGTTCAAATCATCTCTCTTAAAAATCAATTGCATACAAATGTCGTAGGTCAACCGTATATTAACGATTTGATAACTCGAATCAGGTAAAGGTAACGTGATTTGCATGGTGTTTGTACTTGTAATTATTGTGTTAATGTTATTGATAAAAATGAATTCAATATACGTAGCTGTTGTGATTTCTTTGAGATACTCTTCTGAAGTAGATTTTTTATTGACCCCAATAGTTTGCAAAAACAATTCATTGTATTAAACGTTGCTTGGAAAACTAACGGCGTGTTTTAATTTCATATTTTCATCTTCATTAGTCTTATTGCTCACAGTCTAGATATCGTTGGGCAGAGGTATACGAAGTCGATGAAATTACATTTGAAAAAATAATGAGTGTGTCAAGCCAAGAGTTGCATACTGAATAATGATTGAAAGAGGATTCTCAGCAAGAGAAATGAGAACGTATTGCGGTAAGGCGCAGGGAGGTTCATTTGAACATTGTCATATACATTCATATCCCCAAAAACGGTAGACAAAGCGTTGAGGTCCGATTTCTTTACAACGACCACAACGCTTATCCATAACATCTCACCACCCGAAATTCCTCCCGTGGTATGCTCCACCGTCCCGCGGGGACGAATTAAGCCGAGTGGGGTCACGGCAGCGCCACCAGTCACCGCCTAAGAGCCAGAACAGCGATAAGAGGTGCCAGCGGTGGATGAAGCCATCGCGTCTTCCAACAGAACGGGCTCTTCTCCGCCGCCTGCAGACACCTTCGCCTCAACGCCCGCCGCTCTTCTCTTCCCTCAACCCCACCGTCTTAATTTATACAAATCATCGTATCAAGCGACCGCCGTGCGACCTCTCGCTCCGATTAAAAGCCTACGCGAATGATACATTTGGGACGCGTGTATATTAAAATATGTCGGAGATATTTAAGTGTTTTTAATAAACTCTCTGCGGTTTTTTGGCATACTTCTCCACAAACTCGTACGTCTTGGGCTATCGCTGCGGGAGACGTTTTACAGAACGGTTGGAAGATGCGAGCCGAGGCAGCAAATAAAGTAGCGGGCTGCTCAGAATTTCGACTGAACTTTCCAGTTCGCCCACTTTGCTGCCGACGCTGGGTCCTCTAGATGCCGAGTGCGTAAGCATACGTTGTGAAAGTTGGAGTGAAGTAGAAATAGGTAAATAGTTATCATAGGTCGTATATAGCATTACTTAAACAAAACAGAGGCAAATCAAATGCTTACTTAGGTGTCTTAATCTTTAAACATTCTAAAATTCTGCTGATGTTGTATGTTATCTAAAGAATTGAGTTTGGGTATGATCAGGTTGTTAGTATTGATATGCTAATTATTCAGATGTTATTAGTGAAAATGTTTGCTTGCAATTACTAAACATTTAAATGTTTTTCATTTATCGGGTAATTAAACGTAAAAGTATGTGTATAACGAGCCACCCTCACATAAATAATAAATGTACTATTAGGAAACATGGAATACTACAAGAAATAATCATAGAAAACAAAATTTTGAGTTAAATTTATCTTATGCTTTAAAGTTAAAAATGTAACATACTCGAAAATGACGAAGTTTGAAGAATTCAATGGAATCTCACCTTGTGAATCTGTTCATGAATTGTAATATTAAAATGTATTATTATTATTATTATTATTATTATTATTATTATTATTTCTATTAATATTATCAACTTTAACTACTTAATTTTAATATTAATAATATTAACACCATTTTTACTTTCTCGCACTTACGTTAGAAGAGAAAGTATTGTAATCATGCGCCAAAAATGGCGAATTTTCAACACAAAACTCTTATTGTCGGGCACTGGTAATGAAAAATGGTTAAATACAGTTGCGAAATATGGAAAACAAATTCCTCTAACACGTGGTGTAATTCGTTTTGTGCGTCCTTCATACCGAAAAATCGATCGACGGCAACACGTCTGTCCGTCCGTCTGTGCACAACGCTAGCGCATACACCGTTCAGCGGATATTTTCCAAAATTTATATTCTTCAAACGTTTCGGACGATGTCATGGCTTCTGAAATTTGAAACCGATATTTTAATTTTGAGGGTAATTTAAGTCCAATATGATTGTACACTGTAATAGTATTTAATGTAGAAGAATTGATCATAAGGTACAAAATGAAAGATAAGAAATAGTGGGTCTCTCGTACTTTTATATTGTGTTCAATTCCCATATACTCAATATAACTGTTAATAGTATTTCCTAAAGTATCCTTTCGGCTATTTATATTGTTTTATTATTTTATGTGTTAGTACCAAATCGACTGGAAGTCTCCTCCAGATAGTGGTTGAATTCGATCGAACTCTGTAGTCAATGTCGAAAATCCACCTCCGTCGGGATTCGACCTAGAACACCACAGTGAGTTATGCTGTAGATACAATGGTTTTGTCACTGAGGTATCGCGTCTAGTGAGTTCCAATCGATATTTGTATTTAATGGAAATTCCAAATTCGTGATTATCCTCATAATATAAAGAAGCTTTTGGCCTCAATTTGATCTGTTTCATATGTGTAAAAGTACTTTCCTTATATTTTTATTTATCTTCAAAAACTGTTCTATGTATGACTTATGAGGACAAATTACAATGTGCGTACGTTTTCTTCATATTGCATATTTTCTTTGCAATTGACCGTTGAAATTATTAGAGCGAAGCTTGAAATTTTGATAGGCCATTTTTATCCCCTCTTGAATACGCAAATTCAGTCCAATATGACAGCAGGTGTTTTAAATCGCTCATTTTCTCACTCGCGCGTCGAGCGCAGCGTTTGGACAGCCCTGGTTAGATCCGCCCGCGGCGCTGCGTAATTGCGAGACGTCGCCGGACGCGAGCACGCGGCGAAAGCGTCCCTCGCAACCGCGCCCGCCGCCTGCGGCTGCCCTCCGGTGGGCGGTATGGATTGGGTTCGATACCCCGTGGCGGGCAGCGCCGGACCGCCGTCGCCTCCGCGCTCCGCGCCCGCGGCCCGCCACGGGGCTCAGGCGAAGGCCTGCCGCCCCGGTCCGAGACGCCGCGCTCTGTCTCACCCGCCCTTTCTGATCGCTTCGGCCGCCCTTTCTCCTTCGTCCTGACTCGCGACGCCCGATCGCATTCACTGTCACGCACCCGCAGCCTCCTTCGTACCTCCACGCAACGCGCCACGCCGGGCGCCAATCCCGCCAACCGCCGCGCCACCCGCCCACCCCGCGCCACCCCGCGCACCTCCGCGCCACCTCCGCGCACCGCGCGCCACCCCGCGCCCCCGCGCCACCCGCCGCCACCCCCGCCCACCCCGCGCACCCGCGCCACCCCGCGCCATACCCCGCGCCACCCCGCGCCACCCCGCGCCACCCCGCGCCACCCGCGCCACCCCGCGCCACCCCGCCGCACCCCGCGCCCCCCGCGCCATCACCGCGCCACCCCGCCCCAACCCGCGGCCACCCGCCCAACCCGCGCCAACCCGCGCCACCCCGCGCCATCCACCGCGCCACCCGCGCCACCCCGCAACCATCCCGCGCCACCTCCGCCCCACTCCGCGCCACCGCGCCGCTCACCCCGCCCCACCCCACCCACCCCGGCCACCTCCGCGCCACCTCCGCCCCACCCCGCCCCCCTGCCCCACCACGCCCCACCCGCCCCACCCCGTCCCACACGCCCACCGTTCCCACCACCCCCACCGTCCCACCACGCCCCACCCTCCCCCGCAACCATCCCGCCCCAACGCCCCAACCCGCCCCCACCGCGACACCGCCGCGATCACACGCCGCTCGGTCCTCCTTCTGCCCTGTCATTTTTTTATTGCTTTGATTGCGTTGCTTAGATTTCAGTATTACTCCACAGAACTGTATAGTCTTAACTGAATTTGTAATATTACTCACAGTAACGTGACTTTTCTAATACAGGTCGAGAAAATCTATTAAGAAACGACAATAAACAACTTAGGTCAGCCAAATATATGAGAAAAATGTACAATGGAAATCAATTTTTGATTCTTGTTCTGTGAGGGGTAGTTTTCCGGATTTTAAAAAGGGTGAGGTGAGGGATCAGAGGTAGAGTATAGTAGAATTGGATGGAGAGCTTCTCTCCGTCTAGCGTCTGCCCCGTCCCGCCCCACTCCCCTTTATTAGCTCTATCTCGCTTCTATCCAATTCAATTTACCCCGCTCCACTCTCAAGACTCTCCCGCCGTGGCCAGTCTAGACGTCCTCCACTTTTCTTTCCGATCGCCTCAACGTTCACTCTCACTTCTCTACCCTCCCTCTATTAGCCGTCTTTTCCTCTTTCTGCCAGGGTGTAAAAGAGAATTTCAGGCAGTGATGGCACCACACAACACATCTGCTCTCTTTAAAGATAAATAACCGCCATTGTACTCGATATGACATTGAAAAAGGAACTGCGTAAATAATGTTTTATTTTGTTGTATGGTATATTGTTCAATTTAAAAACAAAGAGAACAGGCATTTGCAATCTCTTTTGTTGAATTTACAGCAATCTTTATTGTATTACGAAAGCTCACTAACCACACCTCAACATGGAGATTGAATCCCTGAGTAGCATTATGTGAAATGTGTGGTGCACAAATAGGGTTTCTGGCTGCTATTCACAAATTTAATCCATTTTCTTGCCTCCCATTTTACTATTCTATCATCACTCACACCGTTATGTATTGATTGTTTATGCCACCACCTCTGTGAATTCATAGACTGATATTTAGAGTTGTCATAAATAACTAAATAAATAGCTATTTGTAATAATAAATAGACAAGAAAATAAATAAATTCTTGATGCCGTGATATTTCAATGTTTCTTGTATACATTATGTTTATACATGTCTTAAAGTAAATTCTGTGTTTGCCCCTACTTATATTGGTATTATTAGCATGTACCTAGAATCTGTTCCCTTTCTTCGCTTCTTTGATTCCTTCTTTCTATTCCATTTTATTTTGTCTTCCATATCTTCTTTACATCTTTCTTTCCTAATGTCTAATGTTTCTGTTTCTTACACTTCCGTCATACTTGTCGCCAACTCTCAAACATACGATTAGCTGATCATTTCAGTCTTCCTTCTTCCAAACTTCTAGCTCCAGGGGATTTCATGTTCTCCTTGCGTGAAAGAAATTCAGTGTACGTGTGATGAAGGATATCTTTTCATCGGCAGAACCATTCTTCAAACCAATTCTCGCAGCGCAATCGAACCAGTTTTTTGCACTTTATAACCTTTGATAAATATATTCAAACATGAAATTTTTTTAATGACGATACCTGGGGTGCAGTTCATTGAACGATTAAAAATATTTCAGTTTAAACTCTTTCCGCGGGCTGTTTATTAACTCACTTCTCTACATATTCATGCCAGAAAACGATTTAATATTTAAATCAAATACGAAAAAACCAAAGCAATAATAATCTGTCCACTTATTACGGCCATATTCATTTCGTTAATGCGTCCAGCATTCACCGTAAGAAACGTTTTTGTGAAGCAGGCCGTTCGCAAACCCACTACGAATGACGACCCGCACACAAACCGGCGCTGATTATATCCTTCACGGCGTTCGTCCATATTTGCCTTCCAACTTATCGCCGCGCAGATGAGAACGCAGATAGCCCACACAGCGCTTTCGTCGTAATGGACTTCAGTTCAAAGGCGGTCGGAATGGCGGCGGTGTCGTCGCGACCGCGAAGACATCCGCAGACGTCTCCTGCTCTGCCCCTCCCCTCCCCTCCTCCACGTCAAGTCACGTCACCTTAATAAGACAGTAATAGCGCCCGCGAGCCTCACAGAGGGCTCTTATCTCCAGATAAATCTGTGTAATTGAAATCGGGCGGGGTGCTTGTCCCTGGCTGGCAGAAATTGATTAAAATTAATAAGAATTTTGTTAATAAGAAGATAATTAAAGCGCTCGGCGGCGGGGCGCCTGGGGCCTTCCTTGAGCCCGCTTGATGAGCTCGCCCCTCGCGAGTGGAATTAGCGCACGCGATGTTTTCCCTCGACGGATCGAATGTCCTGGGAAATTAATACGCGACGCATGACGCAATTGATAGGTCAATGATTCTCACGGAGAGTGGGAATTTCGGGAATGAGAAAAATTGAAGCCCATCACGTTTAATGGCATTAATATTGAGTTCCACAGAATATTCAAGTAGTGAATATTTGTCGATATGTTTCTTATTCTTTCAATGCTGAAATGCAATCGGTTCTTTTAGTTCTTGAGGTTTGTTAATAAAATGTCTATAGTTATAATGTTTCACATAATGATCTGTGACAAATGTGTCATTTTTATATACCATTGTAAACATAAAATGTGAATCGTGGAAAATAAAAACGTAAAGTGTGAGCCTGTAGTGTAATACCAGTGGGTTCGAGTTTGTTGAACCTCATTAATAAGTTCATCCACTTTACACGCATTAAAATCACCACAACCGACAATTCAAATGTCACTGTACCAATTTTTTTTTTATTTCATGCCACAAGTCTGGCTTTAATATATCATAACATAAACGTTCAAAATATGTTTTTGCTTATTTTTGCCAACAACGTGCTCCGAGGAAGTAGAGGTTGTCCGTAATGAAAAAGGTGTATGTGATGAAACATTCATTGGATATTGTATAGGTCGTTGCCTGTAATGAACGCTCTATTAAAGTTTGTTTTCTTTTAACCCCGCAACTAAGTCCAAGTACTTGTTGCTATCTCATTGCAGCGATCTAAGATGTGAAGCCGCAAACGACTAATATCCGCACAAAAAAATCATTCCTCTAGCCCCCATCGCGGAACCCAGATAACGATTAATTCTACTCAATTGATTGCTTTCGGTTTCAATTCCTTAACGGTTTGATTTATCGCTTAATAAGAGTCGCTCGGAGTTATCTCTGGCGAGGAACGTGTCTTTGCCCGGCCGCATGCCACCGGCGCGGCCAGCGGGCAGCCGCGCCGCGCCGCGCCGCCGCGGCATTCGTGCTTCGGGAGGCTTCTGGAGCGCTTCCAGACCACCAAGTGGGTCCTCAGGCGGCCGCGACCGTTTGCATTCACATATTTATGGAAAAGCGATGCTATCTAGAGCAGGCGGTAGATTTCAGCGACGCCTTACGCCGGCCGATTCCAAATGACGCTCTAAGGAACCGCTGCTTCGGAAACGAGGGCTATATCGAGTGCGGTCGTTTTGGAGAAGATTGAGAGTATTTTTCTGCGGGGTTCGGTGAAAAGCGGCGAGACACAGGAAGCGAGTTGGACCGGAACGGCGATACTCTAATGAATTCCTCGCGGGGCGAGCGAGAAATTAGTTTCTCTAATTGACAAAGAGCCGCTCCACGGGAAGAGCCAGAGGTCGCCGGTGGCGCCGCCGCACTCCAGCGCCGGCCAGGAATGTAGACTTGTAGTGGCGTTGTAATAAATGTACTTGCGACTCACAAATGAAGCTTTGTAGGTTGGGAGCTCCAAAATTCGACTCCCGACAGAGACCAGTTTCATCTCCAGCTGAGTTCCGTGACATTACCCTTGATGAGAATTCTAGGGGCTTTGATAGTTCGCGTCCGTAGATTTTTTTACTGTCAGTTCACAACGGCTTTCGGGGCAGGGGTATATTGGATTCAATATTCGGGGTATATTGAACAGCCACAAATTACACGCGACTATTTCTTTCTTACTCTCTTATTTCCGATTATTACCTAAGAGGAGTACTCTCATCCCCACTTTTATTCCTCAAGCCCCCTCAGCCATTAATCAACAAACAAATCTGGCAGCTCTAAGTGTATGCGAAAGGATATGGTCTGTAGGTACGAGAAACGTAAGAAAGAGGCACAGCATGTAGAAAGGAGAGAGAGAGAGAGATAAGAGTAAGAGAGATAAGAGTAAGAGAGATAAGAGTAAGAGAGATAAGAGTAAGAGAGAGATAAGAGTAAGAGAGAGATAAGAGTAAGAGAGAGAGATAAGAGTAAGAGAGAGAGGTAAGAGTAAGAGAGAGAGATAAGAGTAAGAGAGAGATAAGAGTAAGAGAGAGAGAGATAAGAGTAAGAGAGAGAGATAAGAGTAAGAGAGAGAGAGATAAGAGTAAGAGAGAGAGGGGGAAAGAGTAAGAGAGAGAGAGGGGGAAAGAGTAAGAGAGAGAGAGGGGGAAAGAGTAAGAGAGAGAGAGAGGGGGGGAAAGAGTAAGAGAGAGAGAGAGAGAGAGAGAGAAATTGAGGTAGAGTATTGACAAAATCCCCCCGAGTCAAGACGTCCTAGAGGGGTTGGTAGCGGCGCCGGGCAGTCGAGAGCTGGGCGGAATGTGTCGGATGTCTCAGGAGCCAAAGCGGGCGAGCGCTGACCTCATTAGGCGCGGAAGGCGCGGCGCGGCGCGGCGCATCGCATCCCGGAGACAGAGGCAGGCCCGTGCTGACAGGCTCTAAGCCCCACTCGCCTAATGAACTCTCGCCCCACCTCCGCCGACACACAGCCCCTGAGACGTCCGTGGATTTGTTTCGCTTCTTTATGGTGAGCTTTCCGACATCTCGATTCCTGATTCGGCTGCTTGGTGCCTGTCACCATCCATTTTACAGCTTTTTCCCCTCTTCTCTTTCACTTTGTTGCTATTCGTTTTAACACTACATCATTACCCTCATTTTCACTTTTTCCGTTAAATGTTTCATCTTGTAAGGTTTTCCCTTTCTATTTGTAATTTTTGGCTCATATTTCTTTGACTCTTTCAATTTCTCAGGTGTTACAAGCAGCAGATTACATCAAATGACAAACTCTCATATCAGTACCATTATTAATTTAAATCGTGATCATTATTGCTACAAAAAAGTACAAACGCTAAGAACAATATGTCTCAAATTGTCTTAAAATGAAAAATTGGGACGGAGAAAAACAGAACAATAATAATAATAAATTCCTGCCCAAATCGCCAAGTTGTGAGAAGTTCTCACAAAGGCGCCGATAGTATTAGTAACGGAGGCAGTAGACTGTGATTTCTATTTTACACACATTAGGAAAAATATTTTTTTCGTATAAGCTCCAATAAAATTCACTGTTGAACGTCTGTCTGCAGAACCATTAAAACCAGTAGTGTTACTTGCTACAGATACAATTTGAAATAACCCTTTAGTATATTGTAAATAAATATAAAATCTAGTTTATATAATATTTGTGATTCGTATTAATAAAAATAATTATTTTATGAGGTAAAAGGTAGTTAATTTATAATTATGTTGGTTGTGAAAGGAATTCTTTTTAAAAAACAGTTTCGTGAATCATTTATTAACCTGAGTTCATTTTCTTAATGCCAAAGAGAAATCCATGTCTCAATTATTTGTATTTTCCTTTATAGTCACAACAGTAACAGTCTTATCAATTCAAACCTAGATTCCCCCTCCTAAGTATTCCCGTTTGCGTTCACTGAAGAAAAATGAAACAGGCTCACGCTTGAGGGAAGAACCATATCCTGCATTCTTCTCTGTGACCCGGCTCGGTGTGAACATAAACAAGCCTGGCGTAATTTAATATGTAGAATTTATTCTTCCTCCGGTGTTACTGGTCATTCTGGAAAATACGTGTTCAGTGTCACTCAGGAAACGACAAATTCGAATTCTCATTTTTGCAATTGTGTCAGTTTCCCAAATATTATGACAAATTAATGAAACTAATGTACTACACTTGGAGATAATTTATGAACCTAATGAAAATGAACCATCAAAAGTATTGAAATTACGTACTTCAGAGAATACAATTAAGGCAATATTTAACTTCAGTCTTCTTATACTTGAATGAAATTCATTAGTTTATGGGTCAGCTTAATTTAATTTTCTTTCAAAAATATTTCATCTATATGCAGAAAATATAAGTGCAATATTGAATTTGAATTTTTAACTCCGAATATTCCAGAGGTTTATTTGATATTTGATTATTCACGATCCTTAACCATATTCCTGATCAAGTAGTTGTGTATCCGAGTTGTTCATTGTTGAATGAACAGATTCGTTAATCGAATTGATTTCTGTAAGACCATCTAGAATATTTTGAGGTTGACCACATGCTTTCCAATACTATAATTGATTGCTAAAACCCTCAAATAAGCAGATCATGACTCATGTTTTCCTTTGTTGTTGTATCTCATTTCTTCTCCTACCTTTCTTTAGTCGCCAGTTCTCCTTCCATCCATTCAAACCTATACCGATACTGGACGCATTCACCTTTGACAGTGATGATCCAAAAACTTCAAGACATTGACAATGAATGGCTTTAGATTTTACAAATGAAAGACTACTTTCCATACAATCTGTTCTATACAACGTTGTACATGATTTTGTTGTGAGAAAAGACTGGACGATAAAAGGAAAACATTCGACAGTCACATTTGAAAAGTCCTGCATTTCATTATATTTTCTATTGCGCCAAGTAATGCAGAAATTACTTTATTTAACAATGTAATCTGCATACTGCAAAGAATGTTACGAAAATGCTAATAATGTTCTTTTCTCACGTTGATCTGTTTGCCTCTTCTTGTTGCTCACCGTTTCACTCACCCAGTCTCTGATGGTATGCTTTGAACAGGCCACTGGCATGTGAATTGCCTGCACGGTCAACCTACCAATGGGCGAAGCGGATAAATCGCCACTTGGATCTCGTCGCCCGACCTGAAACTGGACTTTTTTCCCAGAAACTCTCGAACATCACAGAAACACCGTTAATTGGGTGTACGAAGCCATTCACCGTGTGTTCCCACAACTATCGTGACTGTCTACTTGCTACAGCTTCGACCTGGGCCGATAAAAATAAATTCTCAAACGTTCTCCTTTTGTTACTGAACGGGGTGTTGAAGGTACAGGAACTAACGGGAATGAGTGACATAATATATCTTTTGCTTCTATTAGTGTTATTACTCAATAACTACTAATACTTTTTAAAAAGAGCATGACGTTATTCAAATATTTAAAATTGAGGGATAAATTGCACTGAGAAAGAAATATCGTAATATTGGGAACTTTGAACTTTCAGAGATTTCAATGAAACTTGGAATTATATCAATTTTATAAATGAGTTTTCTTATATTCGAGCAAGCAGTTTTAAAGGAAAATTGTCTAGTCATTTTTTTAAATTAAAAATGTCTCAGAAGATCCATGTAAAGTCCTACTTAATTTAAAATACCTTATTCATTCCCAGAAATACTGAAATAGATCTTACTTTTCATGGAATTACCAATTTTCAACACAAAATGTTCTAATCTGTCATTTATGCCTGGCATATACCTACTTTCATTCATATAGACATCTCGGTTTGGGGCACGTAAATGTGTGTAATTCCCCGCTCACTGCACCAATATTAACAAACTTAAAGTGTCACTAATTAATACTGACGTGTGCAACAATTTATCCTAAAAAATCTTAAATTTGGTCTTTAAGACAGAAAATTCGACATCAAATTGTTGAGGTGATTATAATGTTTATCGTCCCAGTACCAAGTGTAGGAAGGAAAAGTAAATAATGTGTTGATACCCTTAGCATCGGAACGTTTTTTATTTGCATAAGAAAGTAGAGCATAGATCCTTAAAGGAGCTATATGGAATAAAAAAAAGCTGTTTACGCGCTGTAGAAGCTGCATTAATCACAAGCAACTCTGCTTGATATATTTATGAAGTTATTTGCCTACTTTTCCTTGACATATATGCTGAGATTTTGACATCGAGAGATTTTGGCGTCAAGCCTCTTGTTGTTCTGCAATCAGTCTAGAAATAGTTTACGTTGGGTTCATTGAGTGCGGTTATAATTCACATATAACTAAGGTTCAGCGTTGGAAATGGGTGTCACAGGCAAGCAATTTGTCGTAAAAACTGTGGAGTCATGTAATAAACAAGCGAAAGCAATGTCTGTGTGATATTTAAATTTATAATTCGATCGGACGTTCAGATGCCTCTAACTGTTCTCAAGTTTATTTGTAAATTATGCATTTTCGAAATTATTTGTATTTTGGCCATAGAAAAAATAAGGCATTAACTTACAATTAGATGGTGTGTAAATAATAACTCACGTGTGAGATGAGTTCATTTAAACCCATTTTGAAGTATCATTATCACAGAACTTCATTAGAATGAAGCAAATTTTACTGTTCCAGCTTTTAGTGGCAAGGTCCAATATTTTTTCATTCAATTCACATCTTGTTTTCTTCGTCATAATTTCAACTATATTATCAGGTTGTCTTTACCAAATTTTTCTATGCTATTTATTATGCCACGCCTATGTTAAAATTCTATTCACATGAGACCATGTTGGTTTCATACGTCCATCACAATAGCACCAAGAGCATCTCCAGATTGTATTTGACGTACGTCAGTCGCTGACAAATTATTACGCGATTAACAAATAGCGTGTCTTTCAACACGCAGCTCAACTCAATAGATGAAGATTGCAACCGCCCGATCAATACGCTGCCGCCCACGCCGTCCTTAGGGGCGTTCATCATTCGTAGCCACCTCCCCCACGACCTGCAGCGGCATGGCGCCCGTTCATTAGCACGGTAATTGGTTATCAGGAGCCCGTTATCATACCCAAATGACCCCATGATTTATCGCTTTATTCAACGCTCATTAAAATGCCTTGCATAAATTGATCGCTTAACCAGACAAAATGATTGAGGAAATTAAAATCTTCGGGCAAGACCTCTGTTCATCTGTCCAGTAAAGGCTCACACGAGATCCGTTCCACTCGACGTCTTCATTTCATAATCCGTGCAGGTTCTCCATAAGGAATTCAATTCTTGGAAAGACTTCGCCTCGCGGCGGTTAAAAGGCTGGTATTAGAGAAGTTGTAATTAAAGCAGCAGTAAATTGTGGCGCTTACTTGCTTCCCTGAATTAAACTAAAGCTTTATAGCACATTACGGATTTCCTTTAGCTTTGACTGGGTGCCAACGCCTCTTCGGCGTTGTGGTTCACGGATTTTAGCGTTCTCTTAGAATTACACACGTATGGCCAGCGGTTCACCTCTACCTGACACCACTTCATCACAACCACCACCGCCAGCACCACTCCACAGTCACCCCCCATTTCCACGGCCACTATCGCCTCCACTTCGTCAGCACCGCCAACACTGTTACCCATTCTAACCTGACAATTATTACTATCAATATCCCCCGTTACCAAACCCGCAAGTTCATGTTACAGTCGCCGTGGTCGTCACTGTCCCCACTGCTAGGCCCCACCCAAGTCGCCTTTGCCCTCAGGCGGGGGCGTTGGGTAACACACATTCGTATGGGCGGTTTCGCAATGACGTGATCGAGTTCGTTTCGCGACAAACAAGTCACTGCTTGTTATATGGCTGGAAGGAGAATAGAGCTGACCAGATGTCCTCGGTGTTGGCTTTATGTGAAAACATGTTTTCTATCTGAGGATAAATTTCTAGATGATTTACTGGATCTTGTCAAAACTGACGTTGAATTATTTATAAATCTAAAAATTGTTATATTTGCTGAAGGCGACGATAGGAAGTACACATTCTAATGATTATGCAGTCAACAATATTATAATTTTTAAAATATGAAATTACGTGGAAAATGTTTTTTCAAGGAGTTCTGAAAAAATGGGTATATCAAGTACGTTAGTCTTCTAATAGTGCATTGATGTCTCATTGACTTGACAGGTAAAACATTTCAAAATACATTGAAAAACTTTAATTTATAAACTGGTACATTTTTATATCTTTGATCATCATAACAATTTACATCATGTATATATTGAAATAAAAGTGGTAGTCAAAAATTATTGATTTTGTAAACCTCTGCAAATGAAATTTATGCAACTATTAACTTATAAATTTCGCGAACATAACACAAATTCACCTGTATAAAATAACCAGTATATAACCATTCTTTTTTCCTGTAACTGTTCTTTCACCTTAACAAAGTGAGCTACTGAGGTCTCAGCAGTGTTCCTGCACATTTCACGCGACGTTTAAAAAGATTCCTTTCTTGATTTGAGGGTACGTCTATAACACTTGTAATTCAACGCATTTATTTTACCGTAGTACTCCATTAGAACACCATGCTTCTACAAAACAATCAAGCGGAATATATTAAGCATTTGAGTAATGCATTGGGAAGCGAGTCGATTGAGAACAGAAAGATAGGCGCTCTGCACCATACGGAGGCGGGGCGGGGAGGGCGGGGTGGGAGAGGCAGGGCGAGGAGGGGTTGGCAGGGGGGGCGGGGCGGAAGAGGCCCGGCGAGCAGTGCGGACGGAGCGAGGGGGGTGGACGGGGCAGGCGGGGCGGACGGGGAGGATTTGGGCGGGGAGGGACGGGACGAGCGAGGCGAGGCGGGGCGGGGGCGGGGCAGGGCGAGGAGAGGCGGGGCGAGGCGGGCGGGGAAGGGCGGGCGGGCCGAGCAGGGCGAGGCGGGGCGAGGCGGGGCGAGGGGGCGGGGGCGGGGCGAGCGAGGCGAGGCGAGGCGAGGCGGGGCGAGGCGAGGCGGGGCGAGGCGAGGCGAAGGCGAGGCAGGCGAGGCCGAGGCGAGCGCGAGGCGGGCGGGGCGGGCGGGGCGGGGCTGGGCGGGACGCGACGGAAACGGAGCGAGCGCGGCGGACCGGGCGGGGCGGGGACGGTACGGATCGAGCGACGGGCGGGGCGGGGCGGGGCGGCGAAGCTCGGGTGTTAGATGCGCGGGAGGCCGGGGCTGGGCGGCGGGGCCGGCATGCGGCCTGCGAGTGGCTTTCGCTGTTGGGCTAATGGGCCGCGCGGCCACCTCCAGGCGCGAAGCGACCACCGCGACACGGGCGCGGCGATAGGCGCGTGGCCGCGGCAGAAGGGCGAGCCCAGGCACAGCCAGGGGCTGATGTCAGGCCCCTCTCGGCTCACCTCTTGAGTGAGGCAATGCGCCTCGTCTTTCGGTATTATTGGGACCTCTAAGACTCTCGAATTCATAAGAGGTTTTCAGATAAGCAAACAGGATTGGGTGCTGGATTGGGCCGTTTGAATTACTTCCATATTTACTCACAGGGTTCTGCCGGTAGATTGATTAGTGTGTCCGGGTGCGCCAACTGCTAACACCATTATTCCCTGTGCAATGCATTCATGGGTAGTCATGTTTTTATCGGGTGGGGATAGTGAAATTCTCCCGCTGGATGGCGAGATCCGGCGCCGACCTACACCGGCTTGCGGGGATTCCCCATCAGGCATCTCCCATCAGCGAGGTACCGCCCCGGCCGGGACAATACCCGGGCCAGCACCCGGCATGAGTGGTGGTGTACTGCATGTTTGTGTAATTGTGTGAATGTAATGATAAGACATGGAAGGGAAAGGTGGGAGGAAATCGGGGAAGGAGATCGTGCGCGATTGTTAGGGCACTGTTGCGGCCTGGCTTTGATCGGAGAAACCCCCGCAAACTACTGATTAGAGCTAAATCCTGTCACCATTGGGGCTCAAACCCTAGGACATACGAGTCAGAGACACTGCAGTGGCATCAATTAATGCCCTGTGCCGCCTAAGTCATTCCACCGATTAATATATCATTACATGATATATCTTTCACTTAGTTTTATTACGAACGTAAAGGACAAATATATTTATTCCCTTGTAGTGATCACATTCTCGGAATTGGACGATTTGTTTCCATTAATTCCGTCATAGTAAGTTTTCTTCACACGAAGTCTTGTATAAGTATTAATTATACATATTATTTTACAAAAAGTGTTCGAGAAATTCACTTTTGTGATGTTCGTCGATTTTAGAATTCGTAAACCTTACAATTTTCGATTAAACCTGTATTACGTATCGCAGAGCAAGATTATGATCACCTTTGCACGATGGAATTTTGCTCTGATGTTTCTTTCGGAATATTTTGAGCATAGTTTCTTTGAAAAATATTATTTTGGATATTTTAAACCTCACTTTCAACACACTTTAACATATGAATTGATAATGTTTTCATACATCAGCATAGTTATGAGTTGTTTCCATTTTAGACTCTAATTCAATGAGATACAATGTCAGTGATTTGAAGGAAGACATAATTTCATAAATGATAACTGATAAATAATTCGAAATGAAATGAACAGGAAGCTTTCAAAACAGTAAAAAATACCATATTGTACATCAAACTTCAAAACACACTGTTAATTGTACTATTTCATATGTGATGAGATATACTACGAATTGGAAATTATTAGTAGAAACCATCAATACTTTCGCAAAATAAAATGGTGAATAGTTTAGTTGTTGTAAATTGCATACGACTGACTAAGAACAATGTCACTTGAAAGAATACTTTCTCAGTTCTCATGCGCACGATACAATTGTCCACTTCAACACACAAAACGGATAGTACGTTTTTAGAAATAAGCCCCTTCAGACGGCCAGTCTTGCTGAGTTTAATTTGAAGTAATATAAAAATGTTCATGTGAGTCCATTGGTATAACTCTTGAGAAGGTTCCAATGAATATCAGTTTGTCCTCCCATATTAAAAGCACAGAGTTGGTTTCAAGCGCACTGCATATTGAAGATCCCTTTCGAATCAGAATTTTTCTACTTTAGACCACATATTCGAGTACAACGAAGTAACAAGATTTAGAACCACAATAACCGTTGAATTAAACGTGCGAGTAGATACTAGTTGTTATTATCTATTCGTCGCGGGCCGACAGCAGAACGTCGAGGTGCCTCGCCTCTCGGGGTAATTACGTCCTCTTTTGTCTCGAGCCGAGGGCAGCAAGGAGGTCATCGAGGCGCCCCGTGGGCCATGAGGCCGCGTACCGGACCGTGGCGTCGCCCAGATTTCCTCCGCCTTCTTTATATGCGCCGACTTCCAATAACGCACCGACTCGAATTTCCGCTCACGCAATGCGCACACGTGCACGTGGAGCCGGAACTGTTCGATCCCGTGTGGCATTTGTTTTGTGCCGAACCTTTTTATATCGTTCGTTGCATTGTATTTTGACCTCGGGGCGAAATCATTTCTTACCGTAGAGACTTGTATCTGCAACTTCTCTTATTTACTTGCTAAATCTTATTTGTTGAAATTTCTCAACACTACTGTAATGTATGTTCGTGTAACGGACGTTAATTAGAGCAATCTTAACTATCAATCGTTTTTATTAGAAATAGGAGAAAACTTGTTAATCCATTTCTTGTGATTTGATGTCTAGATGACGAAAGATTGCTAATTCCAATGGTTTGTTCAAAATATACTATATGTATATTATTCAATATTTAAAAAAACATATTTAGATAAGAAATCACTTAATGCAAGCATTTGAAACATCTTAAAATGTTAGTTGGAAACCTTACAGTGTTATTTATCTGTTTTTATTAATATTTAAACAAAATATAGTATCTCAGCTATAATGGCGTGTCTATTCAAAGAACATACTTTCGAAAAAGTGTTCTATTACCCGAGTTTTTACTTACGGAAACTGTTCAACCGTCAGAATGGATGAACCAACAACACGACAGTATTTGTATCAACTGTGCGAGTTTTACAAATGGTTCAAAAATGTTTAAGCGGCGGGAAGACGTCACTGACGAGGACTGCTCTGGAAGTAACGCCCTCGGTTTCATAATCTCATGTTGGTTCACATATTCGAGAATACCGATGACTTAAAGGTGAACAAAATGATGAAAAATGATAATGAATATTAGTACAACCTATTTCATCAATCAAAACAAACTGAATTACCGTATGACGTGTGTAAAATGGGATCCAATTGAACTTACCGGCAAAAAAATCCGAGGGTCTTTGCATTTGCACAGAGTGTCGATTTCGAAAGTGACGAATTTTTGGATTTTAACCTGTGATGAAACATGGATACATTATTTTGAGCCGGAGTCCATGATTCAAACCGTCCAGTGAAGACACCCAGAATCGCCTGTCCGTAAGAAATCCAAAACGCGACCATCAACTGGAAATCGCATATTAAGCAACTCTTGCAGTGCTCGCGTTGAACAGGACATGTCTGGAAAGGCAGAGTCAAAGCCTGCTTCTTCTAGACAACGTTCCTACTTATACGGCACAACTGACACTCGAAACTATCGGCAAAGTGGATTTGGATCTCCTATCACATCCTCCTGACAGCCCTGATTTGCCCCTTCAGATTTGTATCTGTTTGGTCCGATGAAAGGAGCTTACCCTGGCATCAAGTTTAATGACAACGTAGAGGTAACGAAAAAAGACTTTGAAAAAAAGGTTTAAAAAAATGTCTGAGGGGCTAAGAAGACTCGTAAGAAGATGGGACTCGTAAGATGTGCAGAGCAGTCAGTAAGAATGACGTGGATAAGTAGACCAAAAATTGTATCGATTTAACGAAATATATTTGCACACAGCAATTTATTTGGTTACTGAATAACATTTCGCATTTTTTTAGAAATATGTAATAATAATTGTTGGATTTAATTTTTCATCACAAATGTGAACAATTCTAACTTGAATTCAAAAATACTCATAGTAATCTCGAAGCTATAATACAGGTTTATCTGTAAATTAACTCTCATTTCCGAAAGCAATTGTTCCCACTGCCTTTACCTTCTAGGGCTTCCGATCACTCTTCGATATAACTAATTGGTCGCGATGTTCTTAACTTCAGTAACGCTCTCCGAAACTAGTTCCATCTTTCGACATTCGGCGTTCGTTAGCGAGGAACGCGCGTCGCTCTTAGCCGCGGGGCCGCGCCGCCTCCGCCGCATTGTTAATGAACGTGATTTATGCGACATTGTCTATTAATCTGACGGGTACAGATGAACCTGTGGGGTTTCACGCGCGCGTTTATCTCTCGCGCTTTCCCAGGCACGCCGCGCGGTGCTGAGCCGCGGGGAGGTGACTTCAGCCGAGGCGCACGTTGGGCCGACAGAGATGAGAAAGCGCGCCGAGCAATGAAATAACCGACAGTGGGAACAGCGGATTACCATAAATTGTACAACCCTTTGGAGATTAGTAGAATAATCATTGTTTCGCGGTTTGGAGCTCTTAACATGAAGAGAAAACGATGCAATTTTCAAGCGCAATATTTGACTGAAGTAAAATAATAATGCAAAGAAACTCATATAAATCGGTAAAAAAATAACAACACTTCAGGAATCTATCAAAAGAGTATCCTGCATGAAGAGATGAAATATTGTGAGTGCGTGTGTGTAAATGGCTATAAATTTCATTCGGATGTATCTCATTTGAAATAAGTAATTGCCTATTCCATTTTTTGGCATCCACATGGGAGGACTAAGAATAATGGTCGAATTATTGAGATTCGTTTTAAAAAATATAGTGAACTATAGATATCTCGAATTAGAAGGGAAAAGGAAAACTGTAAAGACAGAAATAAAAATTCGAATTGAACTTGCTTTACCGAACGTTATTTATTCATGGAAAAGGAATGGAAGTAATTTGTCACTGAATTCATTTTAAATATTCAATCTGAATATCACATTTCAAATATAAAATTGAAAATGAGACCAGTTGACTTTGTTCTATGATTTTTATTTACATATTTTATAAAAAATTTTGTTGTTTGCTTGAAAATTACAACAATAACTTATCATGATTGTGAACTGTCCCCAGTGAACTGTTCTTGACACTTCAAAGAATTCGAATTACTGAATAATTTCAAGTTGATTCCCTTGTCATTATTCAGATATTCCAGCCAGTTTTCAAAAAATGAACTGACGGCAAATCGTACCAGCAATGGTAAGAAGCGGAAAAATCGTTGGCTCTGCCACATCGTTGATCGAGAAGTCTTTCACAGCTGGATCGAATTTAATCACTGTATGGAAGAGAAATCAGTGACCTCTTATCACTAGTTTTCCGTGCTTTCTCCGATAACCATCAGGAAATTACAGGAGCAATATCCTAACAAACCGGCGCGATATTTCCGTCCATATGCTTTTCCCCTTCTCTCCTCTTACTTAAACATTATTCGTTTACATGCGCCACACATGTGCATCAAGAAACCAATCGCGAACTTAACGTTAGAGCTCGTCATAGTTGGGGCTGTGCCCCGCTGGGGAGATACGTGTATGAGGAAACATAAATGGACGTGTGGTTCAGCGTCGAATCTCACGATTTGGCGGGGGCGGGACACCGCCACTTCCTGAAATATAACATGCCCTACACCTACGGAACTAACGATGTAAGATCCGAAGCCTAGAACTTGTCCCGACTGATGCGGTTCCCCACCGGGGGGGAGAAACCTGGAGAGTGAAATCCCCGGCATGCCAACGATTGGGTCGGCGCTGACTTCCACCATTCAACGGGGAATGAATCAGCGTCATCTTCTGAGACAAGAATTCACTTCAGTAACGGGAGCAATGACCACGGCAGTTGACGTGCCTGGAAACAATCAATCCATTTGCGGGACCCGAAAAAATAAATACTTACCCTATCCTTCCGATAGCGCCGTATTCGCCCACTGTGCTTTCAACCGCGCTCGTTTCTTGCTCGCGGCGCGGCGCGGGCGCCGTGAGGAGGCGCGGGGCGCGGAGAGGAGGCGCGGGGCGCCGCCGCGGGCATCGCGATACTCGCGCTGCAATTAAATCGGCGCCAACGAGCGCACGTTATCGCGGCGGCGGGGATTCGCGCCGCGAGCAGGGAGGTCTGCGGCTCCGCGCCCCACCGAGTACGTGGGGCCCCGGCGCGCAGGAAAAAACCCGGTTGCGGCTCGTGTGCGTACTACTGAGGGCAGAATGCGCTGATGCGGCCGCCTTTAGGAGCCAATACTTTGGGAAGAATATAGACCTGGGGGGTGTAGAAATTTCCTAATGTGTTTGTGTAATATTCTTAGTGGAAATGTGATTGTATGTCTGAGTTTAAGTGAAATTGATAAACTATCGTGAAGTGCTCTTCGTAAACAGTTAACTTGCACCTTTTAATTCCTTCGTCATATTTCAGCTGTAATCTGGTGTAAATTACATTTTAAAAAAAGCAGCAACTATAGGATCCACTAAATTTAAGGTGTTGTTGCCAAAAATATCAATTGATAACGCAAATTAACCGTTTAGTAAAACTGTTGCAGTTGTCCTAATTTTTAAAAATAACAACAAAAGCCTAGTGTGTATTTTTAGACCGGTATTCCGCACGTCATTAACGTACTAAGAAGTGGAAAATTTAATATCTAGGTAGAACCAATGCGATTGGAAAGAGCGAATTGAAAAAAGAATGAGTTTTTGAAAGACATAATGTGTTTAGAAGTGGATTCTCTAAGCTATTGCCTTTCTCAAATATATGTTGTGAGTATAGTAGGGTTAGTGGTAGTTAGTGAAGTAGAAATGTTTCCTTGGTTAAATAATATAATATTTTCCAGATCAATTACACCACCAGGTGCAATCTAATCTTTTACTAAAATTTTATATGAGCCAAAAAATTCTATAATGTGTTTTAATGTATTTAATTGATTAATTAATAGGTTTCCTCTTTATATGTATATATACACATATATACACATGTGTATATATAGTTACTAGAAACTGAGTTATAATCTTACACGTAAAATTGGCTGCAAAATCAAATACTGAAGTCACATCTGTCTTTAAACATTCTTGTTAATGTTCTAGAACAGACATTTTTTAAAGATTTCATATTGTATGTATGTACTTTGCCACAAGAGCTCGTTCCCTGCCAGGGCCTACCAGCGGCGTTCCGGCCAAATATTTCGTATTAGTCTATAGAATAATATTTTGAGTCGTATATAAAACAAACCGTGTGATTAATTTTGAATTTAAATGATGGCTCGATTAACTGACTCTAGCAAACTACTTTAGGTTCACTCGTAGAAAATTTTTTTTTACCCTCGATCATTTCCCCCCTTGTGGGTGGAAGAATTGCGCAATATAATAATAGAAAGTCAGTCAGGGAGAGACGGCGCCTCGCCAAGTGGGTTCACGAAATTCACATCCTTTTCAGGTCTTTCGACCAGCATAGTGGACATCGAGACACAGGTGGTCTACCTTCTGAGGCTTAATTTGCTCTGTCGTAATTGCGTTACAAAAGGAAATCGATTCAGAACCAAACGAGTAAACTTCTACTCCTACTGGCCTTGTGACATTGCGGACAATGTTCTCTGACACTAGCTAACGGTTAAAGGTAATACTTCATATTTAATTAGGTGGAATTATACTGGTCGACAAATTTGCACTTTGTAAAACGAGTTTGTGTTTCTGTCCTTAATTTCTTAAACAAGTCAATTCAGTAATATCGAGAATACCAAAGGACCATTTGAAAAGTATATTTGATAGGATATTGAAACGTATATTTATTGCCCTCATTAACATAATTGCTGTGATATTTAATTTATTGTGTCATCATGTTGTTGTATCCTAACGTTGCTGGTAAAACCATACCAACAGACCACCTTCATACAGACTTTTATGCTGATGATTCTGATAGTTTTAATTCATTAATATATATAATAATCGAAATATAAAGTATGATACTTGAAAGTTGGTTTAGATTATATATCTTACATAATATTTTTTTAAACGAGTAAAATATTTATGATTAGTGAACATTCACAATATTTCTTGGGATTTAAACTGTCCTGAATTATTTAGTGTCTTTAAAACTCGAGCTTTGCTAATTTACTTTTTCATACTATGTTTCATTTCTAATAGATGATAATTTCATTGTCACAAATTTTCAACTTGAAGATTCGTATCAAATGTTACGTACAAACCATGTCTGTAGATTATCCCAAGAGATATTAAAGTGAATTAAGGATATCCTGCTTCCAATTATTTTATATTAAGTTACATGTTTCGCAAGATGTAATTCGCCATTGAACATTTAAGCGGTCGTCGGAAGCAATATATCTGCATTACAGGCATGAGTTACTGTGGGTGCGATAGGAAAATGCGTAAATACATGAAAGTATTTTTGATATTTGATAAAAACTAGTAGTTTATTTCGTCTTATCTTTCTCATAATGAATTAGGTTAAATTTTGAAAAGTACTTAAAAATCCATTCATATTAGTACATTCACTTTCGAACAGCTCATGCGCAAAGTGTGGACTCTTCGAGAAATTAAGAAAAAATATTGGGACTATCGCAAGGTTAAAGTGATGTAAAAATAAAACTGGGCTATTTATGTATGTGAGATGCACACGATTTCCAGGGAGGTATAATACTGCAAACATCTCTGTAAAATAAATTAAAATTGTAATATGTATACGCGCAAGGCATGAAAAATTAAATATTGTTCTTTGTATTGTATAATTTGAATATCATATTTAAAATGTTAATTTCCATTTGCTCTACATCAATGATATTCGTTCAATGATGGATGTGGCTGCTCGTGTCAGGTGTTGCCTGTTCGTCTCGCAAAGCCTCCCCTGGAACAATATCTAGTATACTAACGAAATTGCAAACTAAAACGAAGTTTTCAGTTTGCTTCTGTTTCAAAAACCGCAAAAAATATTAAAACTACCCCTTGGATTTACATTCGGGGTTTTCCCCATTGTTTAAAACGTTTACACCATGTAAAATCTTAGTTTATATCCCACGCTACGTAACGTAAAGTTGCTAGAATAGTTATTTTCCAAAAAAATACACAGGCAAACGTTCCTGAACTAGTCTGAGTACCCTAGTTACGTTTCATGACTCAAGAGGCAGAGGGTAAATCAATAATTGAATTTATTAATTAAATTAAATCAATTAAGTCATTTGTCATGTTTTGTTTTCTATTTTTTTCATTCATTCACATACAATGGCTAGCTCTAGCGCAGCCTGTCTAACTGGCAGTGGTTTTTGTCTGAGGGCCTAGCTGAGAGGGGAGATGATGCGGGAAGAGAAGGCGCCAGTGAATGGAGTCGAGTGAACTTCACACGGTTTGGCGCTCGCTCCGTGCGACGCGGACAGTGGGAAGTACCTACGAATTAGGCTTAACGAACGCGGTGGTAATTCGTAGCATCACTTACTAAATAATACATTTTGTAAATATCAATTAACATGTTAACAAAAAAACGTACATATTTTATCTTATAATAGCCTCGAAAGGAAATGAATCGGTGCAAACAAAAAGGTTCGATGACACGTTTTGGTGGTTTTGAGTTAGGTGGGAAACTGTTCTTAAATATCACCTCATCAAATTTCGTTGTCCGTGAACTCTGTGACGTCTGTAGGGTCTTCAACTATTGATGTTATGAAAAAATGATCGATATTCATAATTAGAATCTGTTTGCTTGCTCTTCAAAATTTGAAGCTCCTGGTCATCGAACATTTGTGTTTTCTGCGATTCAAATGATCTAAGCCGGCTAAGACAATAAAAAAGCGAAATAAAGTAAAACATTTGAAAAATGATTTGAATAAAATATTAAAATCGAAATATTTGTTCGTATTCCATTGCACCATGAAAATCGGATGTTTTTATTGTTATAATGTATTACTTACTTCATACTTTTAAATAATAAAAACCCTTTATAAATTTTTTTGTCAAATTTTAAGCATAAATTCAAGTAATATATTTTGTTTAAAAAATCTTTTCGAAATTCTTGAAGTACCTACCAATCAAGTCTTTACGTCTGGTTTTTAAGTTCATGTCATTCTGCAAATATTCAACTTCAGACTGCAATTATTATATGAATTTTATGTCCACAGCAAAAGATTTTTCTAGAACTTTAATATCAATATCGTCGGTCTTGAAACACACTAAATACGTTTAATTGCTTTCTAATTCTATTCGCAGCGGCTTAGGTAGCTCAGTTGATGGCATGAAGAGATGTCAGTGCAATGCCTCGATCCCTTGAACTGTAGGTCCTAGGGTCCCAGTCCCGATGATGGGAGGATTTTCGAAACTTCTAGATAGCTATGTCGTATTCAGTCACAGTCTGGAGGAGAATTCTAGCGATCGGTTGCTCTGATCCGTAATTGCCGTGGTTTTTCCGATCAACACCAGGCAAATGCCGGAGAATACCCTAACAAATGGGCCACGGACCGCGAGCGAACTTTTCTTCTTCTTCCTTGACCTATCTTCACCTCTTACTTACACACACTGACACTTACGTGCACTACACTACCCAACTTGTCGGTAGATCAGAGTTTATCCCGGCTGTAGCCTCTCGTGGGAGATACGTAGCTGAGGAAAACCCCGCAAGCGGACTTGTAGATCGGCACCGGTTCTTGCTCTCCAGCGGGGCGAGAGCATATACTCTCTGCCACCTCCCTCTATAAAAACATGCCCTTACGGGACTAATGACCTTAGCAGTTAATGCGCCGGGTAACCCCAATCTATCAATCCAATCAAAACTAATTGTATTCTCGCGGACTTGCCTGTTTACGCTCACTATCCTATTCAAAGACCGGAAATCGAAAGATAGTTCTCGCAACTCGTATGGCATGCACTCCGAATACGTTGGCTGCGTGCGTCCAACCGCTCAAAACCGCTTTCCCTGCAACTGAATGACGTCCGCCCCTCCCGGAAAGAACGCAGTTCGCGAGAAGCGAGCGGACAAGCGGTGGCTCCGCGGGCCACTGAATTGAGCATGACCGCTTTAACATGTGACTCAGTACGTCAAAGGCTAGAGAAAACATTAAGCACGCTGCAATGAAAGTGACGAGCAGACAGGAATTAATTTCACAAACGAAAAAGGACGCATGATCTAGAGAAAAAAAAACGTGATGGAAAATGACATGGTGATTCGGCCTAATGTGAGTTTTGTTTATATTTACCTAGTGTGAAGTAAAATTTCCAACAAGTACGAACTACTCTCCTGGCAGCTGAATTATACAATAAGGCGCGTCAATTAAGGAAATGCTGGAAGAAAATCCCGTCTTTTTGTAAACACGCTGCCTACAGTTTCGCCGATTCGTCCCTTTCGATATACGCCGAGTCCTCTGCCTTCCGTTGTTGTTCAACTAATTTGTCAACTAAAAATATATGTCGTTTTCGACAATATAATACCCCTTTTCAAATGACAACTTTTATGTGCACAAACGTTTTAAAATGTTGTTTAATCTCCTCTTTTAAAATACTGCGGTAGATTTACCGTTTAGGCGGAGTGAGGTGGGATTGGGGGCGAGAAGGGTGGAGCGGAGCGGAGTGAAGTGGACTGAAGTGGCGCGGTGCCTGACGGAACGAAGAGGGGCGACGAGTGGGGCATCGAGGCGACGATGTAAGTAAAATTCCTTCCAATTAGACTTGGGTTGGAATTCATTCATATACCTCTCTAAGAGTTGAAAGACAAAAATACATATGCAACACCGGGTTCTTCAACTATTTTAATTATATTTAGTTATATGAAATGTGCATGTTTCATTTATATAATTACTCTTGTAAGTTATAATTTCATCTAAACATTTTGTGCGCAATTTTATATCAGATACGACAGAATCGTCCATGAGTTTCAGGTTCAGCGGTTAATTCCGAAATGCTTCTTCACGTGTCAGGAAATGGTTCACTTTTTTTCCTGTTACTAAATTATTGAAGTTCTTCATTCAAATTACGTTATTATTCCAGTTCAATCGTCAAACATCCAATTTTCAAACAATTGTAGCTCTTAATTATGATGTTTCATGATATGTATAAAACTACTTGTGATAAATTGGTGTCTCAATTAGTCCATTTTTCCTAATAAGATTCAACACTGGACATTTTTATTTTTTATTGTTACACTTTCATAAATTAGACTCAGAGGAATATTCATTGTCGTGATGATTGTTCTGTTGAAAATCCTATTTTGTCATATATTTTTTATGAATTACTTAATATCTAAATCCCTTGTTTCAACAACCATTATTGTAGACGGAGTGTGTCCAAATATTTATCATGAGCTTACTCTCGTCTCAATAATTAGGAAGAGAGTACATGGTATGACGTTATTTTTATAGATTTTAATGACATTCAGTGAAAAATGGTATCTGTATTTAATATTGCCTCATAAGCATATGGGAGTATTCGCTTCCGTAAAGTGTCAAAGTATAATTTTAAGGTTTTGATTGATTTTAGAAATTCTCATTTGCACATGTAATTGACACGTTCACTCCTCAGCCCCTCCCATTCTTTCTTGGCTTCCTTCTTCACAAGCCATTCCTTTTATAAATGGCCTCGCCCTATACAACTACTACATGATTGACAGACCTGTTTGTCCTTCAGCGGAACACCTCTTGAGAGAATAGACCAGAAAAATTACAAAAGGTGACATTTTAACTGACATTAAACCATTATTAAAAAGAATCAAATTTTTATTCTCAATAAATTAAAAAAAGAAAGAGGGCTTCGTCATAAGTTTTGCAAGAGGAGAATAAAAATTGCGAAGAATTTCGTTCAAAAATTAAAAGGATGACTTCGTAGATGATAGTACAAGTACAAACACTCAACCGACTCAAAGCAACGGCTCTTCGTACCGAAAAGGTAGGGTGCTTTGAATTTTGCCCCTCATATTGTGAAAATGTTAAACGATGGTGGTGTACCTTTGACGTGTTTTAACTTAAACCACTCATTTGGGTAATGTGTATTAGGAAAACAAAACACGTGTTGGAAAGGGAAGTTGTGCGTTTGATCACTTTTTTGGAGTACCAACCACACTTTACACGTATGCGTTCTAACGCATGCGTGTGAAAACGTGCGTGTTTCGCGTGTCGCGTACGTATTTCAAACGTATGCAATTTGTTTCACTAATACATAGTTTGCGAAACAATGGTTTTAAGTACAACTGATACCTAAAACCATTAATACTCCCCTATTTTCCCTGCTCACATACGATTAGAGTGCGTACGAAACGGAATATTTTGCGAA
>BOPP01000080.1:4950866-4963304 GCA_017312745.1 Gryllus bimaculatus
TTATAAATACAAATGTTTTTACACTAATATGCCCAGACCTTCATACACCAACAATTGCCCTATAAAAAGAACGTCTACCTTAGTCAACGCTCATGAAATTAATGATTTCGAACCATCGTATGCGACATTCAGAAATCATTGTGAGCGAGAAATGCTTGAAACCGCATGATTTCATATCTTCATTTACTTGCTTTCACTCCACCAACTGCTTTCTCCACTACATGCGAGTTTAGAAAACATATATTGTAACAATTTTATGTACTTTCTACTTTGTGTCATTGTAACTAGTTTGGCTAGAAAAGGACTTAGGTGGGTGTATTTTTATAAATAAAATAAAATAATTTGTTGTAATTTCCAATCCATCTTCGTAGGTACCTCAACGTTTTAGAATCCAAACCCTATGAATTACTGTCAATGATTTGTAAATGAAGGAATGAATTATGATACATGATTGAAACTATAGTAATTTGCCTAAATTTTTTTTGAGACCATCCCTGTCTGATACGTCTATTGACTGCGTCTCCTCCATTTTTTCCTTACCGGCAGTTTGTTTGCTGAACCACGAATTCCACAATCGTTAGCTCTTTTGGGCGTAACACACAGCTTGACGCCCGGCCCGCCGCTCCGCTTTTTGACGTCGTATGTCGGATGCTCATCATACTTACCAACGCCATGGTCGCGACGCGTGACCTCTTCATACCGCGGACGCAAACGGACCAGGGAGTCACTGGGCGTAGTTGCCCCCGCGCGATAGGCTTCACGCAGCGCGCCGGATCGCAACGGCAAAGCGCCCGCTCGGTGCACCGGTCCCGTTGGACGACGCGAGAGAAGCCACGCCCGGTGTGGAGGCCAGCGAGCTAGCAGTATGGCTCTTTGTTTTTCAGGAATGAGTGTGTGATCTGATTGAGGTGTAGCAGGTGTGGTCCGATGATGACTTCGAAGGTGTGGATGATAACGGAGCCTAATGTAAATTTTAATTAAAATAAAAATGTGAATAATTTTTTGCAATAACTCCTTTTAAATGTAATTTTTCATTGTTTACTTACCTATTACCTACTATAACTAGAATAAATGCCTTTTTGAATGCTTATTTTAGTAACCATAACTGCATTTTTCCTGCTATTTAGATAAAATAAGTGCCTGGACTTCCGGGCTCTACGTATGATCCACGAAGAAACTTATTCCCCATTAAAATGTGAATTATGATGATGTGAACACAAAGTAGTACAATGAAAACTAGACTTCAATGTTACCTGCGTGACTCCGTAAGTCCGTCCTTTATTCAAGAAGTCGTCTTCCAGGCCGTTTGGGGCGAGAGAGTTGTAATTGATGCTTCTCCGGCTGGTGGAGAACTCCCAATTTTTTTCGAATTCTATCTTATTATTCTAAATGAATTATCTAAACTTTTGAAATTTTAAGGTACATGAGAGGCGGATCGATAGCGAATTCAATTTCTCGAAGGGTTTTATGACCCATGTTTTATCCTAATTCTACTAGAAATATCTTAGAATACTCAAAAAAAGGATTTTGTTGAAGTTTCAAGTCTTCTGAGCTGTGAATTACATTTTCGGCATAATAGGAGTATAAATCGTTATGACGTAATTTATCAAATTGATAATAATTAAACCAAACTCTGTAATGAAATAATTTTTAAATCTATATCTGTCAATACTTTTCAATAAGGCAGAGAATGGACGAGCCAGGCAACACTTTTACGTTAAAAAATTATTAATACGAACTTGCATAGCACAAACGAAAATTTTCGTCATGAATATACTCGCCAAAGACTTCATTATTCACCAGTTGTAGTATAATACTGTCTTAATTTAAAAATCTCTAACTATGCAAACCCTAGTTGCATAATTGCTGCAATTTTTTCGAAATTGCAACAGTTTTTTTGCTGTCTACCTCCAACTACAGTATTGAAGATACAGAGTTTTTTCTTCATGAAAGCTGTTTTTGCAAGACAACTTGAGGCCGTGCCCAATTTTTCGAATATGTGAGTAGTAATGGCGTAATTTTGCGAAAAATATAGACAAGATTCAATATGTTTAAACAATTATTTTCTGAAAAACGGCTTAAGATTTTTTAAAAGGTTTTTCCCAAATATATCAAAGAACAGTATAAAAAGTGGTGGTGGTCTCATTTTCAACTAAATTTCTAATTTATATTTAATATGAATTACTAAAGTACAATATTGAAGTTAGAGATTTTTATCTCAAATGAAGTTTGTTCTAAAACAGATCTTTGAAACGGGCATGTATTTTTTTTAGAAATTAGTAGTGTTGCTTAATTTCTGCTACAAATTAATGCAATTTATATTTTAAAAAGCATTTTCTCAAAAATGGTTCTAATTTTTTCTTTATTTTTTCCGCGCGTGTAGCGAAGAACTGTCAAGAAAATGTTGGTTCTTTTTGACGACACTTTCGAAAATTGCAAAAACAATAACATTGCAAAAGTACAATATTGATAATAGAAATTTTTTGTTGAATGAACTCTGTTCTAAATAATGAGTGGTTTAAAAAACGTCATGTTCATTTTTTTAATATGAGTAGTTCAACGTAATTTGGAAATTTTCGAATTCTCCGCACTTCTTTTGCTAGAATATTTCAGGAGTTATCACTTTGCAATTCAACAATACGAATGCTGTGACACGGCAGTTCCAAATTCTCAAAATAACTTCTCATTGATTAATGGTGTTTCTGATTGGCGGCATTGGCGACAAAGTATCGAAACCTGGTCTACAGTACCGCCACATAACATTTCGCTGCTACATTCAAGGCTTTAATTGTAACATTGTATCTGAACAATGACAAATTATTCAGTTGTTTCTGGATGTATGGAACGGAGTTTTGGGTTGTCAAATTTGTGTTAATGTATTAGATACCTTTAAATGAATTAAATATTCACGTTTAATATGCTACGATTTGTTATGAATTTTTACAGATGGCGGCTGACCTGTGTTAATATGAACATAAATTGCTCGATTATAATTGTACATAACCGCTACTGATGCGAGAAAGTACGTGCTGTTTTAACACCACAGTAAAAGTATTTCCTTGTTCTTAGTATAAGAATGTTCCCTAGGCAACCTGTTACTGAGCGCCAGTTTCCATGCCAGGCAACTTACAGTGAGTAACACTTTATTAGGAGAAAATTCTTTCAGGCTTTTTTTGAGGACAGGTGTCTGTGAAATGCGTAAACCTTCGGTGATTTCACAAGCGGTTTTTACAAAGAATAAAATTTTAAGATCGTGTTTTCGGGTCGTACTACTTAACATCGGTAAGTTTAACTGTTCGTGCTAAGTTAACATCGATTTTTTAATTCGTAAAATGAATTTCATTGGATTGTTTAAGATTATGAAACGTCTCAGATTATGCCTAATAGAAGATGATAATCTACAATTATAAATATCCACTGTCGTCTGTCAGTCTACTTGACTTGACCTGGCGATGACATTTGATGCAATCTTGTCGCTTGATGACCGTGACAAATGTCCTACCTCGTGCGGCTCCGGCTTCTCTGATGGCGATCGCGGCCGGAGTGCAAATGGCCGACAGAGAATGAGGAACATGACAGACAGTTCGAGTGACATGAATATGATCCATTGTTCATTAATTTTTTTACAAAATTATGCATCTGTCTATCTTGATAGCTCAATGAACCACCTGCTCATATGTACTTCAATATCAATGGAACTTAATGATTTTTTTTCTTGTTTCAGATTCTTCTTGACGGCTGAAGTGGAAGGATGAAAACATCGTGATACTTGTTTTCGAACAGTGCATTTTTAAAGGCGATAAATATTCGGTAAGATTACAGATGATTCATTCAGTAAACTATTGTTGTGAACACGTAAAAATAGATTTAAGAAAAAATAAGGAAGAATTTTGAAAACTGTATGTAATGTATGAGGGAGAAATATAATCTACGAACTTTTTAATTAACTCTGGAATCCCTACTTCACCTCTTAAACTAAATACAGGCATTAATGCCATCACAGTCACTACCGTATTCAAATACTGAACATTCACGTCCCCTTCCATCTTGTTCAAAACAAAATCCCACCCACTTTGTTTCGTTCCAGTTTAAGCACTGCAATTGTTTCGTTCTTCCTTCGCTGTTCTCTAATATGATCCTAATCCATTCCTCTTCAGAAGGATCCCCAGTTAAACAAACCTTGCTTCGGGTATCAGAGACCAGGTCGGTACTAATTAAGAATTCATTACGTATCACTTTATTCGCAACAATATGAGAGTCAACTGCTGGAAACTATTGTGGAATATTTCCGTTACAAGTAACGGCAGTACGATAGAGGGGAGCGGAGAGAAATCATTGGCGACAAAGTATCGAAACCTGGTCTACAGTACCGCCACATAACATTTCGCCAGTTAAGATACATTGAAGGATTTCTTTTTATCATTGTATCTGAACAATGATATGTCCAAGACAAATTATTCAGTTGTTTTTTGATAATGATAATACAGCTTTTGCATCCTTGAAGAAGGCTTACTACATAGCCGAATCATTGATTCCTTATTTAGTAACCTCAAGAACATATCGTTTTTATTTTGTAAGAAATCAATTTAAACAGCATATTTGTATTCATCTTATTCTTCCTACTTTACGACAATCATCATTTTAAAATGTCTTAATTTCATGAGATTAATTAAGAGACAAATATTTTATTTATTTATGCTATGACATTTTAAGTATACTTTTCGTACATTCTTCGACATAGTACTCTTTTAAGTATACCTGAAGGACAAGTAAAAAAGGCATCGAATCATGTTATGTATTCATAAAAATCAATGTCACATAATTACAAATGCATTTTGGGTATTGAAAACGACAGTTACTGATGCAATCTGTACGCAATTATGGAGACAATGCCTTCGTCGAAATTTCTTAATTTGCAACAACTTTTACTTTCATAAATCCTTTCGAGATACATTGCGCATCCGCTTGACTTTGAGAAATTCCTCCCACACTTTAGCCAGTTCTTCAAATTGACACTACCTTTCGTGGCTTCGTGTGCATGTTTCTTCAGAAACATGCCAAAGAACATCTCAATCCACCGCCGCAGATCCAACCAGCAGCCACCGCCGAGATCCAACCAGCAGCCGAGGACAGCGCAGCCTTAACGAGCGCTCGCGTTCTTCCCGCGTGCAGCGCTGTTCGCTCTGGAGCAAGAAACTGGCGACGGCACAGCAGCCTCGCGCACGTCTCATTCCGAGAACGGACCGCTTCGGCCGCGCTTTTCCCTTATTCTCTTGCGATTCTTTGCGAGCAGCCCAATCGAACATTGTTCGAGACATTGAAGTACGTAATTGTACCTGCATTTCATTTCTTCCGTACCCTCTGTGCCTTCGAATTCATTTCTTGCTCACTCGCATGTTCACTTCCTTGCTTTAGGCAGTCGGCGAGTATAGAGCTTCATAAAATGAATCAAACTTTGGATCATTCTTCAAGTTTGGAATATCCAAATACTATAAACGGTTCGTTCACAAAACTTCACTGTAGATAATTCCGTAAGATTACCGTTTTTGTACCTCACATTCACCCACTGGTTATTTCCGATTCGAATGAATGAAAGCACCGCTTCTCGATTGAGATGTGAAGATATACCAGTTACCGAGCAACTGCCCCGATTAAGACAATGTTTATTGTTCACTTGAAGACAAATTGTCAAGATATTTGTGGCGTTTCCGTAGTTACTCTTCGCCCCGAGATCCCCCTCAGTTCCAGAAAGCCGCTCAGCAGCAGAAATCCATCATGGGCGAGTGCATTCCTTTGGGTTCCCAGGCCGGCATTCCTATGATGGGACTCAACGGTTACGTATATGACCTGGACTATTACAGGCAAGTGAATGAGCGCGACCGGCGTCGGAGTTAAACTCGTAGGAGCAGTTAGAGAGAATGAAGGAAAAATGCTGTTATTTACGGTGACCTTTGGTGCTTCGAATTATGATAAAATATAATGATATACTAAAATTTAAAGTAAACAAAGCGTTTCAAAAAACATTGTGATCTCAAAAATCTTTACAATACTTTCTACTGGGGTCGGCCCGGCTGTTCCGAGATCGTTCAGGCAGTAGTGCCGTAAGCGAGTCTCGGATCGAGGATCACGGGTTCGAGTCCCGCTCGGGCAATGGTGTTTTCGGTCGTTTAACCCGGCTATCATCATCAGCAGCAGGCATCATTTGTAAGTCATCTTTCACAGTTACCATAAACCGGTTACACGCAATAAGGGAGCAAATAATGGCATAGCAAGTTGATGCGACGAAATTAAATTATTAAAGTTACAAAAAAAGAAAATGCTTTCTACTGAGTCCATATATACGCAAGTTGCGTCAATACAGGTCAAAACAGCGGCGACATGGGTATGCGAGATTGCAAAGCCTGAAACGTGCGTTGCACAGTCGAAGTTTGTTGAATTTGATATGATCAGCGGGTTTAAGTGGCGGCCGGTTGTGGAATGCGGTGTTTGCGTGGTGTGTGTTGTGGCGCCTATTCAATTACTGCAAAACATCTTCCCGCCCTCCTCCTTCCATTGTCTGGGCAGGGAAGCCAGGGAGGCGCAGAACCCTTCAAGATCGGTTTGCGCCAAAATTAAACGCATTAAATCGCACTGATGTGGTCTTGTGAGAGTAACCAGACTGAAGCGTGGACATTGAACGTTGGAGTCCATGATGTGAATTTCATGAATCTAAATGCCTCCTTAATTCCTATTCCTTCTCACGGAAGGAGTTTGTGTGATCGGAGGGAATAAGAAGGATCAAGGAAGGCGCGGCATTTCCAGACGTTGGAAGGAGGACCGACGCACAATTACTGGAGGTGTGTTCCTGGCTGATTTTCTTTTATACAAGGACGGACAGCGTACGTTGTATAGTGACCCCGAATAATGACTTCTTAACGAATGCAACATCGGCAGTGGGTTGATATGGGGCAAGGCAGTATGGTAACCGGTGGTGGCTCCATATAAGATAAAAGCATTGCTTACACGAGAAAAAGTAGTTGTGAAAATTATTATTAGGGGTATGAAAATCAATTGCCAGACAAAGTTTAAAAAGAAGCAGCAGAGAAGTGTACCAAAACACTTACTGTTGTAATTTCCACACCATTAATCCGAAATGGTAACATCATCACTGAAACGTTTTTTTCGAAATATCTAAAAACCTGACAACCTGAAATTCCTATTGCACTGACGTTAATTTGGCATAGGAATGTATTGTTGCCGTACAATATGACGATGTATGTTAAAGAAGGTTCAAATCTGTTTGCAGTAAGATAATAAGTGTTCGCTAGATGATATGTTCTTAATAAAAATTGAACTGTGAATAGCAAAGCATTGTTGCCAATCCGTGCAGGTCTGACACTTTTTTGTTCGGATGGCAATGGGGGGGGGGCCGGTGCGCGGCGTGAATATGTCAGAATGATTGCTATGGGGATCAGTGCATGGAGAATATATTGCAACGGTGAGGTGTGCGCGGCGGAGTTGTTTTAAATGAATAGCTCTGGAGGTAGCGTGCAGTGGCGAATATAGACTGGTTCTGGGCGAAGGCAGCAGGGAGGGGTTAGATGGGGCAGAATGAAGGCAATGGGCATGGAATGGAGCGATCGGCAGCGTGCGCGTGCGCGGCGCGGGTGTCGCAGGGAGGACGGCAGCGCAGTACTTCTTGGCGCTGCCACGAGCGCGCGCGCTGCAACGCGTCGGCGGTGAACGGGGGCGGGGGAAAGCTGGCGCCGACGCCCGTGCTGCTGTGGAGACGGTTTCGGCCGAGCACATGCACGCGCCGAGACGGGCGCGACAGCGGGCAGTGGGCCGCGGCTGGCGTTCGCAGTGCGGGGGCCTGAGCGCGCGGAAGGAGCGCAGCGGCGCCGACCAGCCTGGAAAAAGCTTCGACGGGGCGACGCGCTGGGTTCTGCCTAGGGCGAGGCGAGCCGCCGTCGCCAGCGCTTCGAGAGAGAGAGGACGGTGCTGCAGCGCGTGCTGCCAGCACCTGCCCGCCATGGCGTGGGACGGCCGGGTCGCCGCCGAGGCAGGCGCGCTGCGGGGGTGCCGTCGGCCGACTGCGCCTCGCCGCCAAAGAAGAACGAAGGGACACGCTGCGCACCCAGCGGCTCGATTGACCATCCACCTCTGACGCCAGGGCGCTAGGGGCGGCTCAACTGACGGAGGCGAGGAGGACTTGCTTGTGGTTGCTGCATTCTTTGTAATATCGCACTGTGCAATAAAAAGTGTACAATTCTTTTTTATACACGTTTGCCTCCTGCTTCGAACTCGTGCGGCGTATCTCCTGGAGGACCAAATCTCTGTGATCCAACGTGGTACACTCTTTGACGAAAGATTTTGTAGTCGCTTCTGAATCCCCATTAACATCGTTCAGACGTGCGTTCGCTAAAACTCCCGAATCATTCATTCAAAGGAAGCGTGTTAATCGGGCCTTTTGGAAGATTAATACACTATTCAAACGTTTTAGGTTTATTGGAGACGTGCTCTAAAGGAACGATTCGAGGACACAAATGGCCGTATCCATCAGTTACCTATGGGAAGCACTAAAACTTAAAAACGTAACGAAAAACACGCACGCGTGACGGCAGTTGTGGGCAGTTATTTGGAGAAAATGATAATTTATCGTTCATTAAAAGAATGAAAAGTATGTATTTTGAAAAAAATTGTTTCCTAGAATGTTAAAATTGACTAATTTCACAAAAACGTGAGTTGGGTTAAAAAACCCAAGTTTACGTCTCGGCGTTTCATGTTGTAGACCAAGCGTTAAGAACTCGTAAAACCCCACTGAATTGTGATGGGCCGCCCTTGCAGCTCCCTGTACAAAGAACCAGGTATTACGCGCGATATTAGCGTACCTGCAGCAGTATAGCTCTGAAGAAGGCCACAGGAAGATGGCCGAAACGACAGCCCAATTGACTGAGACGCAGCTCATCCCAGATAGCCAATAATGTATATTACCCTCCCAACCTCGGGCGTCGATGTACATAACAGTGCCATACCATTCATCAGAAATGCAATAAGTAAAACCACAATGAGAGATACAAAATGTTTTTTTTCCACTAACTATGCGCACAACTAAATCGTTCGACTTCTGATAAACACATTCATATTCTCCATTCCGTCGGCCATCGACTGAATCCCAAGCCGGCACTCTCAGACAGCAGATAACATTGCGTTCGCGCACTACCCTTCTATTAGAAGGCTATGTTCGTGATGACGAGAGCAACTAGCAATGCATTTCAGGGAGAATCACCACACAGAATTGTAAAGTATTAACACAAGCATTCAAACACAGTACCATAACTGCCACAATACCTCTACCTCCTTTTATAACGTAAAACCGGAATGCTTTTACTAAAAGCTGATGTTACTTTTTTCTTAATCTAAACGTTTTCTCGGGTCTTGGATTCATTAAGTCATTCAGGAACCTCAACTTTCCCATATCTTCATTATATTTCAACATGTTAGCTTTCTATGGAACAAAATTATTTCACGATAGAAAATCTAAAATAATTAGGCAGATCTCTTGATACTAGCAAGAGACAACAGGATAACTACAGTATATACTCCCTCCCATATCATTGAACTTTTTTGTAGATCGAGATTTTCAGGAACTTTTGCTAGTATTGCTACAATAACACAGAATACATATGAAAAGTGAAAAACTTAAATAATGCGTAATATTTTGTTCATTTTCCTCTCATTTTTTTTCTTTTAACCTAATATTTATTTCTGTCCAAGTATTTCAAGTAAGTCGTGACTCATCAGTTGCGTTTAACACACAGTCAGCATCGTTGTCTCTGACTCTGCAGTGATTAGACCGGGAGGTCGAGTTTTCGTCATTAGCAATATACTTTTCAGACGCTGTCCGGAATAATATTCTAGCGGCCGGCTACAATCGACTAGATCGGTAGTGCACCGTGGTTTCTTCGATCAGTTCCGGGGCTGTACCGCAACAAATGGCCAATTGACCGCGCACGATATTTCCATCTTCTTCCTGTGATATCCTCTACGCACACACGCACGCACACTACCACACATGTAGCGAAGAGCAGACCAGTTGGGAACTTTGAGCTTGTCCCGCCTGGAGCGGTGCCCTGATAGGAGAATATTCTGGAGGGACAAATTCGTGCATGCCGACGTGTAGATCGGCGCCGATTCTCACCATCCTCAGGCACTATCTCCATCTCCCAGGATAAAACGTAACGGGACTAATTACAGTTGACGTGCAGGATGAATAGCAGTTGACGTGGCAGGACAAGTCAATCATTGGTTTTACTCGAACCTCCTCGCCAAACACTCCCATGCAAAAGAAGAATGAAGCGAAAGCTGCCAATACGGAACTTCTGTGCCTTTCTCAACGCAAATCCTCGTCGCCCGCGGACAGCGGCGCGTCGGAGGCCACGGCGCGGCGAGGTGAGGCCGGCCGCAAAAAGCAGCGGGCGTCGCGCCGCCACATCCCCTCCAGCGTCGGCTCAAGGCAGCTCAACGGAAGGCAGCAGCCGCCCTTTAAAGGTCATTCAATTACGACCACGAATTACGCGAATCGAATTCTTCTCGCAATATTGGCATTAACGAACCGCCCGCCGAACGGGTAATTCGTACTTGTCGGTTACGAAGATTCGTATAACGCACGCCGGGTCGCGTCGAACAGGTTTAACGAAGAACGATTCTTCTTGCGGGGGAAGGAATTAGCATGGCGGCGGAGCTGCGCACGCAACGCGTGTTTGTGAGCGATGGCGACGTTGCGCTCGCAATACGTGTACTCGCGAACTGCAACGGAATGAGAAGTTGCCGACGTGCGCTCTGAAAATGGAATAATTGGGTGCTGCCAGTCGGCGGCCACTTTGAGCGCCACTTCGCCGAAGCGCGGGATGTGCTGAAGATGTTAAAAGTAGTTATAGAAACGCGTAGTAACTTAGATGCCGAGAGCGTAGTAAAAGAAGGTACGTGTAAAACTACTACACTGCGGACCGTCATTTTTTCGCTTGAGACAGGGAAATTACAATTCAATCCTGCGCGTGTCAGAGTAACAACGAGTAATACGCAGGTACGTACTTTCTTAGCGTCGTCGTATTCTTAAGACTTGGAGTGGGTTCAAGGCGCAATGATTAATGACTTTTATTTTTGAAGTCCAATTAGTAAGCAATATTTTGTTCTCAAAAAATACGTTAAAACTTTGTTTCTGAATATTTGTGAATATTCTAAACTTACATTATTATTATTATTATACATTTTAATTCTTTCCAATAATTTATTTTTTTTATTTTTCTTAAGTGAGCCGTGTATACATTTTTTGTCATTTATTTTGATGAATAAACCGCAAGTAAAATTGATACCATTGCGGTTAATGATGTTGATAAGTGCACATTATAATGTCTCTTTCTAGTTCTGATCCATTAATGAGCATTTCCACAATATTTCTTAAAACTTGTGAGTGAATGGTATTCTGATACTTTTCCTCTTTGTCGATTTGTGAAATGCAGAATTAGAATATTGTGATTTGGAGAAAATGTAACAATTTAAGTATTTCTAATTATTGCAAAGGAATCACAAATGTCAGTAATTAAACGGTGGTGTGGCAAGGTCTAATGGCAGCTGGGAGGTACGGGTGTTCACCCGTTAACCTAACCCAGATCTAATTTATATTCAGCATATTTTCCTCAATCAATTGATCCATTTAGATCATAAAGGTTTGGTAACTGAAAGGGTGGGGGGAGCGAGGTCAGTGAGAGCAAGACCGGCAAAAAGACAACGAATTGCCCCACGTCTGTGTGCCAGAAGGTTGTATTATGAGGAAAGGACGAGCGTAACTCCTAATCCCATTTATCTCACTCTCGCACGTTATGCTAAAGAAGCATTTTTTTCCGATTTTGAATAGTTTTTTTTAACAAAACTTGGTGTGTCCCCGGGCCACCTCCACCAAACTGAAACATCTTTGGAATGGCTCTATGGGCTTGACCACCGAAGGTGATGCGTCTGCATTTTGTATGTGTGAGTGTTCGGCGTATTCTGGAGGAGACTCGCCGACATCCTATTCTTTATCTATCTTATTGAAGTGTCCCTTTTTCTGATAGAATATGATATTTTCTAATAGATTTCTATTGAAGTGTCCCATTTTCTTCCCCACCCTCGCCAACAATTTAGTGCTGGAGACGCACATAGCGCTATCAAATTTACTACATACGGACAATTTCTAGGAAATTGGCCGTTCCAGAAGAAGTGTGCCAAACCCTTAGTTTTACCTCTTCTCTCTCCCCCGACCCATTTCTTTGAATCTGTGGCCACCTGCAGCCCCCTTGGGAAAGCTTCCAATCCCCGACCAAAGAGGCTGCTGTGCAAAGTGCGAGGCGCGCCGCCGCGGGGGTCAGGTGTCACCGGCGCTCCGCCGCGGCCCTGGGCCGAGGCCCTGAGCGCCACGCC
>BOPP01000080.1:4970724-5034092 GCA_017312745.1 Gryllus bimaculatus
AGGGAAAGGAAAAGAATTTTGAAGAAAAATTTCCTCGTTTCCCATTTGAAAGGATGGAAAAACTAAAGTAAAATTTTTAAATTGTTTGGTGAATGTCCAAAAAATTTGAAAACTATTTTTCAACAAAAATGTTGAGTTTGGGGGTTTAAAAAGAACCCAAGTTTTTACGTCCTCGGCGTTTCCAATGTTTGTTCAAGAACAAGCGTTATGTTTCTCGTAAAACCCCACACTTGAATTGTGCATGGGCTGCCCTTGCAGCTCCTGTACAAAGGGACCAGGTATTACGCAGACATTTAAAGCGTACGCTACAGCAAGTATAGCTTCTGAGAAGGCACAGGGAACGAATGGCCCGAAACGACAAGCCCAACTTGACTGAAGACGCAAGCTCGTCGCCAGATAGCCAAGAATGTTATTACGCCTCCAATCTGCGGGCCGTCGATGTACATAAGCAAGTTGCCATACCATTCATCAGAAATGGCAATAAGTAAAACCACAATGAGAGATCACAATGTTTGTTCCACTAACTCTGCGCACAACTAAATCGTTCGACTTCTGATAAACACATTCATATCTCCATTCCGTCGGCCCAATCCGACTGAATCCCAAGCCGGCACCTCTCAGACAGCAGCTCAACATTGCCGTTCGCGCACTAAGGCGTGTTATGATTTGTTGTAAGTTATCTACCTTCTATTAGAAGGCTTACGTTCGTGCGATGACGAGAGCAACTAGCTATGCATTTCAGGGAGAATCACCACACAGAATTGTAAAGTACTTAACACAAGCATTCACACACAGTACCATAACTGCACAATACCTCTACCTCCTTTTATATACGTAAAACCGGAATGTTTTATAAAAAGCTGATGTTACTTTTTTTTCTTACCTAAACGCTTTCTCGGTCTTGGATTCATTAAGTCCATTCAGGAACCTGAGCCTTCCCACATCTTCATTATACTTTTAAACATGTTATACATAAAGGCTTTCTGGTGGAACAAAATTATTTGCAGACAGCAATATCTAAAATAATTAGGCATATCTCTTGATACTAGGCAAAGGAGCCAACAGGATAACTAAAGTTGTAGTCGCCTCCATAACATCGAACTTTTTTTGTAGATCGAGATTTTCAGGAAAACTTTTGCTCAGTATTGTTACAATAAACAGACTACATATAAAAAGTGAAAACTTTAAAGAGTGCGTAATATTTTTGTTCATTTTCCTCTCCGTGTTTTTTTTTCTTTTACACGCTAATATTTGGTTTCTGTCCCAAGTATGCAAGTAAGTCGTGACTCATCAGTTTTGCGGTTTAAACACACTGCCAGCATCGTTGTCTTCTGGACTCGCAGTGATTAGACCGGGAGGTCGAGTTTTGCGTCATTAACAATTATACTTTTCAGACGCTGTCCGGAATTAATAATTCTAGCGGCCGGCTACAATCGACTAAGAATCGGTAGTGCACGCGTGTGTTTTCTTCAATCAGTTCCGGGCTGTACCGCGCAACCCAAATGGCCATTGACCGGCGCACGATATTTTCCTTCTTCTTCCTGTAAATATCCCTCTACCACAAACACACACATGACGCGAAGACCAGTCCGGCGAGTTTGGGGTTGTCCCGGCTGGAAGCGGTGCCCTGCTGGGAAGAGACTATCTGGAGGGGAAATTCCTGCATGACCGACCTGCTAGGTCGCGCCCAAACCTCTCACCATCCCAAGGCACTATCTCCATCTCCCAGGATCAAACGCTCAAACCGGGACTCAATTACACGCTTGACGTCCAGGATGAATAGCAGCTGGGACGTGCCAGGACAAGTTCACACTCATTGGTTGTACTCGAAGCCTCGCTCGCCAACACTCCATGCAAAAGAAGAATGAGCGGAAAGCTTGCCAATACGGAACTTCTGTGCCTTTCTCACCGCCAAACTCCTCCGTCGCCGGGCCACGCGGTGCGTCGGAGGCCACGGCGCGCGCCGAGGTGAAGGCCCGGGCGCAAAAGCCAACGCGTGGCGCCGCGCCGCCCACCATCCGCTCGCAGCGCTCGGCTCAAGGCAGCACAACGGAGGCAGCACCGCCCTTTAAGGTCATTTCAATTACGACCACGACTTACGCGAATCGAATTCTTCTCCGCACTACTTGGCATTACGTAACGCGCCCGCCGAACGGGTATTCCGTAACTTGTCGGTTACGAAGATTCGTATAACGCCGCGGGTCGCGTCGAACAGGTTTAACGGAGACGATTCTTCTTGCGGGGGAAGAAATTAGCATGGCGGCGGAGCTGCGGCACGCAACCGCGTGTTGGTGAGGCGAGTGGCGACGCTTGCGCCTCGGCAATAGTGTACTCGCGAACTGCAACGGAATGAGAAGTGCCGGACGTGCGCTCTGAATGGAAATAATTGGGTGCTGCCAGTCGGCGGCCACTTTGGAGCGCCACTTCGCCGAAAGCGCGGGATGTGGCTGAGATGTTAAAAGTAGTTATATGAAAACGCGTAGTAACTTAGATGCCAGAGAGCGTAGTAAAGAAGGTACGTGTAAACTACTACACTGCGAACCGTCATTTTTTCGCTTGGACAGGGGAAAATTACAATTCATCCTGCGGCGTGGGTCAGAAGTCCACAACGAAGTAATACGCAGGTAGTACTTTTCTTAGCGCGGGTCGTATTCTTAGACTTGAGTGCGAATTCAAGGCGCAAACTGATTAATGATTTTATTTTTGGAAAGTCCAATTAGTAAGCAATATTTTGTTCTCAAAAATACGTTAAACCTTTGTTTCTGAATATTGTAAATATTTCTAAACTTTATTATTATTATTATTATTATTATTTATTATTATTCATTATTATTATTATTATACATTTTTTAATTCTTCCAATAAATTTATTTTTTTTTTATTTTTTCCTTAAGTGAGCCGGTATAAAATTTTTTTGTCATTTATTCTTTATGAATAAACCGCAAGTAAAATTTATACCATTGCGGTTATGATGTTGATCAACTGCACATTATAATGTCTCTTTCTAGTTTGATCCATTAATGAGCATTTCCACAATATTTCTTAAACTTGGTGAGTGAATGGTATTCTGATACTTTTCCTGCTTTGTCGATTTGTGAATGCAGAATTAGAATATTGGTGATTTGGAGAAAATGTATACAATTTAAGCTATTTCTAATTATTGCAAAGGAAATCAAAATGTCCGTAATTAAACGGTGGTGTGGAAGGTCTAATGGCAGCTGGGAGGATCGGTGTTCACCCGTTTAACCTAACCCAGATCTAATTTATATTCAGCATCTTTCCTGCAATCAATTGGATCCATGTAGATCATAAGGGTTTTGTTAACTGAAAGGGTGGGGGGAGCGAGGTCAGTGAGAGGCAAGACGCGGCAAAAGACAACGAATTGCCCCCACGTCTGTGGTGGCCAGAAGGTTGTACTTATAGGATAGGGGGGAAAGGAGCGAGTGCGTAACTCCTAATCCCATTTATCTCACTCTCGCACGTTATGCTAAAGAAGCATTTTTTTCCCGATTTTGAATAGTTTTTTTTTAACACAACTTGGTGTGTCCCCGGGCGCACCTCCACAAACTGAAAACATTTTGAATGGCTTCTATGGGCTTGACACCGAAGGTGATGCGTCTGCATTTTGTATGTGTGAGTGTTTGGCGTATTCTGGAGGAGACTCGCCGACATCCTATTCTTTATCTAATCTTATTGAAGTGTTCCTTTTTCTGATAGAAATGATTATTTTCTAATAGATTTCTATTGAAGTTGTCCCATTTCTTTCCCACCCTCGCTAACAACTTTAGTGCTGGAGACGCCCATCATCGAATCAAATTTTACTACGCTACGGACAATCTTCTAGGAAATGAGCCATTTTTTAAGAAGAAGGGTGCCAAACCTTATTTTTACCTGCTTCTCTCTGCCCCGACCCATTTCTTTTGAATCTGTGGCCACGCTGCAGCCCCTTGGGAAAGCTTCAATCCACCGGACCAAAAGAGGCTGCTGTGGCAAAGTGGCGAGCGCGCCGCCCGCGGGGGTCAGGTGTCAACCGGCGCTCCGCCGCGGCCCTGGGCGAGGCCTGACGCACGCCGCTCCGCGCCCGCGCCCGGGGCGCCGCCGCGCCGCCCGTTCCGCATTGACCGCTTGCGCCGCGCCAGCGCGCGCCGCGGGCCCTTGGCACACTTCCTCCAGCGCTCTCCGCCCCCGCCCGCCCCCCCTCGCTGGTCGCAGGGGAGAGGCGCGGGCCCAGGGTCTTCATCGCAAGTCCGGTGTTAATTAGATGTTTTGCTAAAAGACGTTCTGCCTCAAATTAGTCACCTTTTCTTAGTTTATTTTCTTTTTCTTCTTCTTTTTCTTTCTTCCTTCTTCTTCTTACTGTCTTCTTTCTTCTTCTTCTATTTCTTCTTCTTCTTCCTAACTTCTTCTTTCTATTTCTTCTTCTTCTTCTACTTATTCCTTCTTCTATTTTTTTCTTACTCTTCTTACTTCTTCTTCTTCTAGCTTCTTCTTCTTCTTATTTCTTCTTCTCTATTTCTTCCTTCTTCTATTTCTTCTTCTTCTATTTCTTCTTCTTCTTTTCTCTTCTTCTATTTCTTTCTTCTTCTATTTCTTCTTCTATTTCTTCTTCTTCTATTTCTTCTTTCTTCTATTTCTTCTTCTACTTCTTCTTCTTCTTCTATACTACTTCTTCTTCCTTCTATTTTTATTCTTCTTCTATTTCTTCTTGTTTTTTCTTTTTCTTCTTCTTCTATTTCTTCTCTTCTTGCTATTTTTCTTCTACTTCTTCTTCTTCTTTGTTTTGTCATTCTTCGTTTTTCTCCCTTCTTTCTCTTTTGATTCATGGAAATCGCAGCGGGCGTGACCGTAAAGAATGGGAGTGATGAGCGGATAGGGAATGATCGCACGCTGTCCCGTGATACGTTGTACTAGAAATATTGGTGCGGTATTCATCAGGAAATGGAAGCAATAAAACAACCGAGTAGAATTCTCGTTCCCCTCCAAATCCAGTGAAAGGTGCAATGCGCAAGCTAAAGCGGCGCGAGGCTGGCAATAGTGGGCTACGTACGAAAGTAGTGTTTTGACTGAGATTAGTTTATTTCAAACCAATCGCGATTGGAATTGTGATTATCTTCTTTACTATTTTAACTATGTAATTGTTTATATTCGCTTTTTAATTCTACCTTTTACAAACATTTGGCATCAAGGGGGTGAGACACGTTTTGAATGGTGATTCTTTTCCTTGTTTACATTTTGTGTTTTGTTTTTATTAAAAGTCCATTCAGTTATTTGTTGCATAAAGCAATAATCATGAAATAATGATCAAGTCTCTCTAACTGCCGGACAAGCCTGTTTTAATCGAAGAATAATGTTGATAAACCTCTGTGACTGAATGTAGTGAGTTAATGCAATTTTTGCACTCAAGTAAACGCGATTGAAAAAGCATTTTGAATTCCCAACATGTTTAATTTTAATCTAATCTGACAATTGAAATCTGCTGTCCATTATCATTTTAATGCGACCAATTTTATTAGAGAAAATAGGAGGTTAATATAGCTAAATTTGATGCATAACTGTCAGTTCGACTTGTCCAAATAAACGTCGTAGATCAGGTATTCAGGATGTACCGCCCACAGTAGCAATAATTCATGGAAAGATTTTTTTCAACGCTTAGTTTTAAATCTCGCGCCAGTTGCTCTGGAAACAATGCCGCGAACAGACTTAGTACACCTATGTGATCTAAGATTTCGGACCAGGTCCTAAATAGTGTTAATGGGTGTGGTTGTGATTTCAAGGAAGGAGTTCGCACCCTTGTTGACTTATGGTGACAGGATTTTTTCGACACTAGCTTGTTAGTTTAGGCTTCGGGTTCAGATCGCTGTGTGGCGAACAATTCTAGCGGTAGGCTGCTCTGATCGGTTTTCGTAGGTTCGATTACACAACAGGCCGAAATGCCAGCAGCAATATCCTCGACAAACGGGTCACGGAACCGCGGCGATCTCACTTTCCTCTTCTTGTGCTATCCTCACCGCCTTACACACCCCTTACACTAACACGCACTACACTACCCAATATGCCGGGAGACCCGTTTAGGAGGAGCTAGAGGCTTGTCCCGGCCGGGGCGGTGACCCCGCTGGTGGGAAGACACCTGGTTAGGAAAACCCCGCTAGGTGACGGTAGGTCGGCACCCGATCTCGCCCTACAGCGGGGAAAGGATCACCGCCACCTCACGAGCAAAAATATGCATTAACATTACGGTTACTAATAACCTGAATAGTTGACGTGACCGGGAAATCATTATCAATCAATCAATCTAGTGTGCCACTACGACTTGATGGTCCTTGGGTTCGTAATCCCGACGAATGGCTGGATTATCGGACACTAGATAGCTATGTAAAATTTCCGACGGATGTCTGGAGGAGAGTTACAGCGTCTGATGCTCTGAATCAGTTAGTTTTGCCGTGGTTTCTACGATCAGGGCGATGCTGGACCGAGTAGCCTCCACACGGGCAACAGATTACGCCACGATCTTTTCCTTCTTCCTTGACCTATCTGATTCCCTTACACTATCACTACTCTACACTAATACCCACTATCGACAGACGAAGCATGGAGTTTGAGGCGTTGGAGCGCTCCGCTGATAGGAGATATCTGCATTAGGAATACCAACCGCGAAGCGGGAACATGTCGTTAGGATCTCTGCCTTTAGCGGGAAAAGAATAGCAGGCAATCTTCGTAACATTCTTTACACTTACTGACTGAACAGAACAGTAATGACCACAGCAGTTGACTAGCCGGAAAACGAAAAATCGGTCAATCGAATACTACCTTTTGTTTGTCCAATTGGTTTCTTTTGGGACGAATCAGCCGTCTTGTAGCAATTACCGCATCTGAGTGAAGGAAAATCTAAATGATAATTCGTGTTCAACGGCATTTTATCGGCAATCATATAAAGCCATATCGGTTAACCTGAATCTGGGGCAAATTAAACTATTCAATTGTCAATTGAAGTTTTGCGCAGCTATGAACTAATTGAGTATAATTCAATAATTTTCGCGATAAAAACAGTTTATTTTAACATAACAATGCTATTCAGTATGCGCCAATAATCTGTAGATGGACGAGTTACTTTTCATCATTCTTTGATCGTGTTGAGCGTTTCTGGGAGAGTGGGCGTGCTGTCCTCTCCCCTGTGTAACAGGAAATGAATGGCAGAATGCACGTTCTTCTTGGTGAAGTGAACTTGCACTCAACTTGCACGTTCACTTGAAGAGAATCTTTTGGGAACGTCCAAGTCTTCTGGATCATTCACAAATGAGACTGAGAATACAGTGACTCCAATTCATCTCCCTTGAAGTAACCGATGACCTTTCAACTAAACAAATCAACTTCTTGCAGATTCCTCACACATAAAACACTCGGGAATCTTCTCTCCAGATTATCAGCCGAACATACCTATTTGCTGGGGCGATAACTTTTTTATGAGTTTTCAATAGGAATTTTATTTTTTAATCACAAGTATCCAGGAATATGACGTAACTTTGTGAATCTATTGATTTAATAATTTGGATATTGTGTTGTGAGAGCAACTACGCACAGAAATGAAGCAACGAAACACTGATTTAATCTAGTCTTTCCAACAAGGTAACGGTTGAGAAGTACCTTTCCAAACGCAAAAAACTACACCACTCAAATTATTCATGCCGTACATTGCTCTTTACATGCCCGTTTTAATTTTTGCCTTCAGGCAACACAATTCTGCGGACCTGCTTTCGTCTGCTATTCCCACCTTCCGGCCCTGTCAAGAAGGTGCCAGGTTCGACTCGCATCGTAACAGCTCCCTGAGCTGGAGATTCCCACTTTCATTTCTCCGCCCGGACTCAGTAATTACGGCACCGCCTGTTTCAAGAGGTGTCTTGCTGTTACGATAAGCTGTCAGCAAAGAAAACACCTCATATGGTCTGATTCTCGAAAATTGTTCTGAATGATGCGTTAGTCTTTACGAAGAAATAGAACGCAACAACGAAAGAGCTGGTATATTATTATGTAATAAATTTTGCTCAAGTTATGGTTTTTTGTCTGAACTAATATTTTTCCGTACTTTTAAAAGAATGATTTGTTGATTGCAAGGTAACATAACTAATACATCTTTGCGCATTTGTATATACTTCAACTTTACATTACAACAAACCTGAAAATAACTTGTAATTTTGCAAATTTATTCCACGTCGTTTAAGTAGACTATATTCAATACAATAGCATATTAATTAACTCTTATTTCATAAGAAGTGAACAAGACAAGTGATATTGTTTAAAATGATTTCAGTAGGAAATAATTGCTTTTCCTCGAAAGTTTCATAAAGTTTTCATTGATAAAAATCTTTAACGTTGTCTAACATTCTGGCTGCAAACCTTCCGAAATTGTGTTACAAACAGCCCGAAACATACATAAATAATTTTGACATTGTTTTAGAAAATGTATGTGTAAAGGAAATTCAGTTTTATTTTGTATAGAAAAATATAAATCGGCATCCTTTGATAACATTTTGATTCATCAACACATGCTGTTGAGAAAACACGACACACGACCAGAAATCTTTGACCTTTGGCAAGACAAACGCTGGTCCGATCTAGAGACATGGCATGAAAAACGTTAATCTACCATCAAGGAGCCAGTGATAGGCTTTGAAGTTACGACTTGCATATGTACCCGCGCCACTGATAAATCCATCAGCTTCTTACTTTTTCAACGTCACAGCGAGAGACTGCAGCCTCCCCCCCCACGCGATTATAACTCGCCCAAGCTTTTTCCCCCCGCACCGCACTAACTTACTCGCCGCTGGTCCGATTAACGCGTGGCGGGACGCGCGACGCATCGCGCGCGTAAAATATAGGTCAAATTGCGTTGCCATCGCTGCCACGATCGCGCGCCGTCACCCCCTCACTGTCTGCAAATGGCAACACAGGGCTGATTCAAAACAGCCTATCTGGCTTTGAAGGGAGGCTGTGCACGGTATAAATCGTGTGTGATATCCTGTTCCAGCGCAACGTAAGCCCGCATTCGAAGAAAGGGAATAAAATACGTGCCCAATGGTGAATTTGATACTCGTAGCTTAGAGATCGTCTGGCTGGTGCTCACGGATATGGTGTGGCGATGGTGTACGGTTGGTTGGTTAGCGTATCGGAATGTTTATACTCATGTTGGCGGGTTTAAAACGCCGATCGAAACCGTGGATTTTTAAGGGCAAAAAAAATCCTTCGTACGCCTTCCTTCGGAGAGGAGTAAAGCTGGCTGTCCCATGTTAGTAGATTTACTTGCCATGTAAGATTCTCAAAGGCTAAATGACGCCTCTGAGCTAAATTCAAATTCGCATATTTTCGTCGCCGCTAAGTAAATACGCTTCTTTCTTCGCTTAGTGGGGTGAAATTTTGCGTGTCAGATGGGAAGAGCGGGCCTGGATGGCCCAATCTCGCCACGCTAAAATTAGGCATCAATTGAATTCAATTCAGTAGGTCGAACCAAACGATATCCCTGACGAAATGGCGAAAGTGAACGGTGTTGTGCTGTGTCTGCGGACACCATGCCATTTTTCATAAATTTCGTCCGCGCTATAGGGCACTTGGCGTCTTATGTGTCACACTTGTTCATGTGTCCGTCAAATGTGTACATATCGCTCCCTATATACACTCGGTGTGTATACTGTGGATTGTGATTCTAATGCACGAGACGGCCGGTTTTTTGCACAGGCTTTCTTGACTCTTCGTATTTTTTCAGAATATTATTTCTTTAATTATGCATAACGACTGTGATTTTCTTATTGGCAGATGAACATCATTATTGGAAAGGCCTCACCTCGCATGTTCAAAAAATAATTTTTAATTCACCAGTATATGGCTTTTATACATTCCAGCATCTACCTGAAACGTGTTTGGAGGATATAAGAATAAACGACGGTATGAATACGCGGAATTATATTTTTCCACCCAGACAGTGTTGGCTTTTCTCTTGCTATTTAGTTAATCCCCTCTGGCCTAGTATTGAACCTTCATGAACTTCCGATTAAGTTGAGCTTTTAACAACAGTATTTAGAATGTGGCCTAAAAAAACTAAATATCTACGCATTCCCAAGTACGCATTTCCAAGTTAGCGCTTCCCAACTCAAATTGTCTCCTGTTAATTTTTTTACTTAATAAAATTGGGAAAATAAAAAACACTTTAATGCCTTATTATGAAGTAACATTTGTATTTTATACTATCGTTCCTTTCTTACACTTAATTCTTCAAATAGCAGTGTTGTGAACATTCAAACATTTCGCGCTCGCAGTAAATACTTGATCCAATATCCTTGACAGATTGATTCCATAAGAGTTCGTACGTAACGTGGATTTAATTTTATTACAAACAACGCGCAAACAGTGGAGCCATCGAACAAATTAAATATAGTACTAATTTAAAAGCGACAGTGAAGGTGCACAATGCACTTGGTATGGAAATCATTCATGAACTAAAATCAATTTGATGATTAACATATCGATTTTTTTCGATCGATCGATTTTTCGAAAGGCTCCATTATCGGCGTAGCTCGATAGACCAAGAGGAATTAAAAATAACACAATGAATAAAACAATGAAAATTTAAGACTTCTAGGCTGTCTGAGTGACGCACGGTATCCGTTGGCATAGAGGCCGACGTTCGCTGTCATATCGCAGGCTTCTTTCTCAGGGGAAGTGACACAGTAAGCTCCGCCTCTACTCGAAGAAGCCTGCGTATAAGACAGGCGAATGTCGGCTCTCTGCCAAGACCGCGCGTCACCCGGACAGCCTAGACTCATGAACCAATCGCTGCGGAGCTACGTGTTACAACTGAAAATTAAGGTTAAAATACGATCATACTGGTGACAAATTTAATGAGTGAATAAAAATTGATCTAATAAATTAAAGGAAAATAAAAAGACCAGGCCAGTGAGAGGCGGCATTTATCCCTGCGGATTGAAACCGGACGGCGCTTCCGCGCCTGCCAACAACATCCGCGCCGCTGTCTGTTTAACGCGCGGGTCCCTGAACGGCCGCGTCGCATCGTCGCGCGTAAAATTATCGGCTCAATTGCGCGTCGGGGGCGCGATGGGCCCGCGCCACCCCTCCACTGCCGGCTCTGGCCTCGGGAGCGCTCGCGTCGCGCCGCCAAGGCCGAGGTCGCCCGCTTTCGTCGGCAGCCATATTTGTCGGCCTGCGGCGCGACGTTAACTTTAACCTCCGCGTTTTTGATTTAGTACGCCGCGAACGCCATCTTTGGGAGCCGTCTTATTTACTCTGGCAAAACATTTTATGGCTATTGAAATAAGAATACTACGTGACTCTCAATTGCGATGGGTGCATTAGGGAGTTAAGTCACTACTTTCTCACCGCGGAAGATGGAATAGCAATAAAACTGTCTTTCAATGGTGTAACTTAAAATTCGGTGGCTCGTATTTTATTAGCGTTTCGAAATAATTCCGCGGTAGCCTGCATCAACCAGTCTTAAAAAGCGCCACATCGTTTATTACGAAGGCGTTCGGGGCATCTGCCGGGGCGAACGCTGAAAGCGGGGGCCCGTTGATTCCGCTTCTGGATCCTGTTTCGTGGGTGATTTGTACTCGTCCACGTGCAACTCGTTTAACAACGAGATCTGATGAACTGCTCTGGTGGACCAGTGCTCCTTTGTGCGTTTACCAAATAAAGTTTTGTTACCTAGTCGCTAGTTATATACATTCTGAAAATATAAGAAATGTTTTTGGAAGGTTTCGAAATAAAAATTAGGTAGAAGCGTAGGACATCTTTACTGGGCACTAAGTTGTCAGCTAGTTTCAAGTGGTTCAACAATTGATTTTTTAAAATTACCCCTATTTATACAAATATGCTCGTCTTATGAAATGTTCCTCTCTCTCTCTCTCTCTCTCTCTCTCTCTTCTCTATATATTAATATATATATATATATATATATATATATATAATGTTTTCTTTCACTTGAGATCAGAAGAAAACAGGGAATGCGTTGCAAACATCTCAGCTCGAGATCAAATTAGGAATGCTAATACGATCATCTACTATATAATATTCATACACTACGCCTTGTTTTGTGACCTTATAGAGACGTCTTGGGGAAAGTAGTCAAAATTCTAAATTTAACATATATTTGTGCTATTCTTTTCTATTGATTATACTAATGATTTGCAAATACAGAAGTTTTCAACTGCGAATGAACAATAAAGGCCACAATTCATTACGTGGTTTGCCGTTGCCTTTGCCGCACAAAAGCTCAAACTGTTTTGTCTTCCTGAGCGATTACTAGCAGCTGTCAGCACCATCTGAAAATTGGGGAATTTCAAATAAAAAACTCTGAATTTTTTGCTGTGTCTCTTATCTAATTTATTCTAAAAAATATAACCGAAAAATGTCCTGAAGGCTAACTTGCCAAGTAGTAAGCTGTAGCAGCAAATGAAAATATAGGCGTGCGTGCCCAGTCAGATAATAAAATCCATCCATTCATCTGTCAATTGTCTTCCGTAATGCAACTTTTCTGTATTCTCTTTATCCATAATTGCGAGATTTTAAAATAAGCATGCTCTTCAAAATTACAAGAAATTATTCCATTACATATATATTACATTACATTGTATATTACATTACTTTACGAAACATTCCGATTGTTCTGTTATATTGGACTTCTATATTGAATTGTAACATTGTGACATACAAAAATTATACTTCGAGATTGGTGCTCGTTATTAAATATTGACGTACTTTTAATCACTTCCTGGGATAATAAATGTCAAATTCAAATGAGACATTTCAACAACACTTGTCAGCATCAAGATAGTTTATTGCAATGTGTTTTAAATTAGTCTCCCTTTCTGCATCTTTTTTGGATTTCGTGTGGAAATATTGTCGAGTTACACCCTTATTTATTAATGTTTTCGAAGTACGTTATTTGAAATACACTTCCTAGCATTCGCTATTTCTTCTCAAGCATAATATTAACGTCCATGTCCCTGTAATTAACTTACTAATAGACCAATTTGCAAGAAACTATTATGGACAACCCTGCCAGCCACCTGCATGTAATAGCCCTGTGTTGACAGACGCTTCTTCTTTGGGATTAATTGCACGTATTATGCTCCTGGTTGAAGCCATTTAATATCTACATCATTATACGATTAAATTCATGAAGGTAATGTAAGCGGTAATTGAACCTAATTGACTCGGTGCTCAGAGTAAGATGTCAAGTGCACCCGGAAGAAAGAGGACAATTCTGTCGGCGTTGATAATCATAAATAGTCGGACTTAACTCGTGCCTTCTGCAGTGAGAATAATTCTGGGTTTAATGTCACTAATAACAGGCAGCGGAAGATTAACGTAAGAATGGGACTATAACTCGCGCTTCGCCTGTACAAGGCCGACATTCTTGATGATGATCTTTCGCCACTTCAAAGTTCTAGAACATACAATATATTAGCCCTTTTGTCGTATGGGGTCTTACTTTGTTTTATACTTCATTACTGTTCCTCCTTTTTTTATTTCTCAATTCATTCGCAATTGAAATGAAGCTCTCAGGCATCATTTTAAGAAAAATATTGAACTGCAGTTTCTTAGTCATTAAAATATCTGAGCTTTGTCTCGTTTTATCTTTTCAGTTTCTTTCTGTCATGCGCTAGAGTTTCCTTTGTACAGTTCAGATTCATTTAAGATGAAATAACGCTCACTCGGAAGGTAGTTTGCCCTGAAACCGCTAAATCAATCAAATACTGAATCTTAAGAGGTAGTAAGTATATTTTGCTCGGTGCAGATAGCTCTAATTCCACATTGAAAGCGTGCATTTTGAACGTTTTCGCCATTGGTACTAGTCATCTTAGAAGATTTTCTAGATAAATACCGTTATCGAAAAATATATTTTTATGATTCATAGAGACGAATAAATTTTATATTTTCATGTCTGAATTTTTCATGTAGGATTAAGAACAATTATATTTATTTCCATGAATTTGTTTTAAACTATTTCTTAGATATTTTTTTCTTAAGACCTCTCTGTTGCAACTTTATTATGGCCCATCTGGACATATTATCAACTTTGTCGATTTATCAATGGAAGATATTGATATTTTTCTGTTAATTCAAAAATGTAATACCTGTACTTTTGAAGCCTTCGTTATTTATATTTTGACGTATTACTTGGATTTTTTCAGTATAAATATTCGTCTATTCACTTTTTAAAAAAAGTGAATTCAAATGAATGTTTTGTCACTTATGTTACATTTCACTGCCAGCACTTACAGAACAAACCAAAAGACAAATTAGTTTGTATTAGAGAGTGGACTAAATGTTTACCAGCTGCAGTTTTCTTCTTTTCTAATAGCTCATGTAATAATTTAATTTGAATATTAAATTAAAATGTCACTTTTAAATGTCAAAACGATAAACAATATGATTAATTATTTTGAATTTTAATTTGATCTTATTGTCAATTCAAAAATTACTTTCATTTAAATTATATATTAATTTCAAATTATTAAAAACAATTAATGCAGGTTTTTAATTTTTACGTTTTTAATTGCAAAATCAAAAGAGTACAGAAAAGGAAAGCACATATCATCTTTACAAGCAATTTTTTCCATTGATCAGTTATTTCATTTTCTGAAGCATATCTTCATAGTTTAAAATACTCAAGTTATTAATCATCATAATCAAAATACACAAATCATTTGTACCAGTAATTAATTTTACAATATACGATGATCAATATATAAATTAGCATAAATTACAAATAAATTATTTTTTGCAATTGTGAATCTTCATGAACTATTTCAGTGAATTGCTTACGTCACACGTAAAGAGCAACAAATGAATGTTAGAATTTGCTTGTGAATTCCAGCATTCATAAAATCCAATGTTCCAATAATAGTGATATTTAACAGCACCTTATTAAAATCATTCTCCATTTAATTCATTTCAAAGCAATAATCTACATTGCAATAAATTGCCAAATCAATACGCGACAAATGTTAGTCCTTACTCATTAGGTAGGTAGATGAACGAAATAGAAATGAAAATAAGTAATGCCACTCCCCAAATTGATATGAAATCATGTTATTTTTCAAAGGTTACGCAATTCTGACGTGTACTTGACTAAATATTTATTAGTTTTATCAGCAATAAACGATAAATCAAAAGGATACCAAGAAGAGCGCGTTCTACTCATTCTAGTTTCTAAATTGATGGTATTCTATGTACTGTAATGGCGCAATGAATTGCTTAGCTTTTATGTATGAAATGAAAATGATATGTGTTACAAATTGGTACAACAAGTGGGTTACAACTATATTTCTATACGCTAACTAAACCAATCTTCATTTTTACATCGAACGTGTGAAGTTGACGTTATCAATATTTGCTGATAATATGGCCAGAGGCCAACTGTTGTAGAAAGTAAATCTTTTCACGTTTTTACATCAGCAAAAACTCTGGGCCGGTGCGAGAACTTTTATTTTCTCTACGTGAGAGTGGAAGCTAAACAAAAATGTTTACTCCTTCCAAAACACCGAACCAACGAAAAGGGATGCACTACGCCTTTTCATATAAAAAGTGAAAGGGGGTTAGCTGGGAAGCGGTGAAGGAAAACTGACCGCGGGATGCAGTTGGACCATTCCCGCGTGGAAGTGCGCGGGCGCGTCCGCCATTTCCTGGAGACGTCCATTCCGCGCTCGCGACGGCCGCTGCGCGACGCGTGTCGGCGCGCGGAAACAGAGGCCGCTCGTGTCGCACGTCATCCCCCTCCCCTCCCCTCCTCTCCCACAACAGTGTCCCTACTGCGACTGCGCAGACCAGTCAGAGCGCAAGCTGCTGGCGATTTATCGGCCATTGTCCATTGTACGCCGACCGCTGCCCCGCATTCATCAGGACAAGTTAATTCGTGTGCCCTCGCCTTTTGGCCGGCACTTGTTCCACGACGTGCGTTCTGGACGTTGCCCTGGCTTTGTCCGGCGGTTTCTAGAAACACCGCTTCCGCGAGTGCCGGCGATGCGGGAGGTACAAGACAACTATAATGTTGGACTCGAACGTCTTGACAAGGCAGTGAAATGGAAGCAATGCGTTCTTCCGGTGTTAAAATGGCTAAATCAGCTTCGCTCCGCGCTTCTTTTCCTTTACTTTATTTTCAGTTTTGACGTAAATCTTATTTGCAACCACATTAATTAATTATATTATGAAATAAAATGTACGGGGAAAAGTACCTACTATTTATCTCATAACTGCAATTGAAAAAAAACTTCTGATCTCTCTCAACTTTGAATTTGTACAATGGTCATCATGGGACTTTATTTTACAAGACAAATTTAAGCATAACAGATTTTTATGTTGGTAAGTATGCTGAACACGAAGTGTTTTCTCTAGTAAGGTTTTGTACTGGTCACAAGTTGCACGTTTAAACACTAATAGAAAATGACGTGCGATAGCATTAGCATTTTTTGAACGGCGAACTGCATTAAAATATTCAGTGAATGGTGTGGAAGTGACGGAAATAAACAAGAGGACTCGCCGTTTAAAGAAATTCGTCTCAGTAACTGTAAAACCCTTCAGTAGTGTTACGTGTTTTAGAGAAATATTTAAAACTTAAAGGTTGAGGAACAAAGAGTTAGAGCCCGTTGGGGACCCTGTGATTTGTCTGCTTTTGACCGCGACATGCGATTGCATGCATTCTTGGAATTCAAGTGTGGTTTTGATGGCATAGGTCAGACTTCTCTGAACTGTATTGCCACCATAATGAAACGAGTTCGCTCATACTCTAAAAAGAGCAATCATCGATGCAGTGGAAGCATGCAAACTCACCGCCTCACAAAACGCTCCGGAACCTCATGGTAAAGCTACGGCGAATGTATTTTGAGACAAGCTGGGCTCGTGGACACTTTGCAGTGGATTTCTGAATTCTTAGTACCACAATGAGCAATAGTGATAACTGTATCTAACAAATACACACAAGGCTCAGAGGAAAATGCGTTCTGGTTTCATTTCGAAGAGTGTATACTTGGAACAATGACTAGACCCTCCCCTGCACAAAGAACCGCCAATACCCGGAAGGAACTGGATCCTCTGTCATATCCCCAAACAAGCCTGATCTTGCTCCAAGCGATTTCATTATCAACGTCCCTTAATATGCTGGCTGCTACAACAATCAAAAGAATAACTGACCTTCTGACTGAACCCTGGTTTTTAACCGAAAACATAGTTCAATACTCGCCAATCCAGATACCGTTCCCACTGTGATAATAATTATTGTTTAAGTTGTTTAAGTTCACATGTGTAATAAAATGTAATTGTTCGTAATATGTAAATAAACTTTTCATGTTTCAATAACATTTTTCTCTTAAATTTTAATTGGACTTTTCAATTAAAAAATGTTTACCAGATTTCAGGCCATGAGAGTCAACACTGTATTCTCCTAGGTGCACGCCAGAACGATATTCTTTTGCTACAGCTGTATTATAAGCTCCCTTAACGTCACACTGATTCGAGAAGCGGACGCTCCTCTTCACAGATATTAAAACTTGTCATGACTCAGATTCGTCTGTTCATGTCCAACGTCATTCTCGTCAATTTAATGAGCATCACGTTAAGCTTACCGCATAAAGCAACTTGTGAAAAGTGTGCAACTTGTAAAAGTGTCGTATGCGCTATTATTAATTCAATATTTATTGATAATCGTTCCAGTATTTTACGTTTCATTTTACTTCTGCTGACAATGGAGTGGTAATTATCAATGTCTCACAATACGTTATTTGCATTAGTTCATATTAGTAATACGAAACTTTCATGAGCGGAAGTCCCCATTTTGAAATTCTAAAGAAATAAATGTTGGATTTTACCGAATATTTATGTTAAATTCAAGAGACCACTTAATGTGGAACAGAGGCCATTGCCAGAAGCCTTAAGCATTTAACTCCTTTCTACTTCAATTGTTTCATTCTGTTTGTTCCACGTTGATCTCAATGCTCCATCGAAACGCTTGTTTGCTGAAGCAAACCCTTGCATGTCGGCTTGAAAGGGACTTGTCCCGATGGCAAGGAGATATTTCACATTGAACGAGAACCGGCTGCTACTTAGGATCTGCATTAACCGGCTACAGAGAAGGTCGAAATTGCAGGCATTCACTTTACAGTTTGCCCACCGCCGAGGGCAACAGTACTGTGGGGTAGTCTTCAAATATCTAGGGAAAGATATGATATTCATTAATTCCATATTTGGCATACATGAAATACTAAGAATTCCTTACATTTTACCGTGAGAGACATGTCACACTTCAGACATGTAGACACAGACGTAAATATGAAAGCAGTACATAATGCAACGGCTTATAACGTGACGTGTCACATACGGAAACAGAACGGAAGAAACGCAAATGACAAGTATGTCTTCCGTGCCATTCATTTCGGCCACCCAAAGTTTAATAATAGTTATTTATGTATCTAGGGCATTAAGTTGTGCCTCGATGTCGACTTCCAAACTCGAGGCCCTTTAAGTCGAAAGGTTGGAAGTCGCATGAGGGGCAAAAACATCTAATAACGCCCGTGGTGCCACAGCACTTTAGTTCGTTGCTGAATCAAACGAGAATTTGATAAATTTTATAATTTTTCTTGCGTTTAAATGAATAGACGCATTGTAATCATCATTTGTCAATATCACGTGTGAATTGCGCTGATGAAACGATACATTTAGATTATTTGCCTTTATTCCCAAAAGATATTTAGAATATTTCATAACATCAAAAAATAATACTTTGAGGATGTTAGCCAATGCGCTGCATACATCTTATCACTACAAGTAGTGTTGCTAGTTAAGAAGCATATGTGTCTAAAAAATAATTATACGTAACAGTGAAATGTGAGTGACTGGTGGCAATAATAAATTGATGGGAATATTCCAAAATTGCAATTTTCATATCAATTAATCTAAATAAGATTTATAACGAGTTATGTTACTTATTTGAGAATTATGCCATTTATTTAATGTATTTGCTTGCATCTTAACTTCAATAAATCCTATTCATAAAAATGTATGTGTTGTATTGATATATGTGCGGGCCATAAAATATTGAAAAGGACCTAGGGCATAAAGAATCATAAAGGTCCACAAGGGTATTAACAATACCGTTACGTGTTTTGTTTCAGGTCTGTAAGCACACAGCAATGAACTAGTAAACCATATAATATTGAACACGGTAATGATTTTTGAAGTCATACATAGTTGAAGTCTGTTCTTTTATGTACAAGGAAGTGTAATATTTCTATTTAAAATATTGTGAAAATCATTTATTAAACGATAATGATTTTTTTCATTATTTTGCACGTCTCGGTTAATTCAGTTAACGTCTTGAAACTGTGCACTTGTTATTGATAATATTTGGTCCCTCTTCTGATTCGTTAATAATGTAATGAATCATTAATTTCAATTAATGTATCAATTATAAGTTCTATGCTTGTTATCTTAATGCATAATATATTGTAGTAATTGTTCACATCACGATTGACTTATTACTTCTTACTCAACGCTTAATAACTTGAGTATTTTATATGTCTTCTTTGCAAATAATGTATAATACCATTTATTATATTTGATTATTTCCTTAACAAACATTTTTTAAAAAAATGTAATACGCAAGTTAATGCATAGGTTTATATTACACTCAAAAACTCAATGAGGCTTTGATTGCCTATAAAACTTAATGTGTAAGTTATTTTATTACATTATAATCATACATAATCTTTAAAAAACTTAGTCGTACCATTTTTCGCCCTCGCAAAATTTAGATGCCCTCCACTGCGCAACTTACGGAAGGAATACTTTATATCTCCGAAGATTCGTTAAAGAACTCACCCAAAAAATCAGTATGCGTGAGCATACATCTCTATTAACGCAAAGCAACAGGCCGTTTTCGTGCTGCCGATACAATTTTTATTCAAATTCGGCGCTGACCGTCTTGTTAGTGCGTTCGGAGAAAGCGGCGTATCTGCGGGCGATCGGACAAGACGCACCGCTCGGGCGAGCCGCCCGCTCGGGCATCGGGCACAACCGGCTCGAACAACGGAATTCGCTCGCGAGGCGCCCCGGTGTCAGAATTCGGGAACATTGCGCAAGCCCGCTCCCGTTTCTCCTTGCCGCACTTCATTAGGAGCCCGTGCAAGGGTTTCGGCCTACCCATCCGCCCTCTACAGCAAAGTTATTTCGCGCACTCGATTTATCGGCAGCAAACAGATTCTTTACATTGTAAACTCTCTGAGGTTACAAGCAAGGAACGCCGTTCGTCTTCCGATTATCAGCTGCTCGTCCGATTTATTGCGCCGTTTTATATCGAGATGGGAATGAGCGGTGGCAGCACCAGACATCCAATTTCGTATATTACTCGGAAGCCGATGTAACAGGTCACGCCGGGTTCCTATCGCTGTTAGGGTTCCGAATGTACACTCAGCGCTTTGCCAGCATTTGTAAACGCGTTTTACCGCAAGAACCGTAAATTTGGGTATCTGCTCATCGCGCGTAGTAAACAGAGCAGCTACCTTCAACAATATTTGTAATTCTCTGCGCTATCACCAAATTTAATTAAGAAAAACATACAATTAGAGATAAGGTTAATTTGAATATTGTAAATTACTTCCTAGAAACTCGTGCCGTAATTCTTCGGACTCGGTGCATTCTGAAAAATATCATTATCCGGAAAGAGACTTATATTATTATTTTGGTTTATTTATTGGGGCATTTTCAATGGCGGTGTTTCACGCTGACTAGCCGCTCCTGAGTTTTCAATGTAACAGCGATGGGGAGCGGACGAGGAAAAGCAGTTCCATTGGTTGCAACTGAAGAGATCGTCTATGTGTGAGTCTTGCGCCAACACATTGCCTACAAATTAATTTGAAACATCGTGCATGTTATTTAACTTATTAAATGTTCGTTGTATGTGTGAAAGTGCAGTGCATAAATGCACTACTAAAGCACAGACTTTATAATGGCAATGGCAATGTGTATACTTCCTAAACACATTTGAATAAGCAATATATTCATATATTTAAAATAAAAGCACACAAACTAAAAGTCAGTTCATTTTCTACGCATTTTCAGAAATTTCACACAATGTCACTTGTAGTGTAAATTTCATTTATGTCTCAATTATATAGAACTTCCCTCCATAAAGGAATGTTAATTCCATATACATATCGCTAATTTATCTGTATTCGTGGACGCAATTTGATGTACCAATTAAAGACTTTAAAAGACGTTAATACACTAATCGTTGCGGTCTCATAAATCTTTCTGTATTGTAGAGTCCCATGTACGTAGAGATGATTAACGATGGAATTCGAGATTTATTGAAGCCAGATAACTGCAAAATCATTAACGATTCGCGAGGTAATTAGGAACGAAGAGTTCTGCACTTCCGTGGTTTCGTACATAACCATTATTTCATTCCCTACTTGATCTTTCTTATAACTTAATATGGCATCCTATTAAAATAATTTCATTCATACACCAATTCTATAACTAACATTAATTTCCTATGATACTATTAATTTCTTTTGAATTATTAAAGCATCTCTGCATATTTCTTTTATCCAATACGTTTCAATTTACTGGTTGGATTTTAATGAACTATTTTGAATCAAAAGTGCCGTGAAGACACATTCATTAGAATTTATATTACTAATATAAACTACTCTAACGTACTAGTTGATGTATTAATCATATTTCTGATACTGAATTGCTTTTTTACGAAATTGTGTTCAACTGTCTCAAGATATTTTAACATAAAAAATACATCAAGTACTTCTGTGCAGAGAAAGAGGAGAATAACAGCGAAGGCAGCGAATTGAACAGGTCCCTTCTCTACACAGAAGAATTTAACGCCGCACCGAACCGTGAATAGCCCGGAAGGGGAGGAAGAGAGAGATGGCGCTGGTTAGAGAAGGAGAGAATTTTGACTGATGACAACACGGTGTAACTATAATAACATTGCTCATACTATTTACAAGCTTCCCACAGGGCGCAGCTATCGCAAGAAGAAGCGCCGAAATGGAACTACAGTAATGGACAAGTGTTCACAGACGGCTTTGGACGGAGAAGATGACAGGGGCTCACGTGACCAGATTATAGCAGGCGGGCAGGAAGGTGAATGTATACTGATGTAGAGACTGTAAGCAAAACGGACACACTCGCAAGTGTAGTGTGAAAGTGCAGTGCATAAATGCACTACTGAAGCACAGACTTTATATTGCCAAAGGCAATGTATATAATTCGAGCGGGGTCTTAAGTAAAAAGTAAATGAATCCCGATGTAACGAAGTCTGCCGGTGAAAGGGCTGTCGAAGGCAGCTGTGTCTTGTCGAGGATGATCTCAACAATTATTGTAAAGAGGAAATGCCTGTTTGCCGAAAACAGAGCAGACTTGCCGAGGGCAGCGTCCCGCGAAAACTATCATACGTACGAAAATACGTTTGCTTCTCGACGACAGCAGAACTGCCTAGTTACAGCATAGTTACGCAAAGAAATATCAAGAAGAATAAACTGGAGCGTGGGACGAGCATATATTCTGGGCAGTGGTTTTGCTTTCGATACTGTGTGTAGGGGACGTGGAAATAAATGTTCATTCACAATGCAAATATAAACATAAGCACGGCGTTAACATAAAAGTTAGAACTATTTACATAAGCGGACTCATTCACAATACCTTCGCATAAGCATAACACGTAGGACGTTAACTTAAAAGCTTGCAAGCTTCTGTGCTTATGCTTAAGTTAGACATAAGAAATAAACCAATCGCAGAATAGTAACTCAAAATCGTGAATCGAAATTGGAGCGAAGACGATAGAAGAAATAACACCATATGGGCCATGGATACAGTCGATACCTTGAAATCGATTCTCACATCCATCCAATAGTAAACTAGAATATCTCACAGTCAATAGAAACTCTTATCTTGTTTACGTTTATGTTACACATTGTGAATACTTGAGTCTATCGCTTATGTTAATGTTTATGCCTATTCGCTATGCTTATGTTTACGTTTTGCATTGAGAATGGGCCTTAAGTGTTTTGGGGTCGAAGCTACTTCGCAGAGCCTTCCGACGGAGGCGCCAGAGGGGTTGCATCCTCCAGAAGCATCCTCCAGATGCTGCGGGCAAGTGAAAGTCATCCGCTGATGGCGGGGATGGCATTCAGACGCCAAAGGATTTTTGCCACGCGGACGGAACAAGTTCTAAACTTAAATAAAACTGGTATGTAACCACTAGAACAATCCCTGGTATCGATGCATAGTGTTCTCCATCATTGAAGTGCGATAACATGAACAGGAAAACCGACCAAGATCGACTAGGACAACAACTGTTGCATCTGCAGTAATACTGACCTAGGGTTTGAGTCTCCACGATGGTGCAAATTATCTAAATAGATCGAATTCAGGCTCTGACTGAAGGAGAATTCTAGCGGCCGGCTGCTTTGATCTGCATTTTTCCGTGTTTTATCTGATATATACACCAGGAGAATGCCAGAGAAGTGTCTTAACAAACGAGCCATGAACCGCACACTATCCTCCTTCATTCTTGCCCCCTCTCCCATTGCACATGCACTACACTGCAAAACATCTCGGGAGCTTATATCTTTAACCAGTTTGAGACGATGTTCCGTTAACCTAAAAACCAGGATGGAAAAACTCGCAAATCGACGGGCACGTCGGTGCCGGATCTCACGTTACATCGGTGAAAGACCATCACCACCACCAGCACCACCACTTCCGGTATTGACCATGCACTACATTTAAGGGGTTCGTGACCGTAGCGGTTGACATGCCGGGAAACACAAAATAGTCAATTACTCAGGAATCAGTCAACAGGAAAATTTGATACGTCTTTTGTAACACAATTTCCTGCGTCGACGAGATTATATCGTAAACTTTACACAACTGAAGCCAGATACTTGTTTGTTTGTTTTGCATATTATTACTTATGGTTATATCCTGGCAAAAATGTTTCGTGCAGGACGTCTTGTGAGCAAAAACCGATTAAATATCCACCATGCTGCTACAAAATGTAATGCTATCAGAACGACATCTGGTGGTACAATTTGGTAGCTTTGGCGGCACACAGTTCGGTGTTGGGGTTTGAGTGGCATGCTAAAAGGTTTTCAGAAGTCGGCGCCGCGCATTTGCCTTGACAATCGCACGCTTCGGAACTTGAGATCTATGGAAGCAGATCCCTGGCCGCGACCGCGCTACGTGTTAACCACATTGTTGATTAAGGAAAAGCTAAGAAATCTCAATACTATAAACGCATTGTCACCTTCAACTAAATCTATTATCAAAGACTAAAATAAACAGAAAACACTCATTTATTATGAAAAACTTACGTCTTAGTACAAAATTATTTTGTAAAAAGAAATAAATAATGGTTGTATATATATATACAACAAAAATTCGATATACAAGGGAAGATAAACCCAAGAAGATAAGACCAAAGTCTCTGCTCCCGTGGCAGAGAATCGGAAGATTCCCGTACGAGTGGAATTGCGTCACTTCGCGGTCTTAAAGTATTAAGTATAAAGTCTTAAAGCCACTGCACTGGAGTGGAGCGGTAGATATCGCGAGGACACTTGGTATGTCATTAATTAAAATGTCACCCTATTTCATTGTTTACCTTTCTTGGAAAAAATATTTGCGTTAATGATCACTTAGGCTATAATTTCGTAGTGACGAGAGAATGCATGCCAATTTTAAAAGTATGTTGTCATTACTCGTTTCTGATGGGGATAGTCTGGTTCAAATATCAGTATGAGATTCAATTTATTAAATGGTAATTTCTAATTAGCGAGAAACCGGCTACTTGAGCGCTGCTATTAGTTACGTGCGGTTGCTTGTATTTTGTTTAATCGACATCAAAGCGCTCTATTAGGATATATTAGTTACAATAATCTCTGTATCAGTAACAATAACAAAGAAGCCGCCGACACGAAAACTTGTGGGGACAGGAAGCGAAGGCGCGGTAGACGATGACAGGGAAATGCCACAAATTTTACGGCGGCGACGAAGAAATCAAGGCGTCACCCACGTCCGCTCTAACAAGCCTCAACGCCCCAGGCGACTGCGCCGCGTCTCTGTGTCTCCAACTCCCTGCTCCGTCGCCGTCTCAGCTCATGAGGTCTCGGTATCACTCGAGTGTATTCTAATACTGTTACGGATGCGTGAAGAATTTGAGGTTGGCGGGCTCGTAGCTGGACAGCGTGCGGTGATAGGGCTCGCCAGGGCAGTGGAAGCAACCACTGGTACGCCAGCCTGAGGCGAGTCCCTGCCAGTGACGTCGCTGCCTCTATGCAAGGAGCCACGAGCTCCGAGGTAGATACCCTTGGTTATGTGAGTGCGCACCTAAGTATAGTAACTGTGTTTGGGGATTCTATCTATACATCGATTGAGCCCGCTACTGTCATATCTTCTTGGACATTCATGAACTCGGCTACGAATCGGTATATTTCCTGGTGAGTGCTTTCGACCCAGCATACATCTCCTGGATATATTGTAAGCGGCATTGTTATCAGTATGAGTTGGAACTTTGGAATTGTATAAGTACACATTAAATATTGTTTATTTCTTGATTATTTTTTGGGCATAACAAATACGAGAGGCAAATTTTATCTGAATCCTGTCAGTCCATTGCAGGACGGAATATTTCATCATTAGGAGCTCACATCTTTAAAATGGCAGCGTATTGTATGATACGAACATAATTACGTGACGAATGTAACTAGTTAACTAGTTTCAATGAAAAAGGCCACAAGTGAAACCAGATAATGGGAATAGTATGACCCAAATACGCGGATTAATATTTATCCCCATTAGTAAGGAACAACATCCAGTAGTACAGAAATACATTTTTAAAATATACTAAACATTGAATATAAATAAATTACAACTAAACACAAAATCTCTCTAATTTCAGACTTCTCATTCCCTCAAAACAGACGGCACGAAATGATGATGGGATATGTTCTTATTACTTCAGGTGCTTTTAACCCTGCGTGCTTATTAGGTGCATTGCAGTTAACAGTTGCCACGCCAGCGACTCTTACGAGGAAGGCCTGTGGTTCAAATCTCGACGGTAGTGGATTTTCTATAACTTGATAGGTTGGTGCAATTCAACCGCTGTCTGGAGGAGAATTCTAGTGGTCGGCTGCTCTGATCGGCAGTTTTTTGATTTCTCGTATCAATAACAGACGAATGCTAGAGCAATACTTCAACGAACAGGTCTAGGACCGCGGCGAATTTCCTTCGTCATTGTTATCCCTTCCTTTTTCTTTGCACAGTCACATTTACTATTACATGTACTATACTGCCACACATGTTGGAAGACTAGTCGCGAACTTGCAGCTTGCCCCAGCTGGGCCAGTGCTCTCCTGGTGGAAATAACTTCAGGAGAGAAACCGAAACCCCTCCAAGTCTCCATGTAGGTGAGCGCCTGGACTCACGTTCATGCCGGCGAGAAACACTGCCATCTAACGATAACATATACTACACTTACTGCGCTTATAGCGGTTGACGCGTCTAGAAACAAAAAGTCAATCAATAACAATTTTAAAACTCCCTCATCTTAGGTGCATCAACTTCATGCTCCGCTCGATGCATAATTACTTATTTGTTTATATTTTTCTCGCGAATAAATTCTACCAAACGTCCATATTTTTCAGTGGCTAAATTTAGCATGGTGTTTTCATTGCTTATCAAGTGTATCCAGATCCCGGAGTACTGTAGTAATTTGTAGAGGCAAATTACGAATATTATGTAGTAGGCCCATCCACGAAAACGACGCATTTCTTTCAACGTGTGAACCATTTTATGAACAAGTAATAGTGTATGTAATAGTGTATTGTAGCGGTACAGAATTATTCAGATAAATCTATTTCTATTGAGTAAAACAGACCTAAGGAATTTTGTACTGAAGAAAAAAAACATACGGCGTCACGCGCGCAGCCCCTTTCTTGCAACGGCCACGGTCCCCTGACCCATTTCGAGTTTATGGCACCCCCACCAACAACCGAACAAAAGGGTCAAACCCTAAAGCCGCCCGCGAGAGCCCACAGCTGGAATCTTCCAAACGCTCCTGTCATCGTAATTGCGGGAATTCCCGAAGCAATAATTCAGTAGCTGGGAAGCACCCTCCAGAGACATTGCCCTACTTTCGGAAAACAGAAACGAAAAATCTAGACCTCGCAGAGCCCTATTGCCAAATTTAGTGTACAACGCCATCACCTTTAACCTAATAGCGAAGGCGACCTTTTTAGGGAGCATACACTATTGAGGATAAAGGTGAAAAGAGTCAACCTCGGCGTGTTGGAGAAAAACAAAGTGACATTCGAAGAGAGACTCTCTCTGGGTGGGAAGCCGGTCGCGGAAGAGAGGCGAGTCGCCTCCGAAGACATTTGTTAAAGTTACCATTAGAGGAGAGAACTTCTCTTTGGGTGGGAGCGTGTCGCGGAGAGGAGGTGGTTGACCTATCTAGACTGCATTCACTTTGAAGTTTATTAGAGAGGAAGTGCAAAGCACTTACGGTAGGGATAGGCTAATCTTTTTCCACTGCTTATTAGCTACAAAATGCGCACCGCTGAAATTTGTTCGAGAGGAACGCAGACGCTTCGAGAGGACATCATCTGGTGCTTCCGCACTCGTAGTTCGAGGGTCAATACACCCCCATACATTTACGGACGCGCCTGAAGCAGCCTCCAGACGCCCTTCGCTGACGTCACGGACCGCCCGCAACCGCCGCCAGACGACGCCTCTCCCTGCTGAAGGCTGTGCCCCGGCCACATCGCACTGGTTAAAGGACCATCCGGCGGCCCACCAGGCTGCCTCTGCTCGCAAGGCTACTGAGCCCACATTTGTCACGGGAGGTTTCCAAGGCAAATCGTTAATCTAGGGTCAATATAGAGCGCCTTAGAGACCTATTGTTAAAGCGGTGCCTCGCGCTTGAGGCAACAGAAAGGATCCTCAGGGACAAATTTGTCAATTGTAGCTATAGAAGTAATTTTTACCACTCCTTCTTTAGTTAGTAATTCTTCTTAATTTCTAATCTTTATTTTATTTTATTCACATCTTCTTTTCATCGACTGTAACTTCCCTGGTACAGCCCTTCCAGGAATAAAGTGTCTTTTACCCAGTAGACAAACTTGTTTTGCTTTGTAATGCCCATGCATCTTTAGCTTACAATGCCTTCCATCACCTGAATCCAATATGAGTAAAGGGGTAGGACCGACTGAGCTAGAACCGGGCCGCTAACCGCGCGTTTCCCTACGCAGCGCGTGTTAATTGTTACAGTATGTAATAGTGTATAGTAAAACTATTAATGTATTAAAAATTGTTTTTATGACACTTTTTATACATACACTTTCTATATAACATTTATCATTGCCTAAAAACATGAAATACTCATGGTTATACAACATTTAAAACATGGAATTACTTATACTGGAATTCGCTTACTGTGAAAGGCCTAAACGGTATAAGCTGAACCAGTTCTCAGTAGTACAGAGTGTTGTTAGGTCAGTTCGTTGATTTCTAAGTGCAATTTCAATAAGCTGATTTCTCCCTAAGGGCACATCCAAACAGTTTATTCATTATTCTTAAGAATACTTTTGAGTATAATATTTGTATTAAAAATATAATTTTTAGTGATTGACACTGTTTTTCTACGTTTATTTTTACAGGAAAAATTACATTGACAAGTGTTTTGAAATTTTCAAAGTGTTCAAGTGTTCGAAAAATATAAGACTGAACAAACTAATTCTTATTTTTGGTAAATAGATGTAGCATGTAGATAGTATAGGCTGCACCCTATTTTCTCTTAACGTTAAACTTGAACTGTCGAACGAGTGCTGTTATTTTTATTAGAATGTAAATTCTTAAGCATAGTAGCACAACATTGGGATGAAAGCAATGTCTTTAAATTGCTGAACGATAAAACAAGTCATTATTCATGTTGCATCTATGAAGATTAGCAACCATATTACACGCCAAAATGCCAAAAATTATCTTATCTCCATTTTCATTTTTTTTTTTTCATATAACTTTTATTTCTTTCGTGTATGATCGAAACTTCCAATAAAAGTACAAATAAACTCGATATTGCATTGCGAGATGTACTTTCACTTTGTATCAGAATATTCCATGACCATTAAGGAGTTTTATGAAGTCCGAACGAAAAGCTTCCCTACAGATTTTTCCCGAGATAACTTTTAACTTGACTTTTTCCTTTGGAGTGTTGTTGCCAACGCGCAGCAGCGCTTCGCGGCATCTAGTGGGGAATGAAAGAACCACTTACTCCTTTGGTTTGGTAGAGCATTTCGTCGTACCACAGCAGCACTGATCGCTACTGAGATTTTAATTTCGTTTGTTTCCCGTACGTTCTTTCGCAGTTGTTCTTGCTTTTATTTCTTGTTTGAATTTACTGTCTAACTTAAAAATTGAAAATCGTAAGTTTTTGAACTCTTTGCTTTTGATTTCATTTAATTGATTGTGTATTTATCAAATATTTAGTTTGAGATTTAGTTAGTAATAAGTATTAACTTGATCGCTTTTCCGATATTTTAAGCATAAGATTACAAGTTTTATGATATTCTTCCACCTACTAGTCTATCATTTTTTTCAATAGCAGTAATAATAAATAATCAAATAAATAGATTTCTTTGAAAAGATATTTCTTTTAGAGGTCGTAGTGATGCATTTCCATGAATACTGGATTTGATTCAATATTTGAAGCTGTGGAGGTGGATAATTAAGTTTATATTATTATGCAAATACACAATCAATAGAACTAAGTCCCGTGTGCATTTGATCCTTATCTTTCACGAACAATAATTGAGCTGTCTGAACGTCAAAGGTTTTCGGCGCAAAGAGTTTGAGAGATGAAAAAGCAAAATACAAAAAAAAGTCATAATACTAGTTTCGGTGTTATCATAAGGTATGTGAGGTCAAAAACACGAATTAATGCCCGGGTACGTACAACATACCTAAAGGAAAAAGTTATGACATTTTTCCAGGTAAAATGTACTTGACGACTAAAATTAAAACTATCTTTCTATTCCGCATTAAAGAAAAACTCATTAAAGAAAACATCAAGGCCGCTGGACACTATCTTTAGCCTCCACCACCGCGACCACCACCGTTAGAGAAAATCCTGAGGGCACCTCTTGTTAATACCATTAGTTTTTCTTTCAGAAATGTTATGGATTTTGAATTTTATATTTTTTATTTTAAGCAGCAGGATGTAAAATTAATTTTGATACATTAAAAAGTATATGTAGAACAAAATTTGTTTACATCCCGAAACGTATGGTTCTCTCCTGATGCAGATCTTCCCGGCTATTTTTTCTTAAAACGAGTTTGGTCTTCATCTAAAACTAAAGTTATCATGGCTAATTCATGTGTATTGATAGATGGCACGATTTTAGATAATGTTATTGAAAATAGCGTATTAAAAATAGAGTGACACTTTTCGACATTGACACTTCTCTAGAAATTTACGAATAATGTGAGTAGGTGTTTCGGAAAATGTGAATTGACCTTTATTAGGCGTGATATATTTTTCTTTTTTAATCTATTTTTCTTATTCGATCTTACCATTGGTATTAATCTGTAAACATATATTTGTGTAGTACGGCTTTGATAATTCATTTCGGAAATCATTTATTCTGAAAATATCTCGTCGTACTATGTCAAGTTACATCTAAAAATATATAATTTATTTGGCTTTATAAATTATATAATTCATAGTTTTTATGTAATTCATAGAACTATACACAGAAGAATGAACAGAGAGAATGTTTAGTATTTTTCACGTTTATTTATTGTTAATATTTTATCATGTTTACTAGCATCTAAAATCAATTTTCAACATTATTTTACTCAACGTAAAAATAAAAAATGTAATACTTAGTTTCTTTCAAGAAAAGTGATATATTAATACGACGGTGCAAAGTAAGGTATTAATTTAAGTAATCGTAATATAGTTGATAGGCTGGCACTTCCCTTCTTAGAAAGTGAGTGTGAAGAACAAAAAATGAAATAAACTTACAAAATATCTTTGAAACAAAAATTCCATAGAAAGTTAAATTTGTATCGAAAAAGGATAGGCTTTTTATGCATATTGATTTTTTAATAGTAACGAAAATATTAAAATTTAATAACCTCTAGCTTCTCTTACAAAATATAGTCCTCCCCACCCCTCCCCGAACAAATCCCGATTTCGCCCGTGATCATAGGCTGAAACGACATGCCTGAATGATTGTTAAATGGTGGGATACTAAAAACGGATTTGTAGCAAAAACAACACGTTAAAAGAGGATGCAAAGTATTGTTCCTAAAACAGCACAGATTTACTCCAATACATTGAATCCTCGAAATTTTGAATCTGTCGGGAAAATTTTCATTTAAAAAAAAATTAAAGTGAATTTGATTTTACTAATAGAGAATTCAATTCATATAAACTCCATTCAGAAGCTTTCTTAACCAAATAATTTTTTTTTATTTACAAAAATAAACCTAACATGGTATATGAGAGAGAAAGATAGAGATGTTGAGTGAGAGCTGAATATTTGTGCGACAATTACAAGTATTAACAAACAGGGTCACATTTACGTAATGTTGGATCCCCTAAAACACAGTCATGCTGGAACCTCTCAGAAAAAAAAATCCTTCAGTTATAATCCCTCCAATCCTTCCATTTACTAAAAAAATCACTAATTATAATATAACTTTTTCTACAAATGAACATTAACTAATTGCTTATAGAATTAATTACATTTTATGTTTATTAAAAAACATTTAACGTGCCTTGCTGTTTGATTGATGATTATTTTACGAATACTTACATTTTATGACTTTTTTCGAACATTCATTTGTTTTTTCGGGGTCGCGGATCCTCCTCACACTTGGCTCCATCCACCCCCAAAGCTACTACTTATTTCGGTGGTAGGTAAATTCGACCTGTTGACAGATTGTGGTTCTTCAATCATTTCTGCTGAATCGTGTAATACATCAGACGAGACAAAGATCGCAGACAAGCTAACTAGTTTTCTAAAGCCAAGAAATTATCAATTTAAATGAAATACATTAGTACTATTTCAAATTGTTAAATCAGAGAAATATTAAACTTTTTTTAATCGAATGAATTTTGATTTTGTAATCGCATTTACGTGAAAGTGCAGCAAGTACATTTGTAACGTCTTACGCTCGGTTTAGAAGGTTTAACACAAATATTCCTGCCTGTTAAAAGAGGAACACGGAACGGATTAAAAACAATTTGTGCTATTAGTGCAAGTGCATTAAGGAGACCATTCCGTTACACTTAATATTGACCACACGCCAGAGGATGTGCAAGTTTAAATACCCACTAATGCCTCGTACGATGTACAATGCTCTTTTAGTCAGTACAAGGCGCTCTTACAAGATAATAGGAAACATTTCATTGCTGAAAAGTTGAAACAGATATTTGTTTCTATTTTTACGGAAATAGTTGTAAATAATAGGATTTGGAAGAGTAATGTTTAATTTTGGTCCTTATATTGTGAAACAGAACAATATACACAAAGGTAGAAGAATTTTAATAAAAAAGAATTGATTTAATGATACATATGTCGTACTTTTTAGTACATATTTCTGTGTATTATAATACATTTATGTGTACATATTTTCCCAATTTTTAGCACATAATTATCCAAGCCGTAGTAAACACGCTTTATACTTATCTTTTCCGCAACAAATTGCGCGTCAACACCCCTTTCTGGATTTGGAGAGGAAATGAATGCGGAGGCAGGGGTATTTTCCCTTTGCCTGTAGGTGCGCCGGGCAGTTCAGGCGAGCAAGAAGCTCGCGTGGACGCAGTTTGACATTGCTTGGTATAGTCTAATGACATGTACCAGCTCTCCAATTTTGAGAAAATATTATCGCTTTTAGGGGCTGGTGGTTGCGGTCAGACAGCCGTGTCGGCAACACAGAAAAACTTTGTGTTTCTCATGCTATAGCTAAATCTCCCTCAGTCTTTTGGGTAGCCTACAGTTCTCGCCGAGAAATTCTTATGACACGCGCTCTGTAATACGTGCTCATCAACCGACCTTCAGTTTTTTGGGAGGGCGTTTCGAAAGCCGCTCCCGAAAAGGCGGATAACTCGCACCTGGGAATAAATTCGTTAATTCGGTGCAACTCGGCCTGACAGCCAATTTATTCGCGGCACCTCCCCCGCGTGCGCCGGTGTAAATTGGGTTCGCGATCTGGGGCGGAGCGATCGTGACTGGAGGCGCCCAGCCTCCGTATTGGATTCGACTCTGAGAAAACGAAACGGAAAACGCTGGTTAATCCACGAACTTGGAACCGTTTAGGCAACAATCACGCTGAAAATGTTAATAGCAGCGGATAACATAAAAGTTTATATAATAATTTCACAAGATTCGTCTGGATTGCACGATGTAGAGATGCGAAATCTTTTTCCACGCACCAAATGTGTGTAACTCAATTAACGGGCATTGACGCTGTCTCAGCAGGAACACTGATCAGGAATCCTAGGTTCGGGACCCGACGGTACCGTTTTTTTTCACATCAGCTAGATTGGTAGGCCGCTGTCTGGTGGGAAATTTGAGAAATTTTCTAGAAATGATCTGATCGGTAGTTTTCGTGTTTACTCCCACCAATAACACGCGAATGCCGATGCAATACCCTGATTATCAGGCCACAATCCGAGCGCGATCACTTCTTCCTCTTCCTTGTCATATACTCTGACCTCCACACTTACACACCACACATGCCGGGAGACCAGCCAGGAACTTTCAGCTTGTCCTGGCTGGGGCGGTGCCCCGCTGGAGATAACTTCCGGGAGAAATCCACCGCAAGCTGACGTGTAGGTCAGCGCCGTATTTCACCATCCCCCTTGAGGCCGCCGCTGAGGTCAAGGTCAAATTTGGAAAAGAGTGGATGTGTTTAATTAAATCTTTATTTTTGTAGAGATTAAATATCGTAATATTTTAAGTAAAAATTAATAAGCATACACATGAACATATTTTACATCATTAAATATATTGTACGAGCACTCATAAATGTAATATGGTCGAATAGCGAGTATGGATAATGCTACAACCGTAACACATTTACGAAGAGTAAGATAGTCACAAAGCTTCGTGGCACATATATTCGGGACAGATTTACGCACATCCACGACTATGGTTTCGAAACACGCGTAAGGCATTATTGGAGACTCTTGGATATTGAGTCACATTTTGTTGCATTTTTTACCAATGTGTTGTAGGGAGATTGCTTGTTTTGGGGCTCTAAGAAAAGCTTAATCCTTGTTTTTATCATGGCAATTCATACATATTTTTGCAATTCATATTTCAATGTTGAAATAAACTAGTAGTGAACGGAAACCACCCGTCCGTCTGTGCACGTGTCCGTCCGTCTGTGCACAACGCTAGGTCATAAACCGTTCAGCCGATTTTCTCCAAACTTGCTATTCCCCAATCGTTCTAGCTGATGTCGCGGTTCCTGGAATTTAAAACCGTTATTTTAATTTTTAGGGGTACTTTACATCTAGCCCCTGAGACATTTTCGTATCTTTTAATTAGAAATAATCATTGGATACATAAAATCAGAAACACGTCACTTGAAAACAGTATTTCGATTCCTTTAAAATGATTTTGCTACATGAACTACGTTTCGCAATATGATTCATCGCTTCCTCAGGTACATCTCATGTCAATGTAGTTATAATTTCATGTTCACGCATGTAACACAAGCAACAATGTTATCATTAACATTCGTGATAGGATATATTCGTAATGACATTCATAATAACATTTATAATGGGATATATTCGATGGCATTTATTTCTGGATGTCCATTTATTTTTGAAATTATCCTTGCTTGTCTGTATGATGTACTGAAAAAAAATGTTTGTAATAGTTTTCGTTAATTTACTATTTCATTTTCTTTTTCTTCAAAAAACTAACGTAGAAACTTAGCAGCAAAGATGAAACGTTTTAGCGCGCTTTCTGCTTCACTGCTCTCCGGAGCTTCTATAACTGTTGAATTTCTTAATGAATTATAAAGACACTGATTATGGTTTTTTTGGTTGTAAGTCTTCATTTAAAAGAAAATAAAACATTTAAGAATGAACTTAAAATACCTTAGAAACTTCTTGGAATATGTATTCAAAACAAGCAATGTAGTTCCTTAAAGAATGCCTTAAAATATCTTTCATATAAGCACATACAATGCAAACTGAAAAAAGTTCCATTTATGGCAAAAAATGCAGCTTTTAGAAATAATTGATAAGAAAATATGTGCCCAATGTTGGCAGCGCCCATCACTGCATGCGCGCTTCGTTGTGAGGCTCATCGACTGAGATGCGTTGATATAACAGAAATGCGGTATAATCATCATCTTATACATACCACTATCGACAAACTTCTAATTTCTTAACACAAAAGAAACAGCATATTCTCGCAACCAAGCAATTCTAGAGGCCACTATCTTTGTTTCAAAATTCATAGTGTGTAGAAAAAATGTTCAACATTTGTCATATTCGATGAATAAACGTCCTGTAGGTGCATTTCTTTATAAGGCTTCTTTTTTTCGAGTTTCGTAGTATTTGCAGTTAAGAGTCAAATTAAATCTCCTAAACTAATAAAGCTGGAGGCGTGTGAATTTACACAGTAGAATTATATGTGACGCTATCATTATACATATACGATGAATATACATAAAATGTAATTCTTGTTATAACATAACTTGATTTAGAATTCGCAATTTCCTTAGCTATTGCTTTATTTTAAAATAAGTTTGTGGCATAATTGTCGTGTTTCTGGAAACAAATTTTTAAATTTGGAAATATGCCTTATGACCACCGTTTTTACGGCCATGAAGTCTGTCGTGCTAGGACAGGTTTTTCAACAGAATCCGGCTCATTCTGAGAAATCACCAACATTTCTTTAGAGGTCGATTGTGTTGATCTTTTTTAAGTTTTTAAGAGCATAAAACAAGATCCGCCCATATTCTCAAACATGAAACATACATAAAAATGTATAGGCAGATCTTGTTTCAACTTTTTGGTAGATTCAGAAATGCCACATATGAGTTGTGAGATGCGTTTTTCTGAACTTGTGTTTCTGAGGGATTCGACATTTTGAAAAAAAATAGTCAAATTTCAACTGGCTCGTAACTATTGGCAGCTAGAACACTGGAGATTTGTACAAGGGAGATTACATGTATATTACCCTTTGATTGCGAATATTAGCAGACTTTTGTGTTAAAGAACAGATTAAAATGGCACTTCTCTAACATTGAATTTTTGCTGAAAAAACATTTGTGCCTAGTTTTTTGCAAACCTCTGGAAAACAACGCTTTTAACGAAAATATGCTTATCCCAACTGGATGGGTATACATCAAAAGTTTGTAATATATTTAAAGAGTGAGGATAGCAACAAGGATGTGAAAATCCGCCGGGTCATGGTTCATTTCTTAAGGTTACGTGGCTTCTCCGTCATTCTCCTGGTACTTGATCGAAGAAACACGGAAACACTTCGCGTGTCAGAGTGGTGCCGTGCGCTATAAATTTCTCGGCCCCCACGACAGTGACTGAATTTGACTATCTAGCTAGGTCTCAAACATCCTGCCACCGTCGGATCTCGGAACGATAGGACCTCTCAGTTAGAAGCACTGCAGTGACAGTGCGTTATGGCCTGACCACTCCGGCAGACTCTTCTTCGCAAATAGTGAAACACGGCTGCTCCGCTTTACAAGCGCTTCATGACACGCGCTTCACACTCTGTACCGTCTCGTCCGGGCTTGCAATGCGACGCGCTGAGAGAGCGCTAGGCGGGCGCTTCTTGATTTCAAAATGATTTCAGCAATACTACGACTCGACTGCATATCGACTCTGCAGGAGCCTGGTCCTTGAAGGTTGTCTTGACTTTAAGCGGCTGGGGGTATCCAGCGTCGCACAAGATGAGAATCGACGCCGGCATAATAATTCCGTCGACGAAGACAAAGTTGATTCCTCTCAACTCCGTGGCGGTGCGAGATTACTTTTACTGTGGGCATCGTTATCTCTCGACAATGAACGATAGAGAGATCGCTACCTATCATGAATGGCGTCGGATGTGGACGTGGCAGGGGAGCAGAGGGCGATTCTAGATGTGGCCCCAGCTCCCCCTGTTTCCAACGTGATTCCCCATGAGCTGAGTCCGTCGGGACGAGGGCCAGTGGAAGGGGGAAGGCGCGACTCCTGGGGAACAAACCTCATGTACATCACAGGTAAGACCCTGCGAATTCAGCGCAACACAGACGCTCATTACAGGTGGTCCTGGGGGGTCGCGACGGGCCAGCCGGTGAGTGAGCGGCCTGGCCAGTTTTCGCTACAACGCCGCTGGAGCCGATGGCGCGCTCGTCGCCGGGGCCAGAGAGTATATATCGTCGCCGGGGTGGTGCTGCCGGCTGCACGGGGCGGGGAAGACTGTCTCCCCTGGCCGCTGGGCTCGTCGCGGATTGGTGTCCGCTGGGAGTTGCGGGATTGCACGTTGTAGCGGGCCAGGGGTGCCGTGGGTCGAGGTGAGAGATAGGCAGAGTGATGGTTCGGCGCCTCCCTCTACGGCTAGAGGCACTGCACCCGCGCGCGAACCTCTCGAGTGAAAATGCGGAGAAATTTGAAGAATGGGAATAAGGCAAATTCAAGGACCACCAATCAAAATGCGCAATTCAAACCTTAGCGCGTAGATTGAAAAAGCAATCGACGAGAAAATGACTGTCACATGCAGTTTTTCACAAAATATTTAATTTGTTTCAGTCTTATACGATAGGATTTTATTTGCTGTTCTTTAGCAGTGTGAGTGCTTCTTTTTAAAAAATCATTTTGTACGAGGTAGAGTCAATAAGTTCCCGGAATTGGTCAAAATGTTTTTTTATTTATTAAAGGTACAGTAAATTAAATTCATTTACCTTCCAAATACTCCCCTCCTACATTTAAACACTTTCCCCAACGTTTGTATAATTATTGGAAACAGTCCTGAAAGCCATTTCTCGAAATCTCCATGAGCCGCCTGGTCGCATTTCCATCATCTCTTGAGAATAAGCGAATCGTTGTCCTTTCATTTTCATTTTTAGCGAGGGGAACAGGTAGAAATTGGCGTAGGAAGCGTGTTCAGTTGTGGTTATGTTATAATTGGTGAGGTAAATTTTCACCAGTCACCTATGGGCTGGGGCATTGTCATGGAGTAGGACCCAATCTTTTCCTTCCTGATTGCATCTCTTAGGCGGCTAAAGAAGGGTAGGCGGCGAAGAATTTCCACGTAGAAGGTCAGTCATCTGAAATGGACATTTCGTCAATGGTCATTCTTCTGTTCGCACGGCTAATACGTCGAACAATCTCGATTTCCATCTATGACGGAAGTGAACGGGCCGCCGTTCCGCGGGTTATCTTCAGTTGCAGCGCCCTTCGACTTATGAAAGCGTTTCACCTTCCCGAAATACTCTTCTGAGTTCGAAAATGCTTGTGCCACTTGTTCACTTACAATTTGTCACACATCTCTCCCGAAGGTTACCGTAACAACATCTTAAGAGTTTCAGATGATTTGTTTAGAAGAACACAAAATCCGAAGTTCCCATGCTACTTGATGGCCGTCATTTTGAAATGCGACGAACCCAAAACTGTTTCAAAGTTGGACGCGAGCGGCACAGCTCGCTGACAAGTCGACACACGCGTCCTGGCAGCTCAGCGGTTTCTCAGGTGTCTCTCCGACGTCAACAATTGAAATCAGTGTTTTGAATCTTGTAGGGCAAAGCTGTAGGCGCCAATTCTGGAAACTTTTTGACTCCCCTTCGTATGGTTTTATTCGAGTAAGGTTTTGTTCGGCTGAGACTACGCCATCTTAGCTAAGCTAAGAATATCGACTCGTTCATGTGATTTCATTAATTAGTCCTTTGTTAGCTGCATTTAATTTTTTTGTGTTCCTGAACACAGTTACATATTTTGTTGTAAACATAAAAGTTATATTAGGCAACGATTGAAATTCTACCTCTCAAAATAAAAATATAGATGAGAGTTTTGATACACTTATTACGTAGTATGTGTTAAATGCCCAACCTTCGGAAGTTCCTATTCTAAAAGTGCCCGCCCAATGCGAAATAGTTTTTCTTGATCTCCTTTGTTGCTTCGGAAATAAAAACAAATACAAATTCTTTCGACATGAAAGTTTCCTTTAATTACGCCAAAGCGTCAACAATAATGATTAGTCATTGACGTGGGAGTCAACTCAACTAGTGAGTCAGTTTTTTCCTCTTCAATTTAAAAATGAAGGAAGTTACTTCCACATTAAAATCAATCAAAAGCAACTTTCACTACAAACTTTTTTAATGTAATTTGTCTGCACACTCATCAAAATAAAACATGTTTGTAATGATTGAACTAATACTTTGGAAATGTATATTACTAAATTTTCTTTCTGCAATGCTAGTATATGTTCGAATCAATAATGAAAAACATGTATTAATGTACTGTTAAATCAGTCGAGAGCGACTCCAAATTGAATTTGATTTAAAATTTAACCAATAATAGTTTTGCTACATACTACTATAGATATGCTTTCATTTTATTGATACTGAAATAAGTGAGTGCTTCCTTTAATATTAATTCAGTTATTGTATTGTTAGTCAGTTTTGCCTATTGTTTTATCATCATTACGTTATTCCTGTGACCTAGTTCGTAAATTTTAATTTATTAACAATATGATTTTATTTCTATTCATTCCTTCTAGAAATGGAAGAGCAGAAGTATCATAATTCAAGAGTTCTGTAAATGAGTCGTTCATCAACGCCGCTCAACGCAAATCACGAACTCGGACGGATTTTGGTCTCCGAGGCAGCAAGTTAGGGGGGCAGTGGGATTGGGTTGTGTGAAAGTGTATATTGTGCTGCTATTACAAAATGTATACTGTTTCAAAAGGGCCTAGTAAAATCGTTGCCAAAACGAGAAGAGGTAATGCATTGAGAAAAGTTGGAATACTCGTTAGAAATTCCAATATATGTACGATCGTTATTGGTTACAAAAGTTCTATGTTAAATTGTTTTTTTAGGAATATCACACTCTCAGAATTTGGAAAGAATGGAAAATTTACGCGAAACGAAAAGGCCATTAGATGTTGAAACTACCCAGGTTGTGAAGTAAGTATATTACTTAATACTGATCCGTATTGTTGGTTATGTAAGCTGACGAAATTCCAACTGTTCTCCCACGTTGAGCGTAAAAAGCTGAATCATCATTATAAAACCATACATTTAAATTTAATGATCAATCACACCCATTTATGTGGAGAATTATTTGTTATTAAGTCAAAAAGTTATCTTCCCTTGGTGTTTGTTGTTTATTCTCTCTTTTTCCTTTAATGTTATGAAATTGTTTTTAAAAAATTGCATGCCATCATTTACTTTGATAACTTTATTGTAAAGATTTTCAATTACATTTTATTTAAAATAGACTTAAATTTGTAATAAGATATTACATGAGTTTTCTATTTCAATTTCTTTGAATATTAGTATATGATGACACTTTCAAATCTTTGTGGTTGTAAATAAGGATGCAAAATGAATGTCTTTTTTTATTTTTGTTACTAATTTATTTAGCATATTAAGGAAATATTGAAATGTTGCCAATTCTTAGTTTCATTTTTACAAAATAATGCTGCAAGTTAATTGTGTTGTTTCTACAAATGTGACGATTTCTTAAAAACGTATTATTGTTTCTTGAATTTTAAATGTTAATGCAGATATTTGAAATATTGTTAGATGTTTCGTGTGATAAGTTCTCACTGTATATTTGCTTCTTCACAAACCCGTGTGTTCATTCTCTCACCCTTGCATTCCAAGGCATTGGCACATTCCGTAAGTTTTATTATATTAGTGTTAATAAACAGGCAATGTAACTGATTGCTGTAATTCTATATATCAATTGTATTTGTTATAATACTCTCATATACTCATTATACTATAAAAAATTCAAGTAGTAGCACACCTAAGATATTCAGTAAATCATGTCATTTAAAGAAAATTAATACATGATCATTTTTTCTATTAGCTACCAAATAATTACCTTGTATCAACATTGAAATCTATGTTATGTTAAGAAAATTGTAATAGTCTTTAAAATATATTTTAAAATGTTACAGTAGAAGCTTGGTTGGATGTATTTGTTGAGGTACATGCTTTGCTATCATGTTCTAGCATCATTGCCGTACATAAAAATGTGATAGTAGGGTGCAGTGATGTGAAGGAAAAGGAACATCAATAACTTTTCTAATATCAATACAATATAGAAGTGCATGAAACGCTGCCTGCACCCGTAAAAGAAAAATAGAAATTGTTCACGATTTGTGCAGTCTCTTCATTTTAAGACACTGTAACATTTTAATATGTCCTTTGTATTTTTATACTTCAAGACGTTTTTTAAGATTTGATTAGGGAGCAAGTATCGTGCTCTCTTATTGTATTTTGTCTAACTGGCTGGACTGAAGAGATTAATGATGCTTTAATCTTTTTGATGCAAATGAACTCTTCCTTCGGAAATTGAATCTGTGGTATGCTGAATTAAGTTTCTTTGAGCTCCTGCTGTAATATTTTTCTTAAATATTAATATTAATTACTAAGAAAGATGTAGGAAAATTGTCATTCGTGCAGTAGCAATATTTTCCATATATGAGAATATCTATATATATACATATATATAAAATAAATTTTGTGCTATTAGTCTCTCGTTGTGTTCATTATTGATAAAGAAATGATATTATATGGAAGTATTTGTTGGTGGTTTTCCACTATCAATAATTAAACATTCTAAAGTGTAGTTTATTAAAGTGGTTGTTAATTTTTTGAAAATGTTTGTAGTGTGCCAAAGCCTGTTTTCCATTGTGTAAATGGGAAAAGATCTAGTAACCAGAGAGTCCAACAAGAGACAATAAGTCCTCAACATGCTGAACTCATCAACTTCATTTATGAATGTAAGTAATCACAGTGTGTCAGAACAAATGCATAATAATTTTGGTCTTACACTTCAACAGAACTGTTAAATATGCCTAAATCATGGTCTGAGGTTTGTAAAGTTCATGAAGAGACAAAATGCCATTTTTTTCTTTCATGATTGGAAGTTAGTGTTAATTGTTTCATTCATTACTTTTGTTACTTAATTCTTAAATTCAAAATTGAAATAAGTCTTTTCTTTTAAATTTTAACCCTATGGCGCACGCTAGTAAAAGTTACTTGAGCACATGCGGTGATCTGTCAGGTGCATCATTTGAATTTTAGCACCTATTGCTTCACGAACTCACTATAAGGGTTTCAGACACAAACACACATTCAAGACGTTTACTAACATAGAAACTTTAAAACTTTATTGGAATACAATGTTCATCAATAATAAAAACACAATGTAGATTAAAAAGTGTTTCTTGTAAATTGTACTACACGTTCTGACCTGTAGGAGGCTGCGCTGCATGCGGCTTGGCTGAGGTTACTCTTGTGATGACAGCATAAACACTATTAGCATGAACTGGTAGTTATAAGACCTGAGAACAATAATGAAAAGTTCTGAAAACGACGGTGTTGTCAGAAATGTCTGTGTTGCTCTATCAACGGAAGAACCACTCGATCTAAGAGACCACATCTGGCACAGGGTTAATTTTATTAATTAATTTTTTGGTGATATTTGATTTGATTTCAGCTTGGGATAAAGTTTACAAGGAATTCGAGCAAGAACCTTCAGAAAATAACCACAGTGAGTATTTTTGCTTTCCCGTTCAATGTATTTTAAACAATGCTCCACAGGCCTGACTGACAGAAATTGTTCCATCCAATGTCACATCACCGGAAAGAACTTATTAACTTAGAAACACAATGGTTTATTGAAGAGAGATTCTCAAATGAGTATAGAAAAGGACCCTTTTCAAAACGTCTGATGTGGTGTATTAAACGTCATTAATTTATTACAATTGTAGCATAATTTTATGCAGGAATTGAATAATAAAAAATTTATCATTTTCTGAATTTTAGTTCAGGGGTGTATTTAAATGTATTAATAATGTACTAGCTGTGCACTAACCTATCTTCTTTGTGCAACACGGACGTGAATTCAATGATTGAATTGATATAGCCAATCGAGAGCAGCTATTCACAAACTTTATTTTGTCTTTTGTGAAAATCTGTCAGAATTGATGCCTGTCAGTCGTTATTAACGATCTAAATTGAAAATGTGATATACTTGTAGGAAAATTAATTTTGCCTCTTTTTTGGTAAAATTTATGATGTACTAATTTTTGATCAGTCAAAAATTATGGGAAAACAGGGAATTTCACTGCTGTGGAAAAATCAGGATTTTGTAGAAGAATCATTAAGTCTGAGAAATTTTTGAGAGGCTTGTAAAACTAGGTATTGTTCCTTAAAAATTTAAGTACAATGTATCTTGTTCAATTTCATTTCCTGGTGAGATGTTTTTAATATATACTTTGTCACAGTGAAATAAGAGCTGACGAATTAGTATCAGGGTAGCTTTAATATTTTTTTAAGTAATGTGAAATTATAAATCTTATCTGGCAAATCATTAAAATGTACTAGAAAATTGGGAAAGTCAGGGAAATTTGCTCCAGAAAATGAGTAGCTACCCTTTGATATGCAATACTGGTGTATACAGCTTTTGAATTAAAAAGGAAGACCTTCAAAAGAAAGACAAACATTCATATATGGCTTTTTATTTACACTGAAATTGTTGTCATAATTTGTTCCATACAATCAGGCCAGTCATGTTTGTTGTAATAAATGACCCTTACAGACTAGTCAGTCATCATATGCCTTTTACATTAATAAGAGGATTGTTTTGAATTGTCTTGCCCACCACAAAGCACACCCAACTGCATTGATGCAATAGATACATCATTGCGAGAGTTACTACTTATGATTGTCTCTATGAAATTACCAAATCTTTTATTCTTTCTTTGAATCCTTTTGATACAATATGCATTCTGTTTTATGTATTTGCTATGGAGTCCAACCTGTATTATTCTCTCTCCTACCATTCAAATTGTCAAAGAAATGTATGATAATATGAAAGTTTTCTAAGTACAAGTTATATGTAATTAGATTTTCTGTTAGACATAAATTACAGAAAGGTTTATTATTAAACCTGGCCTGTGCTCACAATGATTTATCATGGAAGGTTTGAGAAATATCCTTAATAAGTCAAACATTTTCTTTTCATTTGGTTAAAAATTTAAATAGCAGTCACCTGTTTGAAGATCACATTAATTGTAATAATTTCTATCATTTGCATTTTAAGATTGATGTAATATTATAGAGTCAAATATATTTTCCAAGATTCAAACTCCAATCATAAATATCCCATTTCCTGATTGTAATTTTCGCTTTTTTAAAAATTTTATTTCTTTCCTTAATTTAAATTTTGATTCACTTTTTCTGAGTCGCCTCAAAACTTCAAGTGAATTAAGTCAAGAACAACTTTTTTTCCTTATAATGAAATTAATCAGGCCACTATGTAATTTTCATGGGGAATGCAGCCTTAACCTTGCTCTCTTGGTCTGACCAGAATGAGAAAGATAGGTGCTTCATGAAGTTCTGAAAGTGTTTCATCTTTAATCCCCAAACGTTTTTACATAGCATACTGAAACTGAAGTTTTGTAGATGATGAAAGTTCTTTGATACATAAATCTGGCATTTATGAATAAGTCAAAAATTTGTTTTCTTATATGAATGAACGAAGTAATTGAAACTGATAGGGTTTCCTTTCATTACACTATTGTTTAAATAAGTAATGTTTTCCATTTTAATTTCGGTTTCTCAGCATGGATGTACCTTTTTTGTGCATCACCATATATTGTGTGAATCATGACATAATTGTTAAGAAAATGCATGTTAGATGTTATTATGTATATTGTATTAAACCATCCTTATAAGAAATTTACCTTCAAAGAAATTTCTATTTTCTTGTAAATTCAATGTTTCTTCTCTTTCCTTTTATTTCCATTGTGATAATTGCTTTGGCTATTTTGTTTCAGATTCCCAGCAATGTATCGTATACCACAATGATGGTGAACCCAGTCCAGTGTTACAAGGTGAGTTTTACTCTAAGAGATAGTGAAAATATGTCTGTGAATGTTATTTTATGAAATAGTAATTTAAAAATATATTGCATATATGTGTTTTGTTTGTGTAGGAATAAGTCTCAAAATTGTATTTATTTTGCAGATTTCAAGCCATTTGATTTGGAGTCCTGGTGGGGCAAACGTTTATTCAATAATATTACAAAGTCTATATAAAATTAAATTTTAAATGAACTTTATCAGGAGAGTATTTTATTGTAAAGGCAGTTCATGCTAACTGGTTAGCAAAACTGGTTCAGCCCTGTGCAGCATTTGCCAACTTGAAATATAAAGTGAAGTAAAGATTTGACCATTACCCTTGTATCTGGCATCTTGTGACTGATTATCTGCTATATTTACTGAAGCAGTATGCTGATGAGTGTGTGTGCAAATTGTGTTATTGCAAGTGGAAATTGTGAGTTATTTCAAATGTTACAACTTTTTCCACAGCAATTGCTGACTTTCAATTATTTTGAAAGCTAGCCATCCTTTATTCATATAAAATTGTCATATTCATATATTTCCTATGATTTTTAAAATGTGCATAGATTCTGGGACATTCTAAAAGTGTATAGAATAAAACTTTATTACTTATAGATTTTAAAATTTTGAATCTCTGGTGTAATAATAATAACCAAGTAGCATTTGATGTTTTTACAACCTTTGTTATTAATAGATGTACAATTTCTTAAATTAATAGTGCAATGTGCAGGATATATTCATAATATGAAAGATAATATTTTTGCATAATTCTGTTCTAAATGAATTGTCTCGATTGAGTGAGAGCCAGATCAAGATGTCTTGGTATTTCATGATTGTTGGTGTATACCAACAGTTTTCTGCAAGTGGCTGCTGGTGTAGTGTGATAGTAAACATGTATAGCAATGCTGTGTAGCAATATAGAGAAATTGAAGGTATGAATTGATGGCAGCTGGTCAGAGGTTCATGTTTCATTGTAGGACCAAGTGTGGATTGAAGATTACATATGAAAAATCAGCTACATGTTAAACATCACATAAAAGGGCACAAGTAATAAATTATGCCAAAAACAGAAATGCAGTTGAATCTTTAAGTTAGCAGAGGCCAGTGCCTTAAAGCAAATGATGTTATTCAGGTTGTGAATATTTGAAATGTGCAAGTAATTTTGAGTGTTAACAAACAAAACATTGAAAATATGCAATACCTAATATTTAGGATTGATAATTAGGTAAATGAATATAAGAATGTGTATGTAAATCTATTTACATAATAGAACTCACTTTACATACAATAGTGTATGGCTTCTAGACTCGCTGCATTTTCTGAGGCACTTTCAATGCAATAATTCATGTCATTATCTTCTAAGTCAACATAGGAAAGTCATGTAATTACATTTGTTGAATTATAATGTTACTTATTGTTAATTATGTTTATGTTTGTAATTCAGCATATATTTCTTGTTAAATCCATTGTTCTGTTGTTGCAGTTTAACAATGTATGCATTGTTCAATGGTGGTGAAAATAATAATTCCTGAGATTTATATTGCATACATGTAGACTGTATGTGGTGATGGTTGACATGAAGTTATTAGAAAACAATTATGTTTTTATTCATTTCTTTTATTTTTTTTATCCTAGTTCTTGAGAATAATGAATATCATTCTTACTCAGTTCCTCAATTAAAAAATAAGTATATGATGCATTTTTAATTTTAATGTATTATATATTTTTACAGTTTTCACAGAATTTTGAAATACACTAGCAGAACCTATGTGAAAAGTTTGCTAACTCAAACTCTTTAAGTGTTTTGGCAGACAGCAACATGTTACTTCACTTGGGGATCAATTCATTGACTCACAAATTATTTCACAAATCATTCCACCTTGTAAAGTATTTGGTCAGGCTGGCATATTATATAGAGAACATAGGTTTTTGCAGTCAGCTTGCCAAAAATTTAGCTGCCAGGTAGTTCGACAGTCTATATGCCACATTCTTAAAAAATGTTCTTTATTTTTTTTAATTATAAAAGTTATAAAGAAATTGACCATCATGAAAAGAAATTTAGTATATTATATATATGCATCAGGTAAAGTACCCCTAAATGAAAAGATCCGTATCAAATTCGAGGAGCTGTGGCAACACATCGATCAATTGGTGAATATTCATTTTGCTGGAAAACCTGTGTTTGGTTTAGGCACTAGGAAAGATTAATACTGCCCTACCTGAGACCTAGATGGTGTGTAATATGCAGAGAAGTCTTCTAAGGCAGATCCTGAGGGGTCGGGTGCAGAAACCTCAAGACAACAATGCTTTGTAAATTTTTTTATGCAATGTATTCAAAATATTTATCATATATAGATATCTTGTCCATAACAGTATTCCCATTATATTTCCGTTATTAATGGGGTGTTCACACTTAAATTGTACACACACACCCATTTACTTTCTGGATCTGCCTCTGACTACCTGCCCTACCAACATGCAAACCCTTTCCAGGTTGGCACCCAGCCCACGCATCACTTTGCCATCCCGGGCCCCAGCCTCAAAAGACAAGACTACACCCCCTGCCCCCTCCACCTCATACCACATATGCATAGGACCAGCAGCCCCATTGACATCTGACTTCAGACTTGCCTGGGGTAGGACGGAAGCTTGCACTGCTCACTACAGAGCCCTGTACAGACAGGCCAGGTGCTTGCAGCTGTTTCAAAATTACATTAATTTAAAAATGTTAATATTTAGAGTTAAATTGTTTGGGTTTGAAGTAGCACCATGGACCATGATCTTCAATTTAAGACTATATTTTGGTCACACTATTCAGCCAGTTGTTCTCACTAATATATAGAGTAATCATGCTTCCTATTAATATACAGATTTTTAGCCTTGTAAATGTAACTCCAAAAATATGCTTAATCTTGTGTTTTTACTTTTTCATACATTCACAAAGAGTCTTTCAAAATCAACAAGGACAATGTCGACAATAAATAAAGTAGGTTCTAAAGGAACTGTAGGGTAATGGGGATGTTTTGTGGACTGGGATGTATTGAGTCTGCTCATTAAACTGATTTCGTTTTATTCTGTCCAGAGAGATGGTTTTGATCTAGAGAAACTGATTCCCTTAAAGTATGCCAGCTATGAATTCGTGTGTCAAATAATCATATCCCAAGATCAAGTTGTGTTCAGAACATGTAGCCTTTCCTACTGTTCTACAATTAAAATCAAATAAAAGTACCCTAACAATTGGTTTGAACGCTCTTTGCTTGACATTTCTTTATCCAACAATTAAAAGCATTAATATTGTAGAATTGGAGGTAGGTAACTTCCTAAGAGTCTGAAATTGCAACCAAAAAATATTAGATAATGTGTAGTCATATTGACTGGTTTGCCCTCCAGTTTTTCTTCCTTTAGATCAGGTTGTAATTGCTTTTGGTAGCCAATGTTGCTCAAAATGTATATGAAGAGTACAAAAGGTGGGGTCCAGAAATGGTATTTGTTCATGAGGGTGGAATGTTTATAGAAGGAAATGACAAAATGGCATTGTTTATGTATATAGAATTCATCTTATAAACAATTCCAAACTGAAAATGTCATAGAACACAAACATAAGCAAACAAGGAATGAAAGAAGGAAGGACATGGCAGAATTGAATAGAGCGAAGAAATTTAATGCCCGAGTGAAGTACTCCAATAATAATTAAAGGTTTTGTGTTGTTTATGTTGCATTTTTCAGAGATTTGAAACAAAACAATAGCAACTATTAATGTGTGAAAATAGGTGACAGAGAAGTCAAATTGCAAGGCTACCACACGTCAAGAAAAATATTTTAGAAAAAATGTGCAAGACAGCATCAGCAATTGGGAGAAACAAGGAAAATCAGGAAAAAATTAGGCTGAAAGTTGACCTCTGAATTTCACATTTCAATTTACAGGAGAGGAAGATGATAAGCAGAGGGCTCTACTAAAGTTGTTTTACATTGAGATCTTTGGTGAGCTTGATGTAGGTATCAGTGAAGCCTATCACATCTTTTACTCCAATACTATCATTAAAAGTATCCAAAAGGCTGTTTGAATTATAGGATTCTCTGTAAAAATGGAAAATCAAAACCTCTTTTAAATATTTGTTGTAACTCCTGAACAAAAAAGAAATATATTTTTCCATTAAGTTTCCATCATAATTGTTATAAACCTTAATTTGTTGGTCTACTTCTTTGTAACAGATAAATATTTGTTGCAATATTATAAATTTGAATCTCCCACAAAAGGAAATCATTCAAGTTGTAAAGCTGTAGCATTGCAAGAAAAATGCTTGTAATCACCATTCTGAAAAGTTAACCTATAGCTTGTTGTACAATAATAAATATACAAAATTGTAACTGTGGCCCTAGATTATGAGTTAGTATTCCAAAATTATGTTAAAGTCTTCTGGGGTATTGGAATAAGAATAACGTAGTTAAGAAATGAACGAAATATTGTTATTATTTTGCCCTCTCTGTTCCACCAATTCCTGTTGTAATACTGAAATGTTTTGCCTGCTCGTGGAAATACCTGTTGCATAATATGAAGAGTAGGCCTACATGGCTTTATAAGAAAGCCAGTAAGAGTTTTTCAGTTGTATTTTCATGACATTGCAAGATTCCACACTTCTCTCTTTCTGGCAAGGGGAAAGTGATAATTTATGTCTGAGAAAAGCATATTGGGAAGATTGCTAAGCCAAATCACAGGCAAATGAGTTTATGAATGGTATCAAGAAGGCTACTGTAAGAGTAGAGATTTGTCTATATTTGATAAAGTGCTAATATTTCTTGTCCAACTAATGACAAATTTTACATGTTCAATAGGATTATTAGAGGATCAAATCTGGGGTCATTTACTATATGATGAATGATTGATTAATAAAGGGGTTATGAACTAGTTATTTGTATAAACATTGTAGTAGGTATTCAAAATATTTTAATTGTGTGGAGGTGTTTTTCAGTGGAGTTCCCCTATTTTTTGGCAGGGTTAGGATATTATGTAATAAATACAAATTGCATTTAAAAAAGATGCGAAGCTCCTAATCTTTAAAAATTGAAAACCTTAAAAAGATCTAGGCCAATATTTTTAGTGTTGGTATTGAAATAACAAGTTCTATAATATTTTCAGCAATTCCTATTCACAAAATAATATGCTACATAACTCAGTAGAAGAGGGGGATTTGAAACATTTCAAGATTTGTATTGCCATGTTTGTAGTTCATCAAATGTAGAAAACACTTAATAATAATAATTGTAATAATAATAATAATAATAATATGTCACATAAATGTAGCATAAGCCATGTATGACAAGTCACGATATGTACGTAATCACACATGCTTAAATGTTGCTCCTGATGTCATTGTCAATGTTCAAGGATTACTATATTATTGTACAAGTAAAATAATTTTTTTAATTACAAACTTATAAAGTAATATTTTGAAATGATGAAGTATAGAACAGAATTGAAATAAAACTTTTGAATTCAGGGTGGTTTTCCTGAAAAGTATCGAGTTCTTGAAGGTAACAAATTCAAACAGTGCATTACATTTTAAACCAGACACAAAGAAAAAAGTTGTATTATAATTAATGAGCAATTATTTGTATTCCCTTTAATCTGGGCACTATACTTTTGAATAAGTTTTGTAATGTGAAAGAATAAGATTTGTAAATAGTTACTTACTGAATAAGAACATGAGGAGAGAAATGTAAAATAAACATAATATTTTATTTCAGAAGACATTCCAAGTGAGACCAATTCATGAATTGATACAATAAATTTCTTTTTATTTTTGCAGTTAATTCCATTAATTGAATAAAAGTGTTACTCTTGATGCATACTTAAAAAAAAATTCAAATTTAGGAAAAAGAATTCTGCACTTGCTCTTTCAAGATAATCTTGGTTATTGTTTTGGCAATCCCTGACACAGTGTTTTCAATGAGGATTTTTTAAGCTGCCAGAAGTGTACATTTCTGTTAGATAATGTCTTGGAATGGCAATTTTGAATATCCCACTCTATAATTGATAAAAGAATTTTATTTCAATGAAAAATGTAAAAAATGCTAGTTTATAGCTACCAAAATTAGAATAATAATTATAATTTCAGTAAGAACAGGTAACGATATCTGCTGAATATTAGTTACCAGGTTATGCCAATCTTATTGCCTGTCACTAGTCTTGTTTTGACACTAGGCAGGTACAGATCCACAGAAAGGGAAATGAAGAAATTAACCCCCTCTAAAAATTTTCAGTACTATTAATTTTAACTTGCCTTGAAACTTTCAAGCAGAAATATTTTCGGATAATTATTAAAATGAATAAAATCGTTTCACAGCATGAGCTGAGTGTAGCCTGTGACAATTTACAAAATCTGTAATATGACATTCGACTAAAACATTTTCAATTTCCCCTCCCAAAATTTGTCTCTAGATCTACCCCTGCTTGAGGATTGGTAATTTTATAGGTTACTGAATGCAGTTTTGGCATTTTTCTCCCTTGTCTCTCACATTCATAAACTTGACTTCAGTTAAGTCCTGCAATGATCTTAAAATAGGTTGTTACTGTAAGATATTTTTTTAATGAACTTTATTACCACTTAAATTAAACCTTATTAATGAAGTGAAAATGTTGAGAATATTGTAAAATCATCCATGAACTCCTCTATGGTAAAAATGTCAACAAATCATTATTTACAGTGTTTTTGAAAAGATAGATACTGAAAAGTAGACATTTAACTTCAATATTTTTAAATTATGCGTAAGATGGTGAAATGCAAATAAGGTATTGAAAGAAATAAAACTTCCACTTATATTTTTAATGAAAATTAGCTGCATAAATTGAGAAATATGCACGCTGAAAGAAAGGAAAAACAAGACACTTAAAAGAACATGACTATTGGTGAATATTTATAATGTTTAATTTCGAAGATTTTATGTAATCCTTTTCGTTCGTTTTTAATAATGACGATTCTTTTCGAACAAATACTTATGAATATTGCTCGACAAATATAATATTATTTTAATTACTACTATAATTGAATGGTATATCGCAGACTTATTAGTTCTTTTTCGAGTTTAATTACTTCCATTCATTACTAGTATTATGAAAAATTTTTTGAACGATTCTGTGTTGAAACCATTGAACAAAAGGATTTATTCATGTTTTCCGAGTGTAAGAATACATTAACGCAATAACTTATAAAACCAGATTTCAGACAAAAATCAAGATCAAGGACATTTGGCAACCTTGCATGTTCGTCGAACATGTTGGTATCATCCACGTGCCAAGGAGGAAGACGAGATCAGGAATGCTGCTTGTTGCTTGTGCAGTTGCAGAGTGCTTCTGGTTGGGTAGTTGAGTGAAAACCGTGAGGAAGCGTGAAACAGGGGGGATCGCAGACTAATCGTTCTGTGTTGTGTCTACACAAAAGGCATCATTGAATGTGTACTGAAAATTAGATTTTTGTATAAAGGGACATCATTTGTGAGATATTTATACTGTTAAAAATCAAGATTGTGAAATCGTGGTGTGGAGGCGTCGAAAGAAGTAATTGACATTTCTCGAACATTTTCGCTTTCTAGTTTGGTCTTTTGCGGAAGATTTTTACTCAGCGTAGAAAAAAAGTCGTGTTGTGTATTGAAGATGGGTTGTGTAGTTCACATGAGAAGAAGAAGCTCTGTTAGTGCAGTAAGTGTTGAATACTTTTGTTTTCTCAGTGTTAACTAAACGGCACAGGTCTTTCAGATAATACAAAACGATGTAGTAATAATATATTAAGAACGAATAGAACAAGTTATTGGTTGCATTGTGTGAACGAAAAAAATATATTAATTTTGCTTACGAAATACGATAAAGATTACCTTGGCATGTATTTGACAGTTAAGTTATTGACAGAAATAAAATTCTTGGCGAAATTGAATGCACGGGCCCAATTTTGCATAAAAATTTAATTTCAAAGGTGCAGCATTTCATTAACAATAATTTCAACAGCAATATCTTGTGCGGTTTTCACGCTTCTTTTCTGCCTGGCAGTAATACATTCTGAATATACTGCGAAAAAAAACTTCTATCTCGTAATTTCTAATTTTATATCGTATGTACCTTTGCTTTTCCCTATCTTATTTAACTGTTTTGATCTAATAGAAGCTCATACTTGTGTGTGCTGGAGTGCATTTGGCAGTGTTCATACAGTTTGCATTTTCAAAGCTTTTTGAATTTGCTATACTGCATTAAATGCATTATCTTGATTATTGTAAGCATATCATGTATGCTTTTTTAAAATATTTTTGAAGTATATTGCATACTTACATAAATTATATAAATAATATAAATTTATATTATCAAAAGTGTTTAAGATTTTCTGCTCTTCCTTTGTTTGAAGATAGTAGTTCTGTTTTGTGAAATATAGAGATTTAATGGGTTATATTCAAGCCATAATATATGTATTAATTAAAGGAATAATATACCATAGTCTTGTGTTTGTTGTGGCAAGCAATATTTTTTGTTTCTAAATTAGGCTAATTGCATCTGTAATTCTTCTCTATCAATTATTGATGAGTTTATTTTAACTAGTGTGTTTTAACCAGATTAATAAACAAATTAGATTTTATATTTTCTTCCCATGCCGTAGTGTTGTATTATACTTCCATGTTAAGTGCTTGAATACACTTTGCAATTGTGAAATTAATGCTACCATAACAATAATATCCTAGTGACATTGAGTGACATGTGAGGAATGACCTGATACCATGTTCTTTATGAAACATACCTAATTTTAAAAGTACAAAGATCTATGTATTTCTCTGTTTACTAGGTATTAGCCCAACCAAATTTCAGATTGTTGCATAATGAACATGGGTGTGTGTTTTTAACTCTTTTTACTTATTTGTGTGAATTACTGCAGATTAACAGGAAGCTGGAAGCTTACTCCTAGTGTGCTGTCCTGCAACACATTCCTGAGAACTTCATGCACCATCTAGTCTGATTAACATCTACATTTGATCAAATCGTAATTTCTACATTTCCATCTTATAACAAAATGGGTTCAGCAGAGCCTGATCGGTCTCTTTCTTCTGGCATATCAATTCCACAATGGATGAAAAACAAGATAAATGATAGGTGAGGAATTTGATAAGTAATTGTGACCATTGTAGTCATTAGTACTTTATAATTGAAGTGCTATCTGTTTTGATTGTCAATTGAAATTTTGTTCTTACTAAAATGAAGGACTTCCATTAAGGATGTATTCAGATGATGATTTTGTTATTGAAATTATTGCGGCATAATACCGATTAATGTTCAGTCACTGTGGAAAGGTTACCTTAAACCTCATGACCTTCACCCTTAAACAACAAATGTTTGATGAAATATTTTCTATTGAATTTGCAATAGAATCAAAAGAAGTAATATGAAGATTTCATGAGTAGAACATAATAAGAAAATGTACTGGAACTTTTATAATTTGTTATGTGAGATTTACTTTTTTATATTTTGTTTGATAGGTATGATATTGAAGAAACTTTTTCTCCTCCCACTCATGACGATACATTCTTTTACATTCGATACCCAAAGTCTGCTAGAGCTCGCACACCAGAGACAAAGCGTATTGTGGAAGAACCTGCCTTGACTACAGCTGTTCCAGATTTCTCTCAGCATACTCTTCCGTGTCGTCAGTTCATACCATCAGTTTCTATGACAACAGGTAATATATATTGTAAACTGAATGATATCTTAGTGTTGTGGTTATCATTTATATGATACAGAGGCCTTTCAGGGCATTCAGTGTGAATAATATTCACTGCTTAGAGCAAGTGTGAAACAAACATATTTTCTTCAGAGAATAGATAGTTTTCTAGAAGTGATATTCATGTGTAATTAGGATCGATTTTCAACCTAGGGAAAATTTAAATTTCTCTCTGATTTATTATTTAGTTCTGAAAATTTGCGAATCTTTCATTTAATTTTTATCTAATTTGCGTTTGTGTTTGCTTCAGACATCAAGGGGTCCTCCTTTGCAAAACCAATATCATCTCGCGTGAAACCACAAGATGATGAAATTGCTGGAGACAGTGGGGCTTGTGGAAAATCTGTTGTGGATGTTGCAAAGCAGATGATATCTGGCAAAGTTGTAAGAGGTTTCAGTGTGGCTGGTAGCAATGACAACCTTTCAGTACCTTCCAGTGGCTTTGACCCTGCTAAGAGACGTGGAAGCAGATCGTTGCCCGCTAGCCCCTTGGGTTCACCATCTCAGTCACCCACATCATCTCCTCGGATACACAGAAAAGTCGCTCATCCAAACAGATTCTTCACTGGCACCTTCCAGGTTCCTGATAAAGGTAATTCTGCCGATGATTCAGGTTCAAATTTTGGTAGTTGGATTTGGCCTGGATTTTTGGGAAATCGTGAAAATGCATTTTCATCTACCAAAACACTAACAATACATGAAGAGCATGGAGGAGAAAAATCATCTGACGAATTAGATGCTGTCAAGAAAGAGACTCAAAAGGTTGAGAAGTCTGTTTCTGTTCCTGTCTCCCCCCCAATGTCAGAAAAATCTTTGAATTCCACAATTGTTGTTGGCACTTTGTCTTCCGAAAAGCAAAAAGGTATAAAACTGCAACCAAAACCATCAGAACTTCGAGAAATGAATTTTTGGTCTCCAACATCAATGTGAGCACAGAAATGAAATACTCTCATAATTTGGATTTTGGAACACTCCAATTAAAAGTGAACTCTGTTAATGTGAGCTTAGCATTATTGAAGTGACAACTGTCTATTAATATTTCTTTTGTAATGCACAGTGCATGTAATGTAACTATGAGATTGATAGTTGTGAAAATGGTATTATAAAATAGTGTTTCATAGATGCAATAATTTTGTCAAAAAATATTTGAGTCTCACATATTTCTTAAGTAGAAGATCTGTAGTATAAATTATTATTTTTATGAGGTTGATACACCTTTTTAATTGTAAAATGTGTGTTTATATGTCAATAATATGTGCATCACAGTGAGATTGGAATTGGTTTTGTGCATGTTTTATATATTTAAGGAGTTTTTCCTTTCATTTCATTTCTTACGGTTTTATATTTTTGATTGCTGATAAAAATTAAATGAGATGTTATTTAGAAATCATGATTTGATAGATAAATAGTTCCTTTTTTAGTTAACACTTAAAGTTTATTTTAATTAATAAGCATCACCTTATTGAAGCCAGTCTGCTTTTTGAGTTTTTCCTTTGTACTGTAAGACAAGTATTGGAATCAGTTCAGTTAATTTATTTCTACTGTACTTAATTTTGAATCGCAATTAAAACTGTTGAATTTAATACATTGATCTGTATTGTTATAAAGCCTTTTTGTTTCAAATGCTTATTTTGTGTGAAATAAAACCATACATAAAATAGTTTCATAATTTATATGGATCTCCCTTTTGAGTAAAATGTTTTTCCCCTCAACATTTTTGAAGCACAGTAAAACTATGAAATAAAGATTATAGAAGTGTCCTTTTTGAAACGTGGGGATATAGAGTTTTGTCTATTACAGGCTAACTCTTCTAAGTGGAAAAATAATAATATAAGTATATATTATATGTTTACCAGTTATCTTACATCTTTACCTCTTTCAACTTGACAGACAACTCAAAAATAAATCTGAGTTAAGGTGCCCTTTACGCAAATGTAGCACTATTTACCTGGTAGATGGACACCAATACCATAGTGTTGAAAAACATTGTGTACGAAGTACACAATGCATTATAACCACTTACAACTTATCGATTATAAAGTTGGTCCAAACATTTACAATTTTTATTTGAATTTTATTTTGTGTGTACTGTTAATAGACAGGGCTGACAACAATCATTTTTAAAACTTAAAAAATATTTTAATGCAATAGGAAGTTAAGAAACGCTTCTTTTTGAAGTCTGAGTTTACTCGCTCAATTCATACATAGTGTATATTCATACATATGTAGGAATATGGGAAAATTGGGAATAAAAACCTTTTAATTTGTAATTATATTAATTTAATACAAAAGTTAATAAATAAGATTTGTGTTGAGTGCATGCGTGCATGTGTATATATACACACAATTCTGGGAATCTGTCAGGGTTGTGTTGTGGAAAGCTAGCTCACTAGGCTCAAGCCACGGGGGGATGTACAAATTATAATTTTATATAAATTAAATATTATTTGCATGCTATCTAGTGAACTCTGATTAAACAAGTTGTTAACAAGTATATTAAGGCTTTAAACTTCCATTTGATGCCTAAATACACGCTTTAAACTGAAAGTATGTGATTAAGAAATGAGTTTAAAAAATGAAAATTATGAGTGTACTTGGGCGCTTATGTGAAGATTATATAGTCAGGATAATGAGTCTTCCCTTTTGTCAAATTACTGCACTGCTTTCATGTACACAATGAGAGCAATAGAATAAAAGAGCTCTTGACAGTCCACACCCACACACTAGTGCCTTCCTCAGAATAATGTGAAAAGAACAGTGCAGCAGATTCTCAACTTTCACTGAGGTGCAGGGTTGTTTCTGGAAGAGTATTTCTACATTTTTGGAGATAAGTTCTTGAAATTCAGTGATAAAATGACTGTGTTTGGTACTGATATTTTTATGTCAAAAAATTATGTAATGATACAATTATCATGTCATTGTATGGAGGTCAAAATCAATCAGCTAGAAAGTTAAGTCTTAAGCACAGAGACGTCTTGCAAGGACAATTTGTGATAGCAAATCGTTTTATGAATGTGCAGAAACTATAGTACTTCCATTGTGCTTTTCAGAAGTGGATTTTATAGGGTGGTTTGTTAGCCCCCAAGAAAATTATTAATATTCAATTTCAAATACGGTGCACCAGGAAAGTCTCCCTACTGAGCCAAATCAGGACCTCCTATTGCAAACTAAATTTATGTTGGTAGTAACCAAATATCTGAGAAACAAGTGGACAACACTTCCTGCATCTATTATGTTTGTGGTGAGTACACAATTAATGTATTCAAGCTGTTGCCTGTGCTAAAACCATCATTTCTTTTATAAGTACTATTACCAGGAAAGTACCACTGTGGAGAGACTTCGCTGGCACACTGTACATCACTATGTAGAGTTGACACCTCTCTGAATCTGACTTGGATGCGATTTTACGTCCAATCTCTGGTTTTCGAATTAAGTCGGGGGTATTGTACGAGTACCATGTTTAATTTACACAATTATTATTTAAGTGTACTTTTTAATAGGAAGCACATAATACCACATGTGCATCGTGCTTCAACAGGTGCAAGTACCTTTGCCTGGTGGGATCAGCATTTTAGCTGAATCTCGATTTTTATTCCCAAGGTTACTAGCCCTGAGGATATGGATGATGAGATGATAGCAAAGGACGAAAGGATGGCACACACATATAGACACATAAATAGTACACCCATGACTGAGGCGGGACTCGAACCCACGGTCTTCTGGTCCGAGACCGCTACAGCACTACTGCCCTAATGATCTCGGCCATCTTGACTGGCGCCTGATTCATTATTGTAAACATGTTCAGATTATTCATACTCACTTCAAGTTTTTATTGTATGGTGCCTTTAAAACTATGTAACTTCAGACTATAGAGATGGAAAAGCAGAGAAGAAAAAACATTGTAATTGCATCTTTTATAACTTGAAAACTAATTCCACAAACTTATTTCTAAATCTCTTTAGCCTTTGGGCTTTTGGTTTAGACCACCCTCTTCTCTGCCACGTATAACTGCTTAAGAGATATTTTTTCTCATTTTCTCCATTTGTTCTGTTTACCCTTAGTGAAATTTAATCATAACTTTAAAAATATTATAGAAGTATAAAAAACTTCATGATAAATGCAAATTTTCATTGAATAATTTGGAGTTGTTTTTTTAAAAAAATGCATTGGTATAAATTTTCAAAATCGAACAAATGTATAAAAAAGGAGTTTTTGTCATGTTATTCAGACCTTTGTTTTCTTCAGGATTTTGTACTATCTGTACAAAAAGTTAAAAGAGACTCTTGATGTTACGATATGGCACAGACTTTCTCGCTGTAAAGTTTTCTAATATCACTTGGTGGGAGCTAGCTTTATGGTCGTGCCCCATTTTCTTGCCAGCTGCCATCTATCACTGCCTAAATTATTTTTATTTTTTTTATAAGTTTTCTCAATTTTTCAATTTCCTAATGGAAGAACTGACACATTACTTTTATAATATTAAAGAAGAGTAAAACCTCGTCGTATATGAACATTTTTGTTCAAAAATTTGAAACCTTTTTAAAAAAAATAGTTTAATCTCTAGTGTACATGCAAAATTTGAAACCCTTTTTTTGCAGGAATCATTTGTGTTTTGAAAATCTTCAACGAAAGCCATTTGTAGCACTTCCACTCACTAATGCAATAATGTATACAAGTCACTGGAAATGTGAATGTAAATGGCATGAAAGATATTTAAAAAAAAATACATTTGTGTAATTTTTGACAATTAAGAAAAAAATAGTTGCCACTTTTTAGATAATGGAGTTTGAGGGTTTCTGAAAACACAGCATTTTGAACTGAAAAGTTTTGAGTTGTCGAGAAACTGTATAAGACAATTTGAGACACATGTACTCGTAAATGCAATAATCTGAAGAAATCTCTGCTAATGTAAATATTAACAATGTGAGGGGCTAGCCATAAGAATTACATATTCCTAATTTTTGAAAAAAAGTACAGTGCAAAATGGCGTCATCTTATGTAGTTCTTTTGGCACTACCAAAAGTTAAAAGAAAAAAAATTGCTGCCCTTTTCAGAAAATATTGTTTATTGTTATTTTTTTTAAATAGTTCACATTGTAAGCTATATTACGCGCCTCAGCACATAGCCTTATCGAAAAAACCAAACATGGAGAACAAATTTTATTTGAAGAAAAAAAAATATCTTCAATTTTGTAGGAAGATGCCAAAAAATTGCAACTTTGGAAAATGCAGGGTTAACGGTGGAAATCAGACTTATGCCTCATTTTTGCCTTCTCTTACAGAAATTTTAAGAAAAAATTTGGTGCTATTTTAAGAAAATTGTGAAAATGTCCCTGATATTGTCCTACATACGAGGGTTGCCTATAATATTTCAGGATGAGAGAACAAAAACAAATATTAATCATCGAAAATCAATTTATTGTTTTTCAAAATATTCCCAATGAAGATCTATACACTTTTGCATGCGTTTGAACCAATTGTCGAAGCATTTTTGCCACTCTGAGGTATCTCCAAAACATGCATTCTGAATGCAGCAACCGGCTTCTTCAGGTGTCGAAACAACGGTATGACCTGTCAGTTTGTTTTTTACGTACGGGAATAAAAGAAGTCATTCGGTGCCAAGTCAGGACTATACGGCGGATGATTCATCAAATGCGATGTTTTGGGTGGCTTCAAAAACTGGCAGTTTGTTTTGAAACGAGTATGGTGAGACTGGCATTGTCGTGGTGACAGAGTGAGTCCGTCTTCGGTGGTTGGTTTCCTGAATGCTTTTTTTGGAAGAGCGGCTGGCAAACAAATCGTTTTGTGGTACCACTCTGATTGTCTGTTTGCTTGTTCTAGTAGTACGGGTTACGGACATGTCCCGTTTTTTCGAAAAAACAGGCGACCATCTGTTTGAAAAGCTTCGTGCGCGAACAACTTTTCGCTGGGATTTTGCTCATCTTTGAAACATGCCATACAGTCGACTGCTGTTTACTTCGTGCTCATACGCATAAATCCAAGATTCATCAACCTGGTCATGATGTCAATAGACGTAGTTCGAAGCACCGGCGATCGTATTTTTTGAGCATTTCTTTTGACCAATCGACACGAGTCTTTTTTTGAGCGATTGACAAATTGTGTGGGACCCAACGCGAACAAATTTTGTTGACAGTTAAATGTTCATGCAATATTGAATGCATGCTGATCCCACTAATGCCTAAGGTCTCAATCTTACGATAGGTCACATGACGATATTGCAATATCAGTTCACGCACAGCATCAATGGTTTTCGGAACGACTGATTGTGGATGACCTCGCGAAATTCGTTTTGGACTACGACCACGATTGAATTCACCATACCATCGATAAACACTGGTCCTTGATGGAGCTTCATCGCCAAAAATTGAATTAAGTTCATCCATGCACTGTTGCTGAGTTAATCCACGTTGAAAGTTGTAAAAGAAATAATCGCAAGAAAATGTTCACGATTTAATTCCATTTTTGGCCAAGATTAATCTTTAAGTTACTGTAAACAACACAAATAGCGCTCGTATGTCAAAACGTTCCGAGTACGTATAACCTTAAAACATCCAGCTTTACGATAGAGCTGTCCGTTGCCAGATTACAACACCAGAGTTGCCAAACCCCGAAACATAAAAGGCAACCTTCGTATCACTCGAAATATACGTACGTATGCGAGAAAGTAATGAATTTTTCGTCCCAAAAATGTCCCGCATATTATTCGGAATATACCTACGTATGCGAGAAAGTAACTAGTGGTAATAAAGAATTTCTCGTTTTAGTTTTCTATTTTCTTTGGTCTGAGCTAACAAGTCGGACTTGCCACACATTGTCGCGAACTTCCATCTATCGCCGCCCAAGGTACATTTTACGTTTCCGTATACGTACGTATGTACGGAGTAATATAGGGAAAGTTATATATGCGCAAAATATATTTCGAAATTTAAATGGTAAAACACGTTTTGGGGTCCCCTGATACCGAAAAAATTGTTTTCAACCTGTCCGCCCGTCTGTGAACACCACTACCGCCAAAACCATGCGTAGAATTTTTTCCAAAGTGAAGAAACCCCTGTCCATGTGGGTCGAGTCGAAGATTTGAGATTTTGAAAAACTTAATTATTTGGGAGTACTTTACATGAAGTCCCCTGGACATTTTCAACATTTTTTCAAAATGGCTCTAATTTTTTTTCTTTAAATTTCTTCTAAGAATGAAGTAAAATACATCTTTAAAGGTGGCATAGGTCCTATTTCCACTGTTAACTCTGAATTTTCAAAATTTGAATATTTTTCGGCGTTTTCCGAAGAACAGAACTGAAGATGGAGATTTTTTTTCAAATAAAATTTGTTGTCTCCCTTTTGTACATGTACTTAAAATAATGTCGATTAAGTTTCTCAAAAACTCAACCGTTTTGTGTGAAAACTAGCTCAAAATTCCGCATTTTCAGAAACGCTCGAACGCTATTTTCTCAAAAACGGCTGCAATTTTTTTCTTCAGACTTTTCGAACGGTTAGTGCTAATACCACCGTTTAATATGATGTAGTTTATTTTGGTGTTTTTTTTTTAAATTACAGAAATGTAATTTTTTTTAAAGAGATCTCACGACTTTATTATGCACATTTACAACAATTTGTAAACACTATTGTATTTGTTAGTTAATGTGCTACAAATTACGAAAATTAAGAATTTAAAAAAATGTATTTTGAGCGGCGATAGATGGCAGATGGCAAGAATATGTGCCAAGATCGTATAGCTAGCCGATATCAAAGGAAATAGAAAATTAATTCGGTGAAGTCTGTGCCACTAGTCTGTAGCGCCACTAGTTTTTGGCATTTTCTCAAAATTAACGATTTCCTAATATGGTACCCAAAAATCAAAATAATGCTGCAAAATGTAGGTTTTTTATCACACGCAGAATAAAAAGTATCTTTGGCGAAAAATGTGTAGTTAACCTCCACATCAATTGAAAAGTTTTCTAAATATTTTGTTTTACATTTTCTCGAATAATTGTAATTATTACCGCAAATGCGATGTTTTTGTATTCACTCGCTTAGGGAATCCGTCAGATGTTTGGGGTTGAAATTGATTACTAAGACATGAATTGTTATAAACAATGTTTTTGTTTTGATTCAGTAGAAAATTTGAACGTGACTGCCATTTATCAGTGAAATATTGAAAGAATATCACGTATAAATGTGTGTGTGGTTTAAGTGTCGTCGTAGTGTATTATTCAGTGATTTTATTTCATGTGCATCCATTGGAATCATTTTGTTACTCAAATCTGTATGCTGTTTGTGAAAATTGTATCCACTATTCCTGTGTATCATATGTCTGCTTTTAAATTGCTTAATGTGAAACCGCTAAAAGGTAAGAAGGCTAAATCAAAAATGTAAGGGAAGTTTCACAGTGAATGATGATGCTATATTTTGCG
>BOPP01000080.1:5036697-5054737 GCA_017312745.1 Gryllus bimaculatus
GCCGCCTCCCCTCCCTCTTCTACGCACAGAGGACAGAAAGGCCAGCGATCATGCGGTCCTTGAGAAGGATCGAGAACTTTCGTTTTGAATAGCCATTGATCCTGAAAATTCTGGAGGGCGAATACCTATACTTCATACCGCGGTCAACTTTTTAAGGTCGTTTACCTACCTTCCCAAAAAGGCGCAGCCCGACTCCATCCCATTCTGTTTCCCTCCTGAGAATGAGGATTATTTTCTAGGTTTCCCTACGTCTGCTTAGAATCACATTGATCGATTATAATTTATTCACTTCTGTTTTGTAGGAACATTTCCGTGTCTTTTAAGTGCACTGCCAACATTGGAAAACACTGCTTAAAAGTTGGATGGAACGAAACACGAAGTCACGAGTATCTTGTAACCTCGCTGACTTAACGTACACAATTTCGAAGCTTCTTTCATGTTCAGCTGTATTCGAGATTTTCTCTGGGCTGTTGCGACAACATCTCTATGCGCTATTTATGAACGCAACCTGAACTACAATTTTCAGTTCCGAAACACCGGATGAAGGAAACGAGATGAAGTCTTGCGATGCCTTCTCAGCTTTCGAAAGGTGACAGGGGTTTAGCTGGGAAGCGAGGGTGAAGGAAAGCTGATCGCGAGATGCCGCCGGCTTCTCCCCCTTCTACCCCTTCTGGATGTTCCTCAAGTACACTTACCAGAATTAAAACGAGTGCGCGCGGGATAGTTTGATAGCAATATGAGTATAAAATTAGATTTTCTGACACGTGATTTTTAAGTAAACGGAGCACATTTTCTGGAGCAGCCCTTGCAACAGTCCCCGTTGGGGAAGATGGCCTTTCCGGCGTCGCCACTGTTTCGTGGAGATGGGTGTCTGAGCGGGGTGGCCGTGGAGGATAGAGGCTTAACCACAGCAATCCGTGGTCTTTACACGAAAAATATATGAACAAACATCAATTTTAACGATCAGAATGAGAGATCTTTTTCTCATTTGTTAATCTGAATTGAACATTTCTTCCACTGAAATTCTAAAGCAACAATAATCGAAAATAACATTTTTTTTTGAAAAGGACGATAATAATAAAGATAATTTTCAAACTTACAATAATCGAGATTATTGTGTTGTGGCAGAAGCGAACCGTCATTTTAAAACATAGAATGGCAATGAATGCTTAAAGATTTTCATTGTAATATCTCGTATTAATTCATTAAATAATAGATAGGTGGACATTTTCTCTTATTATTTACTGTCAATCAATCATTTATTTCCTCTTTTCTTGATATGTCAATTGCCGGCGAGAAAAAATATAATTCCATTTAAAAAATCAAAGATCAAATTTTTCGAAATCTAAAAATATTATATACAATTTCACTACGGCATGCTATTGCCCTCATAATCCCGAATTGTTCATCGAAAACTACATTTCGATATTGTGAACCGCTTAGAAGTTATGGGGGTGGTCCATAGTTGGTGGGACACAGTAAACGCTTTCGGAATCCACGAAGAATGCGAGGACGGTAAAACTGCACTTAGAAACGATTTCCAGGTCGGCCTCTAAGCGCCCGCTCCGTCACGCGATTAACTACCAGTAACCACACAAAATGTGATTCTACTAGCGCGTCGAAGCATTGGGTTTGTCTCGTGCATATGGTGCCCAGAGCAATATTCTTGCCTTCGTTCATAGTACAGCGCTTTGCGCGATGTTTATTCCACATGTGTAAGAATTAGAGTTGACTTGTCAGCGTCCAGTATGAATGTTTTTATTGAAGATAGGAGAGTAAGCTTCTTGAAATACTTGAAGTGTACTCGAAACTAGTTTAATGTTTCATATTTTTAAATAACACGTTTTTAGTGCTTGTCGAACAACCTAGTTTGGGTAAAAATGTATCATCTTAATTACCATTTTGCTGGGGGGTTCGCTTTTCAACTACAGATTGTGATCTGAAGTTTTAGGATTTGAATGACTTACAATAAAATTATCGTTGTTCCCAGAAGTTGAAAATAATTCTAGCGACTGGCTGCTCTGATCGGTATTTTTCCGTGGTCCCTCCGATTATAGCAGGCGAATGCCGGGGTACTACCGTAACAAACGGGCCATTGATCGTACGCGTTCTTTCCTTCCTCTTCCTTGTCCAAATCCTCACTCCTTACTTACGCACACTTCTACTTGCATGCAGTACACTACAAGATATGCCGGGAGACCGGTCGAGTGCTAAGAGCTGGGGCGGTGCGCCGCTGGTGGGAAGTACGGGATTGAGAATACCCCCGTAAGTCGACGAGTAGGTCGGCACCGTATCGTACCAGCCAGCGGGGGAAGATTACATCCACCTCTCGCGATAAAACATGTACTATACTTACAGGACTAATGACCTTAATAGTTCACACGCCGGGAATCACCAATCAGTAATAAACGGTAAATGTATTGAGCTTCCTTCTGACCCAGAAGCTGAAGTACAATACTTGTTATAGGTTCTTACAATCCCAATGGTAAATATTACTCTAAATTTTGTTGTTGAAATTAATATCACTTTCGTTTTTGGTGCTCGGTATAGTCTCTAATTGTAATGAAACAGTTGCAGCAGAAAATATTTTGCTTGGACTTTAATTTTTGTACAGAATTTAATCGTTTAATGTCACGCGAGACTCCACATACAATTGGCAAAAAATCGGAAAGGTGTGTACATAATGTTTCATTATTCCAGTAAGGTATTTGTACTCTCTGAGATCGTTGTGTAAGGTACGAACATATCCAATCTAGAGCAATACCAGAAATTCCATATGAAGGTAATTTTGAAATTAAAATGTTATGATCAATGACGTCATATATAGACGTATAGAAGAGAATTCTCTGCTGTAGAAAACAGACATTGATCTTTCTACATACTTAAATGAAATTAGTTTGGTAGTGCCGAGGATATTGGGGGAAACGCACAAATATTAGGAAGATGCACCATTTGAAGGCACTAATTTGTGTCTGTTTCAAATGGACCAATGGGAACTCGCCAAAAACATGTTTTCTTCAGAAGGTTTTGCAGAGTTTTTACAGAGCTTCGAAAAACATTAACTCAAGAGTATCCCTGAATCCACATTCCTTGAATTCCATGACCTCCCTGAAACACAACCAACACATCGTTTCTCAAATTACCCGAACGGTCTGTTTCCCAACACATTTTTCGCAGAAACACTTCTCCGAAAGTCTGCAAGCTCAGAGGAAAAAATAACAGGGTGTGCGAACCGGACAGGCCTTGTTTGCCGGGCGCAGCGGGAAGGGCGAGGATAAGGTAGGCGTGCCGCCCGGCCTTGCCCCGGCGCGAGGGCATACTTCACGGCCTCTGCGCGGCCGACCGCCGCCGCCGCCGCCCCCGGGCCGTCGCACAGTGCCGCGCCGCCACCTTGGCAGAAGTGGGTTAATCGAGTAGGCTGTTACCAAATTGCGCCCCGCAGAGACTTCCAGAACGATTTCGCCGCGTCAGAATTCACGCGGAGAAAGCGAGGCGACCGGCCGGGCGTCGGCGCGCCGGTGCGACTCCCACGAGGATTGTGTTGACACGACCTGCAAATAAGGAGCCTGCTGAGAATGCGCTGATTGTTCAATGCGATGGCAGGTTCGTCGGCGCCTCGACGTAGTTGTTTTATGTAAGAGGAATATTAAACAAAGGCTTACCGAAGGGCGGCAGGAGGGGGGCCTCATGGGGTTTCATCCCTCCCCCGAAGCCGAAATGAGAGGTGGGTCAGGGCATCAACTGATGTAACTGCAGCGCCTCTGACCGGGAAGTCCTGGTTTCGAGTCCCGACGGTGGCAGGAGTTTCGACACTAGCTAGATAGCTAGGTCGAGTTCTGTCATTGGAGGAGAATTCTAGCGGCCGGCTGCTCTGATCGATAGTTTTCCGTGGTTTCTTCGATCAATACGACGCGAATGCCGGACCAGAACCCTACCACACGGACCGCGCGCGATCTTTCCTTCCTCTTCCTTTCCCTATCCCACCCCTTACTTACACACACTCACACTTACGCGCAATACATTACCACATATGTCGGGAGCTTAGAGCTTGCCCCAGCTGGTGACGCGGATGTGAGATATCTGGTTGGGAAACCACTATCCGACGGTAGGTCGGCGCCGGATCTCGCCACCAAGTGGGGGAGGGGGCACAGCCCCCCCTCCAGCGATAAAACATGCACTACACTTACGGGACCAATGGCCTTCGCCGTTGACGCACCCGGAATCACTAATCAACCAACCGAAGTCCATTGTAGTGTTCTGCTAATTTTTTACAATATACTGTTATTATGAAACCCTTGCAGTATCTTAATTGAGTACATTGTAAATAATTAGAAATGAGTAAAAAAAATTAAGTTCAGTTCAAATGAAAATGTTTGTATAAGAATACATCAAATCAATTGGACCCTACACCAATACTCCCCCCTTCCTGATTCGTTTTGTTTAGGCTTCTGATGCGTCATATGTACTTGTTCTCGAATTGAAGATATTTCCGAAACGAAATGTTTGTAATTCAATACTCTTATGGAATGCGTAATTGTGTTTTCGTTTGTACCGTAGTGGTTTACTTTGAGTGGCAATCGCTAAAAAAACAGTCCCGTCGTAGTGTGCCTTGAAAGTCTTTGTCCTATGCAAATCTAAGAGTGGCCTCCAGAACCAAAAATGCTGCTGAACAAAGTCATCAAATTTCAATGAGTAGCACGTACACTGCTTAAGAACACCAAATAAAACGCTCGCGTAGAATGGCAAGAAATTAAATATTAGAAAAACCGTCTTCAGTAACACTGCAATAACATAGTTTAGTATTTATACAGTTCAGCAGTTCTTTACATATCAAAAATATATAAAAAGCTGCAGTTCCACTCCGCAACACATGAATAGCAAATCTTTTATGGCTGGTGGCCTGTTCCTCCGTGTGGCCTGATGTCAGCTGTGCCGCAAGCAGGGATGCGCTGAGTATGAGAATTCAAGCAGTATGCATAGTAAGAAAAGAGACAGAGTAACATAACCAAATGTTAGCATTTTCAGTTAAAATGAATTCTATCTCATTGTTTTTAGTTTTTTACCAAGTTCCTGGGTATGTAACGAAGCTATTGAAACCCCCCACAAGGCCGTAGACTGCCTAGTTATTTCCTCAATTTTTGAAGGCTAACGAGTACGAGATTCATGTATTACGATGATGACATTATTATTCTTTTTATTTCTCTTATTCTCTCTCTTCTTGCTTCTCTCTTTCGTGTCCTTCGTTTCTTATATATTGAGATGAACCACGTCATATCAAAGACCTACATTTTTATAAATAAAAATACATAATTCATAATTGAATATGATCTTAAAAAGGGAGTGATTCGAAAAACAAGAGAATCTTCTAATTCTGGTTCAAGACCAAGAATTCAGTAAATATTAAGATTATTAATAAACTTGTAAATGGCCATCAAAAAGATTTCTTTAAGTCAATAATTGCGCACGGATCCGAATGCGTAAATCTGATGAATGGTGGTTATTTGTAAATATCTGTGAATGTGGTTGTCTATTTTTATTGTTCTATGATTTGTTTTCAGTAAACGTTTATATGTTAGTGTATCCATGAAAATTCGAAATTATTTCATATAATAACACAAAATTAATGCTTTTATTTGAATAAATTTAGACTATATGTCCATCAGTCCAAACTTCTTCAATGTAAAGAATTCTATTTGCCGAATACTCGTACGAGCAATGGATTTTCAGGCCCACTATTTTTAGGAAGTATGTAAATAAAACCCTGAGATAAATAGTATTGCGAGTACGGGTTAAATAAGATTGTTTTATAAAAATAAAAAGTTAGCTAATATTATTAGGAAAATATAAAGTATAGCTAGAATTACAAAGATATAGATAGAACTAGTGCTCATAAAACAGCACATACACTCTCGCCCACGCAAAATTACACAAAAAGTTCCCTAATTTTCAAAACATTGTACCTGAACTTATTTCAAAATCTATATTTAAGTGATTTCTGTAAGGAAAAAATCTCTATCTTTAATATTTTAGTTGTAGGAAGACTCCGAAAAAAATCAAACTTTTGCCATTTTTGAAAAATCGGTGTTTTCAACGAACATGAAACCTGCACCATTCTCTTAAACGTCTTTTACACTCTCCAACAACAAAATTGAATAAAAAATGAAGCCACTTTTTGGAAAATTTGGAAAATGTCCCGGGGGGTTCATGTTACGTACCCCCCAAAATATCGGTTTCATATTCAAGGGTCCGCGTCATCAGTCACATTGAATGAGGATTATCAATTTTGAAGAAAAACGGCCGAACGGTTTAGTCGCTAGCGTGTTCACAGACGAACGAACAGACATATTGCCGTCATTCGATTTTTCGGTATCAAGGATCCTCGAAACATGGATTCTGGCTACACCACGTGTTAGAGAATTTTTTCTCTATTTAGCAACTGGATGTATCAACTTTTTCATTACCAAGGCCCTGCAATAAAAGATATTCTGCCGTCGTTTTGTCGCGCAGCATTACATAATTTTCTCTCTACTTCGTTGCGAAAAAGTAATCTCTACTCCTTAGCGAGATAGTAAAAATAGAGAGGAAGATATAAAGAAGTATTTCAATATTTTTAAGTGTATGGACTTTCCTTAATTCCTATTCTTTCCACATGCTCATTTCTCTCCCTGGCCTTATCTTAACGTCCGGGATATCAAAGAAATATATTTACGTACAAAAGAGTCTTTTTTTCAGTTAAATATTTCAGGGTTAAGTTTTATTTCAAACGCAGACTTCCATCATAATATTGACAAATTTGCGATCGTGTGACAATAGTGTCAACATTTGTGTCAGAAATTAATCATAATCACGTTATTCAACATCATATAACGTCTCACATTTCATCCGAGTAAGTCTCAATATCGGTGGGATCAACAGTGAACTCTGACAGATCCTTGGGATATTTTCGTTTACATGACATATTCCCGGAAAAGCGATACATTACTCTTGTCAACATGCGATGAACGGTTTTGAATGATGGGAAATCCCTCTAAAGAGGCAACTGCGTTTTCCTTGCGTTGGCCGGAAAACGGATGCGTAGAATCTCGAGCTTCTGCACATGGTTTCAGTAAGGATATACGACTTTCGAAGATATCAGTTTATACATATGTTACACATTAGTGCAATATTTTTCTGTTTTATAAATTTTTTATTTTTCTGTTTGTGGGTTTGTTTGTTTGCTGGCTGATATTTCCTTGTAGCTTTTGAGTGCAATTTCAGTTGCAATTATGTTTGACTCTCTTAAGGAAGATTAACACATAACTTTTGGAAGATATAACTCCTGAACATCAAGACTTTTTAAAAAAGAAAGTATTTTTTAATGAGTGTCTGTTAGTTAGGACCTATGTATCATGGTTAGTGTAAATTACATTATCCCCTTTTTTTCAAAACGAAACATATCGTGTATTTCATGATAAGTAACGTTTCAGTTTTCAAATATTAGAAATATTACCTGTCATATTTCCACAAGAATTGTGCAATTTGTTTTAAATAATTTACTATTCGTGTTAACGAACTACACAAGTAAAACAAAAAATAGAGTTGCTCCTTATTTTAAAGAATGAAGATTTAAATTTTGTAATATATTTATTTTTAAAACTTCAATGAGTTTCAAAACATTTTCATTATTATGTTAAAAAACTGAAATAGTAGAAACAATTTCCAGGTCGAAAACAAATAGTTTCTAGGTATTTCGAACTCTGAAGTGGAAACTATGACCTGTGCCATAAAAAAATCGTGAGTAAAAATTATAATAGTTCAAATTCTTAATATCACGTAAAGCCACATAAAGCACGTTGCTGATATTCAAAGCTGTACGAGGAAACGCTGTCGAGGAAAATTTTATGTAATATTAGATAAAATATGCCATTCAAATGTATAACTTTGACTATCCACATTAATTTATTGTATATTTATTGAAATAAAAAATTTATATTGCGTACTTCATTCTCTTGGGTTCACAGTTATTCAGGTCATTAATTCAAATAACAAGAAAAAAATTGTGTTGCTGGATGGTTGAAGTGTATTCCAGAGGAGTCACCCTTCTTTTGAATTAAATATGTTTTTAAATATCATTTCAATTGAACTTGTTTGTATTTCGTAATTAAGTTGTATAAAATGACACGAAGTAGTCGACAGGAAGCCCATCTCCACGTTTAGAATACACTGTTATCATAAAGGAATCGCAGTTTCTGCTTCAGCAGCTGCTTTTTTTCTTGTTCTCTTCAGTTTTATTAACAAATGATTAAGATTGTCTAGTCGCATTTCATCTAATACAAGAACTGTGTTGGCAAAGTAATTTAGTCCACCCAGGGCTGTTTGCCGTTTTTCCGTATTGAACAAGATTCACCTGATCAATTTCACTTCAAAATTCCAGTTGTGGTGTATCATTACCAGACCCTCAGAGCAAAACCCATGCGTTTGTGATGCACACATCAATCTGCCATGTAAAAATTGGCTAATGTGATTTCCTGTTTCTAATTTGTATTTTATAAGTAGCTGTATTTTGGTTTATTTTGTCAGTTGCGCCGATGCATGCATTGAAGTTTTCTATTACACACTTACGATACGTTTTCCAAAGAAGCAGAGAACCACCAACTTGGGAATCAGAGCAATTTAAGAATTTTACATATTTTCCCTTTTTTTAACAACCACATCTAAGATATTCTTGGCTAAAAAAGTTCAATTAATTCAAATGGTCTTTTAGATTTAAAATCTGAAACATTAAGACTAAAAATGTTTTGTATCAACTAGGTCTCCATCAATATAAAGTACTCTTTCCTTTGAATTTTGTGGGTCATATATCATCAGGAATTTTTAATTCGTATTTCTGAGGATGCAAACAGTGTTCATGATTCACGTAATCAGGAACCCCTTCATCCTTCTTACCCGAATCTTTTGTTAAAATAGCTGGTTCTGGAGGGTCAATAAAAATAGACTTCAAGGCAAAAACCAGTGCCGTATTCGCCTCATTTCCTGATCTTTTTATCCTCGAACAAACTCTACAGAGCTACAGTTATATCAGTTGCTAGCAGAGATGCGAAATCACTGTGGAAAACATGTTGTTTCAGATACCACATCCATTTTCCTCGCATTGCTTTACGGCAACCGACTAATTTATTATGTTAAGAAATATGTATATTTTGTGTAGATCAAAAAGTGCCAAATAAAATAAAACGTAAACCTTTACAACAAATTTCAAAGAAAACATAATCCTTAAAATTAAATATTTTTGTTGTAAAAAACGAAGAAAAACACCTGTTGACGCAGTCTGAAAACTTGATGCTGAATAAAGTAAAGACTTTTAACAGGTTTAGCACACAAAGACGAAAATAAACGGATTCTTATCAGCTGGAACTCCTTCCTGAAGAATTGCAGTCGCTATGATAACTACGTGCTGATAAGTGTTCACAGAAGGGCACTGAAATAATGGCGCTGTGCCGTTGCTATGGCGACGCCAGACACTAGTGGTTTAAGACTTGATGTTGGAGAATCTTAAATAAAATCGTTGCCAAAACTCAACCGTTATCTCCAATACCTCGAATCAGCAAAATTAATACCAAATATTGTTATCTGCATGTGATTTTTATATCTGAAATCAACAAAATTTGAAAATTTTTGTTTATCTTTAACAATAAATAGAAGTGAATGCTCCCTCAAATATTTGAAAGTACTTCAGCCGAAAAGTAATACTATTTTCCTGATCCCCTTTTCTACTATCGGAAAAACATTTTCTTTTCAGCCTTGTCATACTACAAGTAACAACTAAAGAACGTTCTCAGTGCTAAAAACAGAAACCAAAGTAATACTATATAAAAGTATCATGAGCCCACATTAGCACATGTATGTGCCATAAAACCTAGAAATATTCACACAATCCAAAGCCTTCTAAATACACACCTACGCAGAATTAAGGGAACTCGTCGCATCGCAAATAACCAGATACAATCTTCAAATCCCATAATATTATGCACTTAATATGTCCTTATTATTTTACTCTTTCCTGCTATCCTCCAAAAGTGCCGCCTTTTTGTTTTGCACAACAAGCCAATATCTTGAAAAGAAATAGATCAATACTTTCTAAAGATATCTTTAAACCTCCTTAATAAAAAAATTAAATTCGCTGTTTTCTTCCTTTCTTAGGCCCTTCTTTATACTTTCCCAAATTTTAATATAGTAGATAGTATTATATGAAACAACCATATTTGCATAGTTGCCGAATTAGACACTGGTATTCAATGGGGAATAAATTTGAACATAGCATTCACAGCTGTGTTGAACCTGCAGTTCAATCTTATACTATTTTTTTTGTTGTAGTTGCATTCATGGCTGGTTCATTAGTGACCTTGCAGGCAATGGTATACTTGTTATTCAATATAATAATAATAATAATAATAATAATAATAATAATAATACAATATAGTTATACGTGACTTTCCTCTTTTCATTAAGTTATTTAGCACAAACTCGAATCCTATAAATAATTCTTATATTGAGATGAGCACTCCAATGCTTTTGAAAAATTTCAATACGTTGAATGTCGAGTATCATCTAAAAACTTTTAGACCATCCTGTTGTTTCACGTTGACAAATCATTTAGGGTTGTTAATATTTAGGGTTGGAAATGATGCCAGTTCCATAATTTAGGATATCTCTTGGTTGAAGAAGGAATTTATTAACTTGGACTCCGCACCGTAATTGAGTCAACATACCAATGGTTGAAAACGAGAACGCTGGAAGTGGCATTTGATAGAAATCTGTTTTTTAAAGTCAACATTACTGTAAAGTCGTGGTGCTTTGTTTCATCATTAAAACCACGACATTTGGATTGTTTATTAAAACCACGAAAATACGTCGCCACTGAAACATAACCTAAAATAAACACGTTTTTCCTGGAATTTATAAAACGTCTCTTCTAGCATTCTGGTTTTGCACCCATTCATAAATAGAGTACTCTTTTGAAAGTCATTCGCTATTCGTCGATCGCAGTGGGCGTTGTGGGGAGCTCGCGGCGGCCGCCGCCGTGACTCATCCCGCGCGCCTGCGGAGGTGCCGGTCGGCGCCGCGCGGTCTGCGGGATGCGCCTCTCCAAGTTCTCGGCCGCCCTCGCTTTCGCCGCTCGCCAGCAAGGTCTGGGCCACGCGCCGCGCCGCGCCGCGGAGAGGGGCGCCGGCCCGCGCCGGGTCATCTGCCGCGTCGCGTCGCGTTGGCCTCTTCCCTGCCGCCCCGACACGCCCCCTCGCTTGGAACGGCGCTCCGCATCGCCTTCGAGTCCATTGAAGGCGGCTTTCGCGCCGCGAGTTGATGTTTCGAGGAATCAGAGCTGCTTTCTGGACCGTACTTTGACATCTATTAATTTTAATTTGTCGACTCGTTCTTTCTTCATTTGTATTGATATCTCCTTTTCTCTTTCTTATTTTTCTTTTTCTCCTCCTCTTCCTCCATCTGGCAGTACTGGTTGTTTTTCTTGTCCTTCTTTCTGGTTCATTTTCTTTTTATTTTATTTCTTATCTTCTGTTTTACCTTTTCTTTCAATTCTTCTTTTCATTTTTTTCTATTCCTTCCTTCATTTCGTTTTCTTTTCTTCTTCCTTCGTCACTTCTTCTCTTCTACTTCACCTTTCTCTTCTGAACTTCAAGTCATTGCTATTGCAAATAAGTCCTTGCATACTTGAAAATGGTACAAATTGCATTTATAATAAGCAATAATATTAAGAAACAAAAAATATATATTTGAAAGAATCAGAAAATTCTACACGAATACAATAAACTGCTAACATTTCTTTAGACCTTGGGATTTCTTCATTCAATTCATTTCCATCAAGTAAAAACAAATTCGTTATTTGGCAAAAGAGAACATTCTGAATATGACCGTGATATTATGTTTATAAGTAAATTCTTTTGTGTAATAAAAATTAAGAACTCTAATTTATACGTATTAATTTATTCCACACATTTCAAGCATGTACTCTTCATCGGTTTGTTGATGCCATATTATTGCATTTTAATCTAAATTGTGTAACAGTTGAAAATGAATGCAGGGTTTTTCCAAAAGACCCTGCATACTCGCATACTTTCCAAATCACAGGGAAAAGTCAATGTTTACAGTCATTTAGGAGATGAAATCAGACCTGAACACGGAAGGAGCTCTGAAGCTTGAATGCAAGAAGGTGAAGTGTATGCACCGCCTCTGTGACCACGAATAATCAAGCGACTATTTGTTTTCGATTAATTAGGTAATTTTCTTAATATTCATTAATCATTTAGAAAATACTAATCATCAATTCTTCTCTTTTTCTAGCAGAGAAGCTCATTTTAAATTTCTTTACATTCCCGTAACTATTCTCCATTGATTCTGTTCACACAACGAAATTGATCTTACGCAACTTCTCCTCGAGAATAAAATTGAACGTATTTTAGTGAGGTTGCATTTGCATCATTACACCAACATAAGATATCAGACGCTCGATACATAAACCATAGCTTAAAACTTGTTTCATTTTTCCTGATCTTCCTTACTAGGTGGGAATTCAAATTTTTATTTATTCGAATAACTGGTCCTTCTGTTCGTAGTTTGTCCTTTAAAAGAAGTCATTTACCGCGTTTTCCTTGTGCTTTTAATGTTTGAAGTAATATTAGAATATAAGTGTGTAAGTCAATTGTTCGGTGGTGTTTCCTTGTAGAAAGTATCGAGATTTCAGAGAAAAGTTTATAATCTGATTATCAACAATTACTATTGTTCGTTGACAGCGTGATCGACGCCGTGTCATCCAAACAAAATCGCACTTGAAGTTCGAGAGCAAGTTCATTCTGAAACGTGAAATTACCAGCTGATTTGAGAACAGATGCAATGTGGTAAGTTATGTGAAACGTGCTTCGGAAACCAGAGTAACCAACAACTTCTCTGAGATGACCCAGATCTTACTTAAGGTTATCGCGAGTACAAAGTCACGCAATAGTCTTAAAATGGAACAGTTTCGTTACCGCATCATTCATAATCTTCTTGCTGAATGAGCCGGTTTACCGTGTGTACTTCACCTTTTGAAAATCATTAGGGATGCACTCGTAATCTATTTTGTTTCGTAACATTTAATTTTGTAATTTAGGCCCGAATATAAGTCATATAAGATTTTTTTGAAAGGACGCTTTATTTTCTCTCAAGGAACAGTTCCGGAACGACAACGGCACTTGTGGGATCGACTCCAGGGAGCCTTGTCGTAAGCAGGAAATGCTGATTCAGGCGACCTCCGCAGCGCGTTGACACTGCGATATCGTTGGTTCGATCGACCCACGGCGAAGGCTATTGCTTTGTAGCCGCTGTTCCAGTCGATCTCGGATATACTACATGACCATATTATACTGTAGTATTTTATTTACTTATTTATTTACTTTATACGGTGTCAATTAAAAGCTATGTTACATTTTAGAGGAAATGAGAACTTATGTAAACATGGAACCGAGATTCACAATATTGCAGCTAAATCATCAATACAAATGCTGAAAATGCAGTGTAATTAAAATATAATGCAATAAGAATAATGGAAAAGAAAAAATGAAGACTAGTAAACTTGAACATTTTCTCTAGTTAGAAATAGGAAATCAATAAGTTCGCTTCGAATTAGCAACACGAAAGCGATAAGTACGTTAAGTGACTGTCGAGTATTATGTATGATACAGTTGTGTGGAAACATTGTTCGTTTGCAAAGAGATAGTTCTAAAGAGAGCCTTTAAAATACTATTCTTCAGTTTGGTCCAAAGTTACCATAGGTTTGTTAATTTTGAATAAATATATGATGTTTCATTTATAATAATTTGGTTTTACGTTACCAGATGTATAGAGCTTGTCATTTGCACCAGCAATTATACAATTTTTGTGCACGCTCAACCATCAGAATGTATATAATCCTCTTGCTTATTTCATTACTTATTCCGCGTGTCACTAGTTTGCTGGGCGCAGTCATTATTCTTTTATGAACTAAGTGCTTTGCTTGGTTGATTATTGGGTGCGTCAAGTGCTGTGGTCATTAGTCCCGAAGTAGTATACGTATGTTTATCACGGGAGGAGGCAATGCTCTTCCCCAGCAGGGCGGTGAGATCCAGCGCCGACCTACAAGCTAATTTGCGGGGTTTCCCTTCCAGGTATCTCCTCATCCGGAAAGCTGAAAGTTTCAGACTCGTCTCCCGACATGTGTGACAGTGTGACATGTGTGTGTTAGGGGCAAGGAATATGAAGGAAAGATCGCGCGCGGTCCGTGACCCGTTTTTTAGGGTAGTGCTCCGACACTCGCCTGGGTTTCATTGAAAAAATATGGAAAGCTACCGATACGATCCACCGTCTACTAGAATTCTCCTCCAGACATTGGCTAAATTAGGCATAGCCCTATTGCTATTGTACCAAAAATCCGCCTACGTGGGAATTCCAATCCTAGGATATCCCGGGAAGAAGTCGTAGGCTTCCGCGACCAGAGTCATGTGGGTGATCTGGGCTGTCCGGGTGACGCCGCGTCGAAGGCTGAGTTGCCGACGTTTCGACCATCCTGTCGTGGTCTTCCTTCCTTGGCATACCAGCCCTGAGGTACCACATCCCGGTAAGAAGCCCTGCTGTGACATCAATTGATACCCTAAGCCACCTCAGTAAAATTTCTCAAACAATTGTAATACAATACATGTGCAGTATTTAGATTTAATATGATTTTCTGAAGTTTTCGTTCTATCGAATAGGGCTCACTAAACGTTTAAACGCAGCTTCAAGTGAGAATTACAATAAAACACCTACCACTCAAAGGTCTCTCTTTAGTGTCGATAAAATTGCAACAAAAAAACGACGTCCACGGTTTGAGTACATACAATCGAACACATCTCTACCCGAATTCACACATTGTTTCGGGTATACTAGTATTAACACCGAGCGAGTTGCACCCCATTGTTCCGAGATGACGATGCTTTCAATTGCGCAACGTGTTCGATTGAGGTGCCGCCGCTGGGAATTTTCTGCTCCGGTGTCTGTGCGGCGTTGCGTAAACGCGAGCTTTCCTGCAGATCTGGAGAAATGGCTGTTGCATTCCTCGCTGGCCGCCGGCGGCGGCGCTGCAGCAGCGGTCCGAATTCCGCCTGGCCACACCCCGAACCCGCCTGGGTATTGTGGTTATGAAAGGCGGCCGCCGCCGTGGGCGTAGGTGGGTGGGGCGGGAGGGGAGGAGAGGCACGCTCGCCTCTGCGGAGAGCGGCGGCGCCCGCCCACGCACTTGGTATAGCAGGCGCTACTCCTGTCTCACTGGGAATTTATTTGCGCGAGTATTTATGGTTGTTAGCGGGAACGGCGGCAGAAAATTAAGAATGGGGAGGGGGAGCAGGGGGATGGTGAGAATTGAACTACTTACCTCTCTTAAACAAGAAATGAATGATATTATATAAATTAGAAAGGAATATTAACGTAGTTTGTTTATGGGGCTGATGTTCCATAAAATAGATTTATGAGGTCGTTAGACTTTATTGTCTTCCTTCAAACAAAAACGTCTTTCGAACATCGGCGTCATTCCAACACTTATCGTCTTTCAAACCTATGTTTATTAACGTGTGAAAGAGAACTTCAACTTATCATCATAAGTCATATTTATAGTTCAAAATAAGCCATCATAAAAAGAAAAATAAAGAAAAACTTCGTACCATCAAGAAGTTCAATATTTCGAAGTACTTAGCTTAAATAAGTCCTTGTGTATCTTTTATTTGCAATGTGCTTACATATCCACCGTTCTTGATGTTACTGTAGGTGCAGCCATTTACAATTTATTATATTGTCAGTTATTACAACATATGTACACTATTTTGTAGGCTGATGGAACAATCTTTCTTTTTCTCGTCAACATGAATGCTTATTGCTTTTGACGATTTCTATTATTAAAAGAATCACCACGACGAGTTCCACAATCGTTTTGTCTTCTCGAATCTGTTCAAGTTGCCTTTGTTCACAATTACTACTTTCGACATTTAGTCTTATTTATTGCTGTTTTTCTCACTCATGTAGAATAATGATAAACAGGAAGATGGGAATGGTTGCGGTCACGGAGAGATGAAGGGGAATAAGTTAGTTTGTCGACTTCAAAGTCATCAGGAAAAACTGTTTCTTGACAGTTACTATTAGTATTTTGGACTTTCTCTTCAAACAAGTATGTACGTATACGAGAAAGTAAACATCTACTTAAACGTAAGAACTGACCAGAAAATTATGGAGATGTGGCGACTATTTAATATCCTATTTATTTTCACTTTTTAAATTTCTTATGAAGAAATTACGTGATATTGAAAGAGACATCGCAAGAACTAGAAATGTTGAATGAAAACTAATTAACATATTTTCTTAAATGATTCAATTTGTCTCTCGTGTTATTTCACGTACAACTTTGCGATTACTGTGTTGATAGTTCTTTCAGTTTGTAAGATTGTAGTATCAATAAGACATTAAGGCATTACAAGTCTTTGTATTCACGAAAATGAGTAATGTGCTTACCATATGACTTCTGGAACAATGAAGTATGAAATTGGCCTTTCATTAATATTCATTATCACAGTGCGGTGAAGAGCTATTCAGTCACGGAAAGAAACTGGTTATTCGAGTATTGAAGTTGTGTAAAGTGTACAATACGTAACGACAAACACTTTATTATTCTGAAAGGTTTCAATTGACTTGGAGAAGACATTCTTAAATACTCAATTCATCAGTATAAATGGATATTGGTCTCACGAACAGACTATCTGCCAACTTGAGGTAATCAATTAGTAAATCGTCGACCACGTTCTATTCACTAGAGTTTGTTACCTCCTACGGATGTAATGAAAAAAATGAATGATTCTAGGATCTTTTCCAATTCCTATTTCGGTGCGTGTTATTTGCTTTGGCATTTGACAGATCAGTTATTTTGACCAAAAAGGTTGAGAAAAGGTCAGGAAGAACTCCAAAATTGCTGTTACACAAGCTCTTGAGTGTATCATAATCTTTGGGGATGGTGCATGTATAAAATAATTTAAACATGTCATAAAGAAATCCTCATCGGGAAAGTTCGACAGGCTAAGATTTCGTATTAACGACCTCTTGTTGACCACAAACTAGCAACGTTGTAAATGATACATTAAAATGTCAACCGTGTTCATAAACGACCGTCCTTTGCACAAAATTGTTTAATATCCAGTTTCTCGATTAGTGAGGTTGAATAAAACGTAAAGTTACAAAGAAATTGTTAGAATTTTGATGATTTCTTAGAATTTTAGAATTATGTGGAACTTCAACAGTCCAGATTGATGTCTGATTTTGAAAGCATTTTTTTCTCGAATATTCTGTCTTCCCTCACATACGACACCTATATTGTGCTGCAAGAAGGTAACGTTGTTTTCTTTAACAAAACCTCATCCAAACCTCGAGTTTTTCGTTGAACGATCAAACCAAGCATTGTTTTCCTCTGCTTTCTTGGGCGGATGCTTGTTCAAAGCTACCGAGACAATGTCGAGCCATCTCTTCCTCTTTTATTGTTTTCGCCGTCCTCTTCCTCCTCTTCTTCCTCTACTGCTTCTTCTTGTGTTCCTTAATAGATTTTAGATCTGTTTCCATCAAGGAGTTTCAGACTACGTCACCTCAGCCTTCGTCTCTGCCCCACAGACTTGTCTTTTCCCCGATGGTACAGAATTTTTTCTTATGAGTATACTTTCTTGAATACTGTCAGAGTGTTTATTTCATAACATTATCCATTTCATAGACCCTATACGAAACGCCGTTAAATAATTTATCCCAGGCTGTACCAAAACGAGCATTTCTTCACCAAATTCGTATTTCGTGTGTGTGAGTCGTTCGTGCAGCGGCTGAAGCAAGCAAGCGCCTGCTCTCCTTCCTGGAGTGGGCGCGGAGCCCAAGAGGCCTCTTGCAGCGGCTGGCCGCACATTCGCGGCAAAAACGCGGCGGCCTCCCCGCACGGCCAGGGCCGAGGGCCAGACCCGCTCGACCTCCCCCCCCCCCC
>BOPP01000080.1:5054835-5113906 GCA_017312745.1 Gryllus bimaculatus
TCACTTTCCAGCAGATCCATTTCGCTAAACGGTTAATTATAACACCACCTTCAATTAGGGGGGGGGGGAATCTTTTGTTTTTTGTACCCAGCACATCAGTAGTATGTACTACAATAGCTATACTACTTTGCAGACCACATGAATTCTATTATTTACCGGTAATTGCGTTTGTAGACGATATAGGTTATTTGGCGTAAAGAGAATGGCACCAACATGTATTTCAACAGTGGAAAACTATAAGAATTGGAGATGGAGGAACGGTTGTCTTGCGGTAGGCTGTTACATTTCTTTACTAAGTCAAGTCTTGGAAATAGAGTATTGTAGACAAGTATATTAAATTATATTCAACTTAATTTCAATTACAATATTGGAATATAAGTAATACTGAAAGAAGTATTATCTCGGTTTGGAAACACATCCAGGGAAGTGGCAATGAAATATGAAATGGTGATGATGTGGAATTTATCATTAATATTTTTAATTTTAATAGATCGTCAAAATACAGACCTTTTGTTAGTACCGTTCGAGAAAAAAATCGATTGTGAACAGAACAGGTCGAAGATTCATGTCACTATCTCTTTCTTGTAACATTAAAATTCATTGTTTTTTTAGAAAAATTGAATGCGATTCCACAAATCTCTGTACTGAATAGCGTGTTGTTGCGCGCGTTTTTAATGGATTAATACTAGAAGAAATGTGAATAGTGTATGTGCATCAAAGATGCAAGATGCGAAGAATAGTTTTGTGTAATTTTCACGTAAATCAAATGTATTTTATTGATATAGGAATTTTTGCATGTATTTATAAGATTTCTTAAAAGTCAAAAAAATATATGTTAAAGATTAGTGAAAATCTAATAACAGTCTTCTAAGGGTAAATAACTTTCGAGATTGGGACCAATTGGTGATACTTGATGTTTATATATATGATAATTTTCAATTTAGTAATTGCATTTTTGGCAATAATAAACCTTATAGAATGTGATGTGAAAATAAACATGGGAGACTTTTATCTATGCCTTTGAATTTGAGTTAGACTCCGTTTAGTGTGAAAGTGTAAATGCACACAGCATCGAAAACATGTAGAAATGTGAAGCATTCGCCGTATGATGTCCAATGGTTAATTTTAAGCTATGAGAAGCGGTTTATTTACACAAACTAGCCAGGAAGGTACCTCAGATGTCATTTCATTAGCACGTGATATAATTCGAACGTTGGTCGAGAAGTTTACTTACCTTGATCAAAATATTAACCTTTCGTCGAAAGGAGGTGGTGTCTGGCGATTTTTGCCAACCTCAAACTTGTTTTCCTGTCATCTTCATTCAGTAGTTCGAATTAACAAATTTGTTAGAAAAACGGGGAAAAAACACGAAGTAACGGAATTCCACGAATATGAGATTTCGCCAACTACTTCCGTCGACATATGGATCCCTAGCAAGGCAACGAGAGCAGTCGCTCGTCGTGTGTGTGCACAAAGTAACACAACCGCCGTAATTGTCATGTGTCAGCCGCCGTAATGAGCAAAACTGCAGAAGAGCCATTTTGCAATGACGTTGGTTGAAAAGGAGACGTCTAATGGACCGTGTTTTAAATGTTGTCTCTATTAAGACCTACTTTCCACGTCGAATACTTGATCGAATTTCCTACTATATAAAAAAAGAGAGCTACCAATGTTAATTACATGTACTGTTTATTTGCTTCGTGTTCGCAACGGGGTGATTCGTGGTAATATTCCGTGGCGATGTCTGCGTCGCGAGATGTTCGACGGTGTAATTGTTCCCAATAGCAGCAAAAAAACATGAGGAAAGGAAAAGGATCACCTGCGCTAGCAGCTGGTAACGAGCGTAGATAACTGACTCGCTAGAAAAGTAGATGAATATTTCCATGGCAAACTGACATGAGTCTATAACTCACACTTGCACATGAGCAGTGAGTGCATATATTAAAACTTTTCTTCGTAATATATGTAAACGTTTATGTGCCCATTTTTACTTTGGGTATTCCATGTCACATGAAGAACTAAATCTTAACATTAAAAACAATCATTATAGTTTTCTCTCATTCACTTATAACAAACAAATTCTTAAATAGCAAAAGCTTGGATAGAAGAGGTCCTTGTCCCTCAAAAGAATCATTTACAATGGGAACTTGATGGATTTCGTTAAAACATAATTTTTATTTTACAGTAGAATATGTCCGAAGAAAATCGCCTTGGTTATGTTCTTTCTTATTCTTGAACCACTTTAAAAGAGGTCAAGACCTATCTGATTAAGAAATCCCTTTGCAAGTTCAAAATTATCCCCAAAATATTGTTGCAATTGTAAATTTGCCTTTATTCTATTTTGGCCATAACCTGTGTCTCACACCGCTGGCGCAATCACCGAGGAGTAAACTTATTGAATGGTTGGCGCTCAGGGAAGAGCAAGGGTGCGAAGTCTGTTATTATCACAGTAGGAGGGGATTTAATTTTGAAAAACGATAAGGCCTGAAAACGTTCGTCAGAACATTGAATATAACTGAAATTGTATTGGAAATGTGTTTAAAGATTAGGTTGACGTATTCTAAAATCATAAAAGCTAGAATACGTAAGCACTGTCGCACAATCTCTCATTAGAAAACGAAAATGTGGAAGAAAGCCCCATAACTTCAGTTGTAACTTTTCTCATTAAGGTTTATGGTAGTGTATATATTTGATTATGGGCAACTTTCATATAGAATGCCTGAAATTTTCCTCAGATTATAAAATTTGTCTTTCTTGATTACAGTTATTGACCTTTTTATGTCCAGGTAAGCCAATAATTTCACGATTTTATCGCAGTTACCACCGATGTTAAGAGTCAATCACCAAGCACTAAACGCCAGGTAAAACGAATACGAGTAACGCAAGTAGAGCCAAAGAGGAGACCGCCACACTGTTCGCCGGTCCCCTCCTCCGGGCCACAGTGGGAGTTATTGATTTTACTCTCTGGGTCCTAACTAAACAACGCGTTAGGCATAGTCGTCGCCGTCGCCGTGATTCACCAACAACTATTCGGGTCGGTTTCTTAACGCAGCGGCACTACGCGCGTGCACGCGGGGCGAGGAGGGTGCTCCGTGACGGATTGCGCCACGCGGCAGAGGGCGTGCGTGGCGTGGAGGGGTACTCGTATCCTTGGCGGTGGCGCTTTGCGTTATGCCGCGCCGTTGCCCAAGCCGTCGCCACGGCGCGCCCCTCGCGGCCCGCGGAGGGGGTTGCTTACAGGGCCCCCGCGGGCAGACCCCTTAACCGAGACCTTGAGGTACTCCCGAGAAATCGATCTGCGGCTCTCGGCTCCCCGCCGCCGGCGCCTCCGCAGCCACCTTGCGCCATGGACCCCCGTGCGCGCACAGCCTATAAAGGCGACGCCTCCCCGAGGTCCGGCATCAGTTTCTGCTGAGCACTTCTGTCAGACGCCAGCTCTCGACACATCCTCCAACGTCGCAATGGCTTTCAAGGTATGCGCCGCGGAACCGCTCTGGGAACAGGTGTTAACGGTTGTTATTTTTGCAACTCGTTGGTACCAGACAATGCGTAGTTCAGTGGAAAGGATTGCTTTTCTATTGCATGCCTAGAATAAACTAGGTAATAATGTTAGCACGATGATATTCGATTTGTTCAGTTATTCCTTCATTTGCACGCCTAGTGATGGTTATCCCACACGTTTATTTGGTATTTCTTTTTAAAATAAAGTACTTTAGTTTAGAGACAGTCATTTTCAAGTCTACAAATATGTGAGCATGTTGCTGCCATATTTTGTCGTCATAGCACTGCAAAAAATAATATAATTGCCATCAAACATATTTTAGCTGCTGGTTTCGCATTACTTAATTTCAAATTTTTGAGAAAAAAGGTAATAAGACCTGTTGTATAAACTTTCTATTCCCAAACATTTTCTCTACTATCTATACAAGATGTTCATGTTGGACAGTCGATAAAAAAATAGTAACAACAAAAGTTTTCGAGCAATAATACAAAAAAAACTGCTTTTACTAGACCACTTTAAACTTCGGTATTTCGAAACATTACTACGATGTTCAATTGTTTGTTAGAGAGAGAGATAGTTAAAGTTGTATAGTTTAATAGAAAAAACGAGGAACCCTGGTGGGACACACCCGCCTTGTTAAAAGATGAACTTGGGAATGCTGTGTCAAAGCGAGAGCGAATGCCTGAGTGTCGTTGTGCCTTGCAGTTCGTCGTCCTCGCCGCCCTCCTGGCCGTGGCCAACGCCGGCTACCTGGCCGCGCCCGCCGCCGTGGGCTACGCCGCCCCCGCCCTGAGCTACGCCGCCGCCCCCGTGGCCGTGCACGCCCCGGCCATCGGCGCCTCCCACCAGAGCACCCTGCGCTCCCTGGACGGCAACTCCGCCGTCTCCCACTACTCCAAGGCCGTGGACAGCGCCTTCTCGAGCGTGCGCAAGGTTGACACCCGCATCAGCAACGACGCCGTCGCCCTGGGCTACGCCCCCGCCTACGCCGCGTCCCCCGTCTACACGCCGCCCCGTCGGCTGATCCTCCGTCGCCAAGCTCCCCGTCGCCGCCTACCCGCCGCCCCCGCCGTCGCTGCTACCACGCCGCCCCGTCTGCCGTCGCCGCCTCCGATGCGCCGCCCCGTCCCTGCGCCGGTCCTACCACGCGCGCCCCCGCCTACGCCGCCCACGGCCTATGCCGCCCCCGTCGCCAAGGCCGTCGCCCCCGCCGGTTCTCGCTCCGCCCCTTAGACTCCGTCCGCCCCCGCCGTCACCCACCTCAGCTTCGATGGGTACGGCATCCACTACGGCTACTAAGCTGATGCTCAACGTACAACTTGGAGTGAGTGGTTGAATGAGTGAGAACCCACAATAAGCTATTTATGTGCGATTGACAGAAGTAAATAAAAAACCTTAAAGCAAACTCACATTTTTTTGAAATATATCGATCATTGTTTTCGGAAAATCATTTTAACCCTGTCACGATCCTTTGTTCCCGCTCCGATTCTACGTTCTCAACAGAGCTCAGAGAAACGGCCTCCGTGCTCTCCATTGTCGTGTAGGCGATGGCGGTCCAGATACCCAGGAGGCTCGGCGCACGGTTGTGCTCTTGCGCCATGCGCATGCGCCCGCGGCAGCTGGGCGACGGGGAGGGGGAGGGGGAGAACGCAGGGGCAAGGCCCAGACCTGAGGTCCGCTTTCGCGACCCGGCAGGCCTGTCCCGTTGCCCCCACGCGCGTGCTCGGGAGAGACACGCGTCGACGCACGACCGACCGGTGCTGCTGCACGGGCCGTGACGTCGACTGCGCTGACTAGCGCGACAAACGAATGTCGGGCATTCGGAGAGAATATTGAATGATAGAAACAGAATGTAGTACAATTGCTCAAACAAAATCATATACAAAGCAATGTTTAAAACTTCTAACAGTCAATTACTCCACTGAAGAGTAGATGAGCAAATGTCCCTGGTCCTCAAAATATAACTATAGCATCCTGCAATATCCAAATACTTCTGTAGGGGTATTGTGTTCAGCGTTGCAGATGTCTGAGTAATGAATTAGTTGAACCTCACTATGGGCTAATCGCTTATTGTTTCTTGACGTTCAGGATCTCAGCCTGGTTTGGTGTAGAATGATAAGAAAAAATAAGGTTTCTCCCGTGCGACACAGCTTTTTCTTAAGACTCGTAACCTGCATCACGATTACCGTTTCCTAACACAAAAATCTATCATGAAACGCCCTGAATGTGAATTTATTCCAACCTTATGTATTACTTACATTGCATGTGAATTATTACTGCCAACAAGATATAATTTGTTATGTAATTTTATTAGCTACGACGTAGAATCAGAAGCGTTTTATTGTCGAATGGCTGTCTTGCAACAGCTATGTGAGAGCTCAAGCCTTTCTCCCTAACTATGAAGAAAAATACCATAGTTCTTCATAAGACATTCGAGAGCAGCTCATGTGAAGACTTAATAAATCATTTGTGTTATGTCTGTCCCAACATCTAATGAGAATATTTTTAAAATAAACAGGCATTTACCATAACAAAAGTTACATCATATTACGTCATAAAGACCTAACATCGCCCCTGATCACGAATTGCTACTGGATTGCCATTAGTTTGACTCTGAATGAAAATCTAAAATAAAAAAGGTAAGCATTAGTCTCTTTTCTTCTCTGATGACTTCAATGACTCGATGTAGTATGTTTTCTTCTCTGAAAGTTTAATGGTAGCACATCCTCAGAGAGAGTTCTGCTATTACAACATTCCTAAAATATCGAAGTGCTGCATTCCCTTAGTGAATATAATGTCTGTAAAATTTAAAGAGGTTTATTTTCTCAAAACTGAATATACGTCTCTAAAATGTAAACATATGATGTATTATTTCAAGGTAATAAAGTGATACCAAATACCTGTCATGCAGACTTACTTTTTTTTAATGTTATTTATATTTTTTTATTATTGTTTAATAATTGTTTATAATCAGTTATCTTTTTAAGAAAGGGCATGTTTCCTACTGCTTATTCACAAAGCTTAGCAGACAATACTGAAGATGTTGTTGATAGTTCTTCAGTGTTAACTGTTACAGAAATCTGAGCGGAAAAATAAAGGTTTCGATTGTATTAAAATTGTATCTTTTTATCAGCGTCGTGTACTTGGTGATCCTTCTTGTAAATCGATTATTTACATTTTCATAACTTTCCTGCAGTAAAAATGATTAATATTGTGTTGAATATATAAAGAAGTAAATGACTCTGTACACCATAAATTATTAGGATTTCTTGGTACTTACGTGATATAAACAATTGTAATCAGGTACGCGGTAATTTTAAAATTTCGAATAGCTTGAACAAATGCTAAGGAAACAATGAGGTATTTACATTGTATTAAAACGACTCCTTGATGAATATAAAAATAACTTAATCTCATATGAACTGCAAAACAAGTTGTATTAATCTGCTTAGTCATTTTCATCTCATTTTCAAAAATTAAAAATTAAATGACTTCAGTCAATTTTGTTTTACAAAAATCGTAATAGATTCTAGATAATTAAACAGACGATGGGAGTCATCGATATCTGTTTTTACAAGAATACACGTTATCATACTGTTTGCTCTTTGCAGACCTCGTCGTGTTAAATCTCCTTCCTTACCTTTCCCAAATTTTATTTTTTCATATAATGTAATTCCACAATAGCACTCTCAAAACTCCAATTACTTATAGGCTTTTACATCGTGCATTAGTAGAATCATAACATATTTCACGGTGTCTGTGAAGTAACGAAATATTACCTATACTAATAAAAGTGAATTCGACCAGTAACCGGCAAACGATACCACAAAAAGTAGTGTATGAAGAGATACGAAACTAGAGGCACTTCTTCGGAATTATCGCAGTGTCTTTGCAAGGTTTGCTAAAGATTAGCATAACTCAAACGCGGAAAATAAATAATTTAAATAATTTGTTGGTAGATCATAATTTTTCGCCTATAGCTAAAAACAGATTGGTTCCTAATATACTCCGCCAGAGGCCAGTAGCGGAGCAGAACTGTTACTTGATAGATTCGCTAGAGGCCAGAAGCCGTGGGTAGGACAATTTTTTTTAAATCTAATAGCAATGTACTATAAAATAAAATTAAAGAAAATTATAGTATTTTATTAAAATTTGAACCATTACAATAAAAATTATCTTAAATTCCGTGTTACATTATATTTACCTTTTTCCAGTTTCTCATAGATTCGATATGAAGAAAGTCCGGGCAATGCCGGGTATTTAGCTAATGTCTGTGGCACACGGCTATATATTGTGCGAAATGTTTTAATAGAACCGCTCATAAAACGGAAAATGAATAAAATCTAGCATCTACACGTCAAAATTCGAAATTAAAAATTGAAATAAAAAATGTTTTATTTCAATAAAGTAATTTTACTCAAGAACCAATCTGCATCAATGCCGATGGCAGCTACGCAATTGGTGCTATCAGAGCCCGCTTTCTTGAGCCCTCATCTCGCTGAGAGGAGATAACGGTCCGATTATTTCGACGGTAGGACTATTATAGCAAACATGTAACTCGTTTTTGACTTAAAATAGTATTTATTACAAAGAAGCGATCATGTATGGTTATCTGATTTTGTCTACAATAACAGAAATGCGTACTATCATGTACATCTTTGAGTCACAGTCACTGTTTACTAGCATCGAATTACTGTTGGATAATTCAAACTTATCTGTGCGCATTTCCCAACATAAGTTTGAATCATTTTCATTTTCGAACACAGTATTCCCTACAGTTGTTAGTCAAACAATTTAACTAAAAATTTGACCAAATTTGCCGTGCACAACGCACTTGTTTCACAAAGAGTTTTATGTGCGTTTCATAAAATTTGTTTTATAAAAAATCTGACATGTGAAGCAGACATGACAAGATGCTTACCAAAAGATGCGGTACTGTTTAACATTTTCGAACCTGTGAAGTATAGTTTTATTTTCAAATTATTTGCTTGATTAGCAATATATTTTGTGACTTTCATCATTTCAACTTTAATTCATTCTCATTCATTTGTTAACATCTTGCATCATTCTGACGCACCGCTCTCTCGATAATTGTGTGATACAACTCTGCTAAAACAGCAAACTCTTTGGTATAATTCGCTGAATCGTCTTAATTTATTTATAATAACAGAATACGATGAAAAGATTATAATTTATCTCATTATTGTATAAGAGAAACTGCAGTCACACAAGGAAAATGCAACGTACAAAACTTAGCAACACATGTTGCCATCGTGCGTAACTCCGAAACAATGTTTTCGGGGCTCTGAAACACACATTTTCGCGTCTCTGAGACCACGAGTTGTATTTATTGTGCAGAAATTAGAAAATGAAATATCTTTGATTTCCCTTCTATACTACAAGTACTTGTATACTTGTACTTCTATACTTGTATATACATACACCTATATTATATTATATTCCAACCCTATTTAATTCTTTTATTACCTTTTCTGGGTACTCCGTTCTAGAAAATGGATGGCCAGAAACGAGCAAAATATTTTAAGTCTCTGAAAAGATTAAATTGATTGATTGATTATTGTCTGTCCGGCCACGTCAGCTGCTGTGATTATTAGACCCGTCAGTATAATGAATGTGTGTTATTCTGGGCGATAGCTGTGATTCCGTCTCCGCACGAGAACTGACATCTAGCGCTTTGTCGCAGGGGTCGAAGTCAGCTGCAGGGGATTATGCTCTCCAGGTATCTCCCCTATTAGGACACCGACACAGCCGGGGCAAGCGCCAAGTTCTCGATTAATCTCCCGACATGTGTGGTAGTGAATCGCATGTAAGATTAAGTGTGTGTGTGTGTGAGGGGAGAAAATAGAACAAGGATGATGAAGGCAAGATCGCGCGCGGTCTGTGTCCCGTATCTTAGGGTGCTATTGCGATTGTAGCCTGTTATTCATTCGTGAAAAAGTACCGATCAGAGCAGCCGGATCCTAGAATTCTCCTTCAAGCAGCGGCTGAATTCGACCTAGCTTATCTATCGAGCTAGTGTCGAAAACCCTCCACCGTCGGCACTAGAACCCTAAGACTTCCCGATCAGAGTCGCTGCAGAGACACCGGAAATGCTGGTTGTGAGCTAATCTCAGCCTGCGATTACGATATTGGGTGTAATTGAATTACTCACGTCTAAGTTTTTTCTGTTTGTTAATACACGCTCAGAAACGTTGTAATGTTTACTTTCACAGAGTACTGAGCCAATAATGAAGCTCAAGGGCTGCCCGTTCTTTGCTTTGGTTCCAGGACAAAGCTATTTTCGCTTTCACTTTTAAAACAAAGATTTACAAGGTGCGGAATGTCCGCAAGTGTCAACTCGTTTGTAGTGTTGTTAGCATACGGATGCAATAGTATGTTAAATATCCGTGGGATCGTGGCTTCCGTAGGGATTGAGTTCATAGGTCAATTGTTTTCCTGGTCGTACCTCTTCGTACTTTTCCTAAGCAATTCCAAATGAAATTCCTCCTGTGCATGCTGTAACGAGTTACGGACCGCAAGCGTTCATTTTTTCTAGCCTATTCCCACTCTTTAATGTCGAGATTCATCGCCCATCTTCAAATGGTCTATTCCAATGATCAAGGAAAATATTCGATCTGGGATGCAGGTGAAAAATTTTGAGATTTCCGAAATACGTTCTTTATAGTGCACTAAATGAAAAGATGAAGAGAGTGCACGAAGAGGAGGTGCACGATTATTGTGTATCCCTACATCTTCCTTAATAGAAGATAATTCTTGATATTGTTGGCGCGATTAAACATTATTTAACATTATTAATAACAATAATCATAATGATATAATTATAAAAGTAAAATTAAATTTTATGTTAAAATAAAAAAAACAATTTTAAACTCATAGACAAAACAGACATATAAGCTCATAGCACGCACTCGTAGTTCATCAAGTTTTTCATGAAGTATAATGAATTGCTGAACTGAAAATTGAGTTCATATTTTATTTATTAATATTTTCTACAATTTCTGTGAAAATTAGCGTCTCATTTCAAATTTCGAAGTGAATCAATCAATATTTACTATTCCTCACTCTTTCCTCTCGATATTGGCCACCTAGTAAAGGCGCACTCGCGAGGACATCTCGAACGTCATTTGACGAGGACTTATTGTGGAACGACACGTACGAGGGGCATGTTGGGTTTGGAGGCAGGTGCAATACTGGCCGCTTTCTCAAGTGGGCGCAAGGAACCAGTTCTGAATTGCGGCCTTTCGGGGGCGTGGTCCTGCCGAGCCCACCCTCGCCTCCTGGACCACGAGTATAAAAGCGCGCAGGACTCACACACCGATACACTGTCCTCTCGTCATCAGCCATGGCTTTCAAGGTACCTATCTGCTCACCAGTGCCATCAGTGTTAGCCACGTTTAACATTGTTTTAGGAAATTTTTATTTTAAGGTCTATAAAAGTTAGAACCAAATTCGAAACGATTGATTTTTCTGTGTAAACAGTTTTATATTCTGTCAAGTTCTAAATTTGTGTTACGTGTATTATGTTGTGGAATAGGCGGAAATTATTTCATACTTCTCGTTATTTAAAGTGTGTTCGACAGCCAGAAAAAAATATTTTATAGGTTTTAGAAACAAGTGGATATTTTTCAATAGCCGTGAATAGTGAGAAACTGACATAAGGCAGTCGTGTTATTCTTCTTTACTTAATAATTTGGGCCAGAAGAACTTCCAAAGAATATTGAATATTTCTTTGATTTTTCCACCGGCTTGTGATTTTACAGGAACTCTGAGGGCAATGCGCTGTTCTTTTTCAGATCGCAAAATATCTCGGCAGTGTAGCAGCAATTTCAAATATCGTAGACATGGAGACGAAAAGAAATAGAGAATTTTTGTGTTGTATGCGTGTTATATTCACGACATTATGCCGGAACCGAGTTGAAAATTTATATTTTCGCATTTTCATCATTCGCCCTAAAGTAGCTTAGTCGGCTCTGGAAGGTATTACATAATTTGACGTGATATTTAAGAATTCGAAAATAGTGAACTGAAATATTCTTTTACAGTTTGTCGTCCTCGCCGCTCTCCTGGCCGTGGCCAACGCCGGCTACCTCGGCGGCTACGCCGGTTACGCGGCTCCCGCCGCCGTCGGCTACGCCGCCCCCGCCTACGGCCACGCCCTGGCCACCCCCGCCATCACCGCCCAGGCCTCCAACATCCTGAGGACCCCCGGCAACCTGGGCCAGGTGTCCACCTACTCCAAGGCCATCGACACCCCCTACTCCAGCGTGCGCAAGTCTGACGTGCGCGTGAGCAACGACGCCCTGGCCTACGGTGCCGTCGCCGCCCCCGCCTACGGCTATGCCGCCCACGGCTACGCCGCCCCCGCTCTGGGCTACGCTCGCGCCGCCTACGCCGCCCCCGCTCTGGCCGCCCCCGCCTACGGTTATGGTGGCTACGCCGCCCCCGTTGCTCACGTGAGCTTCAACGGTCTTGGTGCTGCTTATGCTTTCTAAGCTTGTTATGTTTGTGCCATGTTTTGTGTTCATACATATCAATAAATTTATTTATTAAAACCTATTTCATGTTGTTTACTTATTTTCAATTACCATTTTTGCATATTTAATCTACTGTTAAACCACAGGAAATCCTTATTAAAAGTACTTATTTTCCAAATAATCCGAGCTCTACCGATAAAATTATATGATATCAAGATATGCTGTAATCTTGTGTTCATTGCCTCGTTCGATACATTGTAATACGTTCGATACCGTGTACAAGAAATATTTTAGGAAACGTTTACATTGTATGCATATGTACACAATAGCCTTTTCTTTCGGCGATAAAGAAATAACTTCTCACATATTCACATTCAACGTGTGAATTGCAAGAGTTGTTGATTTCCTGGAAGTTTTCATTAAAAATTTTAATATGATGATTAACATCATTAATAATTCTTACATAAGAAGTATTTCCATTATTTCTTTAAGTTTTAATTTAAACCAGCGTACCTGTGCAATAACTCTTGCGTGTTAAATCGCATCCCCTTCCCTATCCTTTCATGTCCATATTAAGGGGGAAAGTTGTTTCTTTAAAATATGTATAAAGGTAACAACCAATGTACTTACAGAATATCAAATAAAAAAAATAGTCTACAATCGACATCAGAAACAAATTTTCTCTAAAGACTTTTTCACTATTTCAGATAGATGTTCTTGAAACAATTCACAACTCTTTTTTTTTTAAAGAAATCTGGACTAATTTTAGTATCTTCCTTGATAGTTTGCTTTTAGCATTCCTTAATAGCCACAAAATAGTAGCAAAGCTTTTAACTCATTAGAAAGCTACATAAAGTTGTTCATATGAAAATACAGGATCGGGCAACTGCAACCCCACAGTTTGCAATGTTTGAAATTGAAATTGCAATGCAATGAAGTGTCGAAATCGCCGAACCAGCAAAAACTGCAATAGAATGTCCAAGATGTCATCTTATAGATTAAGATGTGAAGAATGCTTCTTTGAGTCCTTCGACCCCAAAATTCCAAATTTTTAGTCCCCTGCCTATCGAGATGAATGCAGGTATGCACTGCAGGCGCTTTTTTGAATTGGTTGAATTGAACGTTTTAGTTAACAGCTGAGGTGTTAGTAGCGTTGAAATTGCAATATTACGTAATGCGAGAAAGTATGTGATGTAGCACCGCTAGTTTTTTCAAAACCTTCATAATTCTCCAGTTAAAGATAAAGTTGTCAAGTGTACGTTAAACACTCTTTTTTAGACCTTTCGTTTATAAAGATTATTTGCGTAAGAAAGCCGCAAACTCATCTATACTTCTGAAATAATATAGGAGAGGGTTTGAAAAAGAATAGGGAATATTTGGGAACATGATAACAATTTTACAATCTTCTTTGACTACTGACACACTTATGGCATTATGTTTTGTGTTGTAATGGCGTTTTTTATTGCATTAATGTGGTTATATGATCTTTAGTGTGGTAAAATAATGGCTTATTATTGCATGTCAAGACGTAACGTTAAGAATATTTGTTATAACAAATAACAATAGTTAGTGTTATGTTATTTGATATAAGAAATGTTAAACAAACAAATGTTATTTGTTATAACAAATAACAATAGAATAACAATAATTGTTCCAAGAATGTATTTTAAACACGAGGGTCTTACCTAGAGATAGGGGCACCGGGATAATGTAATTTTCATTCTCTTTGTTTTTGTGGAGTTCGTGCTGAGCTCTTACCGGAGTAACACCTCAGAGCGTTCCGCGCGATAAGGCTTCGCAGCTAGTGAAAGTGGCGTTCTTGAGATAACGTGCAGCAAGGCCAAACGGCGTGGAATACGCATTTGTTTTGACATTGTTAACAATTGTCAGCTTTTCACTGGAGAAAGCGGTTATTTTTACGTAGGTTATGCCAAATGAAGGTGATCCATCGACGGGACTTGTAGTTTCACAGGTCCTATTAACCCTAAACAACGTAGACAACAATAGTTATTTCTCCAGAAGTACAGTGCATCGAGTGCCTCAAGATCTAACCCTCAGTGAATCAATGGATACAAGTGGTTAGGTAACATTGAATCCGACCACCGCCAAGGCAGCAGGGAGGCGGGCTTCACACCTGTTCCCTGCATGGCGAGCAGGCGCCGTCATCGTCTTCAGGCAACTCTTCGCAGACTGATTTTGTTGACTCTCACGAACATAAAAAGTAAAGTTCCGAAAAAAACTAATACCAATAAATTATTAGATCCCAGTCAGTATAACTGTGAAATTGGAAACCGATTCGGTGAATTGGGCGATAGTGTAACTTCACCAGAAGTCAACCGATCTAATTCCTTAATTAAAATCCAAGCGAACAAACAGAATTACTACTTTTACTGATTTTTTCTGCTTGTGTATATAGTAACTTCATTTCAAGATTTTTTCTCTGTTCCTGAATTCTAATTGGATGCGTGCAATTAATATAACGATAATCAACAGTTCGCTCCCAGACACCGTAGAGGGACCACCTCCGTTTGTGCCTCCTCTTGTCGTGTTCACGAGTGCAGTGTTATCAGTTGTGTATTAGTGTTTTTGTCACACCAAATAGGAATCAATACTAATCGGAATCTAACATCTACTTAAAGTCATCCTAAACGCGGCTAACAATTATCATAAGTTCTCAAATGTAAACAACACTTAACCAAACTCCGACGGACCCAGCTCCTGAAAATCAAGCAAGAAGACTTACGCCAACGCTAACTCGTGAGTGATGTATTCCTACCAAAAGACCAGAAGTTACCATAAGATGCCTACGAAGGTATTTCAATGAAAGATATATTACTAAACTCGCTACAATAATGGAACGCCCAATGACATATAGATTCGTGGTCGCGCATAATCTAATAACAGAGTTTGTGTATTTCTAAACACTAAGAAAACAGCAGAGTACCTGACTAGCAACTACCCTACGTTTACCATCAAGGATCATAAACTGAATGTTAGACCTTTAATTAATAAGCTTAAGAGGGTAATACTTTCTAATGTTTGCCCTGTGACACCACATGATGTTATCCAACAAGAATTTGCAAAAAATAATATCCATATAAAGTCCACTATCTCATTTATTAGAGCTGGTATTCCTGAACCAGGATTTACTCGTATTATGAGTTTTAGGAGACAGGTGTTTATAACACTTGAAGATGTTAGCAATCTTCCAGAATCAACCACTATATTGTATGATGGTACCCAATATAGAATTTTATTTTCTACAGATGATATGACATACTTCTTATGTAAACAGTCTGGTCATCTAGCTAACCAGTGTAATAACAAATCTATCCAAAATTCTGCAACAGAATATGACTTAGCAAATGAAAAATCTCAAAATGAATTTACTAATAATTCCATTGAATTTACTGAACCACAAAGCCAAAAAGAAAATCTTGCAGTAAATGAGAGTAATTTCCCCTTTATTCCTAAGAGAACCCCCTCATCAGAATCTTCATCCCAGATCGATTCTGAAAGTAATAAGATAGATAAGACCAATTTGGATAGTAGTAAGTAAACTAACAAGAAAAAGAAAATTGGTCAAGAATCAAATCATATTTGTACTGATGTTAAGAACACTCCCAAGTCACTTAGATAAACTTCTTGATCCATTAAAGGCAAAGTATGAAACCAATCCAATTGATTACCCCCTCACATAAAACCAATTGAAAAATTTAATTGACAAAGCTTCAGGAGCCCCAAATCTAACAATAATAGCCAGTAAATTTTCATTTGATATTCCATTATCCAAATAATGTCTGAATCTTACCCATTACTTACAGAAAGGTCAATAAAATATAAATTTACAAGTATTATCATTAAGTTGAAGAGTGCACAAGAACAAATGGATGATTCAAATGCAGATACATTTGAATAATAACTAGAAATGAATATCTTACAATGGAATTGTAATGGATTCTATGCCCGTTTACCATCCCTGAAACTATTAGTTAAAGATATTCTTCTTCAGATACTGTGTTTACAGGAAACAAACTTTAAAGACAATCGTTTTGGTAAACTACCCGGATATACTACATATTTTTGTAATAGAAATAATGCTCAAATTGCTTTTGGTGGTGTAGCTATCCTTGTTAAAAATGATATTTATGTGCATGATATTCCTCGCCAAACTTCTCTTGAAGCCGTAGCTGTAAAGGTTAAAATCATTTTCCATATCAATGTGTGTAATATTTATCTATATCTTATATTATAATCGTCTATGAACTTGACAATATTCTCCTTCAGTTGCCCAAACCCTTTATAATTGTAGGAGATTTCAATAGCCACAATAAATTGTGGGGATCTACTATTACAGACAAAAGAGAAGATTGAAGATTGAAAATTGAAGATTGGTTAGATTATCATTATGGTCTTACCATATTAAATACAGGTCTGCTCACCCACTTTAACTGTAGTAATGGAAATGAAAGTAACATTGATCTTAATTTAGCCTCAAATGACATTGCAGCTAGAATTACATGGTCTACCAACAACTATCTATATGATAGTGACCACTATCCCATTAAGATGACCCTTCCAGACTTAGATCTATTCTCCAATCTGAGATGTGAGCCTAAATGGATCCTAGAACAAGCTTAATGGGGAATTCCAACAGTTTATCAAGTACAATATTGCGTCTCTTAATCAACAAATCAACCTATATTCTGAAGAGTTAAACAGTTTAATGCATGACTTTATTTCACTAATTGTAGAAGCAGCAAGAAAGTCGATTCTCCATACCTCGGGAATAATTAAAAAACGCCAAGTTCCATGGTGGAACCAAGAATGTACTACAGCAATTAAAAATAAAAAAAGAGCATATAGAAAATTTAAGAAAAACGAAACCATGGTAAATGGTATTGCTTACAGGAAAGCAAGAGCCTTTGCAAGACTTACTCTCAAATCCGCAATGATCAATTCATGGCAAAAGTTTACCTCTTCCATCACATACCAATCTCATATAACAGAGGTATGGCATGGCATAAAAGCCACTAGCGGAATAAATACTCCCAGTATTCCTAAATATCTTATTGATAGTACTGGCTTAAAACATGTTGGAACTCAAGCCGTATGTAGCCTTTTAGCGAACACGTTTGCTCAAAATTCAGATGGCAATAATTTTGACCCAAAATTTCTATCTACAGATCCCTTAAGCAAAAACTTAAGTCAAAATCACATTTTGCTACTAACTAGGGACAATAACGATAACTACAACAAACCTTTCGTTATGGAAGAACTTCTTTATGTATTAGATCAAAGCAGAAATTCTGCACCTGGGCCCGATAAGGTCCCAAACAGTTTTTTGAAAAATCTTTCTAAAGTTGGACTTATATACTTACTTTGCGTTTATAATTATATTTGGACTGAACAACACTTTCCAGACCAATGGACCAGACTAATGTTATCCCCATACCTAAACATAATAAATATCACACTCTACCCACGAATTACCGTCCAATCTCCCTGACAAATTACATCTGCAAGATATTAGAGAAGATGGTTTGTCGCCGCTTGAAATGGATACTGGAAAACCGTAACTTAATCTCACCATATCAAAGTGCCTTTAGATCCTTTAGATCAACAAATGATACTATATATGGATACTATAATATGTGATGCCCTAGCTATGAATCAACATGTAATGGTGGTTTCAATGGATATTGAAAAAGCATATGAAATGGTCTATGAAGATAGATTTATATCCACCCTTGCTAAATCACATTTAATGGGAAATATGTTAGCATTCACTATCAATTTCCTAAAAAACAGATACCTCAGAGTAAAAATTCTATACAGTTCGTCCCATCTTACCGAGATGTTGAATGGTTTAGCACAAGGATCTGTCCTTGGTGTTATATTATTCCTTCTAGTTATTAATGACGTAAGTAGTACAATAGAAGAACCAGTGAAAATATCCCTTTTTGAAGATGATATTACCTTGATATGCAGTGGTAAAAATCTTAAGGTTACTCAAAGTATTATGCAAGAACCGGTAGATAGAATCACTAAGTAGTCAACTAATGCAGGAATTACAATATCGAAGACTAAATCAGAGTTTATAGCGTTCACAAGAGGAAGAAATGACGATAATGAAGAAGTGCATCTCAAACTGGGTGATCACCAACTTAAAAGGACTTATGTATGCGAATTCTGGGTGTACTATTTCATTTCAAACATTCATGGAAGCAGCATATAATTGCTCTTAATGTTGAATGTAAAAAACGACTTAATATTATCAAAAAGTTATCACCCATTAAATGGGGAGCACAGTTCGAATGCTTGATCAACCTATATAAAGCTCTCATTCAATCTAAACTAGATTATGGGGCAGTAGTCTACAGCTCAGCATCAAAAACAGTTCTGAATACTCTAAACCCTGTGATCAACAATGCTTGCCGTTTAAGCCTTGGTGCATTGAGAACCAGCCCATGTAATAGCTTACTTGTAGAAGCAAGACAACTACCATTGGAATTAAGAAGAAACGTTCAGTGCATAACCTATGCCTACTTCACATTTAGCATTCCCCCCAACCCCTCAAATTCAGTTATATTTAACAACTTTCAGCCTAGCCTATATGACTCCAGATCACAGCTCTCATTACCGCTTAGAGAGAGACTCCGAAAGTATCTAGAAAAATTCAATATCACCAAACCACTTTGTATCCCCAGACGTAATCATCCCATCCCGCCCTGGAAGAACTTTAATATCACAACTAATACCGACCTCGCAAAAAAACAATAAATTTCACTGAACCTATTGACAAGTCAAAGAAAGAATATCAACACTACTCCAAGATTATAACAACTTCTACCAAGTCTACACAGACGGGTCTAAACGTGATGGAGTTGCAGGCTGTGCTATATTCCAACCACCAATTAATAAAATTGACTCTCACCGTCTCCCAGATTACTTCTCCATTGCTACATGTGAAGCGTGGGCAGTTCTTCAAGCAATTATAATTAGCACTAAAACACCAAAAGATACCTCCATTGCATTTTTTCAGACTCGCTATCAATTTTGAAAGTCATCGAGAACAGATTCAATTCCAATCCAATTATCCAAAAAATCCAAGAAATACTAGAAAAGCAAACTATAAATGGGACCCAAATAGAAATAATATGGATCCTTTCGCACAATAAAATCTTTGGCAATGAGAAAGGTGATGCAGCCGCTAAACATGCCACATCAATTGCCTGCGCCGACAACCAAATTCAAGACACCTTCCAAGACTTCAAAACGTTTGTAAAGGACTCCTGCCTCAGCTATTGGGACTCTATCTGGGAATTGGATGTCTCCAAACTCCACTTAGTGAGAAAATCAATTCTTGAACCAACTCTCCCCAGTAAACATTTTAAGAGAAGAAAACAGGTTGTAATCACTAGACTAAGGATAGGCCATTTCAATCTCAATTTCTTCCACCTATTTAAGAGATCAGATCGAGAACCCTGTCCAAAGTGTGGTGAAGCAGTCTCCACCTCCCACCTTATTCTTGAATGCCCTGGTACAAATGATATAAGAAAACTTCTAAAAATTGAAGGAACCCTACAACCACTACTCAGTTCCACAGACGGGTGTGCCAAAATAATAAAATTGTTAACGACTACAAAAATGTATAACCTTATATAGCTGATTAATGTAATAGATTAAACGTACATATTGTGTAAAATGTGATTAAATGTAACAATTCTGTTCATGTAATAATTGCAACCTTTATGTTTATACATAAAATTGTACAATGACAGGGGTCGCTGATGACCTAGATGTTATAAAGGGACCATAAATACATAAATTTAAAAAACGATAATCAACGATGTTTCCTATAATTAATGTGTAGTATATTTAATTCCTTCGACGAAAAAAACTTTATTTTCATCAAAGGAAATAAAATGATGAATGACGTACACGTTTGTATGTAAGTATCGGAATACCTTATAACAAAACTCGACCTAACGACCTCGTTTGAGAATTTTCCAGAAACCTTTGGTAAAAAGATGCTTGACATGAGTATATCCTAATGAATTGTAATGTAGTAAATAACTATTGTGCATCTTTTTGGGAAAGATATTTAACGAGGAGCGACTTAGGTATGAGGCCATATGTCGACTTCAGTATCAATTCTTTTATAATTATATATACTCGTATTTGTAATTATACTATAATATTGTCTTTGACAATACTTCATGATAGCTTCGTTAGATTGAGCGAATTATTCTTAAACTTTTCAAAGTATGAATCATTGAATTGCAATGTATTCAGAGGCCATGACAATTGTTCAGTGGTTTGTATGCAAAGGCCTTCTTATATCGTAGTTATAAAAATGAATGCGTGATGTTTATCTATTGTTTCTTTAAATGATTATCGTGATCGCTCAGAGACATTAAATGAAAAGTTTCCTCTCTTCTTTGCTAGTTTCATGCCATTTTCGATTCATGGCAAGGTGAAAACTGGTTCACGAATAACTTCAATTTGATCAATGGAATTCGATGTAAGTATTGAATTTTTTAAAATTTATTTTGATCAGTAATTAACCATATGATATTAACAGGTTTAAGCAATAGAATGTTCGTTTCGCTCACCGCCCTCTGAAATTCTTCATTATTTAAAGCACCTTCCATTAAGCACAAATAGTATTTTCCTCAAGTATCTCCCGGCCAAGTGATGCTTTCTTGAAATATGCTTTAAAATTATTTTGAGAATTCTATTGATGAATGCAATTTATTAAAAGCATAACTGTGACTTTTGATGCAATGTGTTACTATATTGTAGACTGTGAATGTAAACAGTAGTCAATAAATGAACTTTTTCAAGTATGTGGACGTTGAAGTTTTTAGTGCTTCTTACAGTAACGTAGATTAAGACTGAATTCTTCAAAATATAATACACTTAATAATAATAATAATAATAATAATAATAATAATGGTGCATGATTTTATATGATGAAATGCTTAAGAATGCCGAAGCAAAATTCATACATTGTCCGCTCTTTGATCCAACCACGAGGTATTGAACTCCTCATATTTATTGTTAAACCATTTATTATTGTAGAAATTGTTTCTTATATTGAAGGATTTAGTAAACTTTGGAAATTTATGACAAAAAAGAAGGAAAGGATGAAAGTAATGATAGAAATTATGGTTAGGTTCTTTCGACGAATGAATTATAACAAAATTGCTTAGATCGAAAATTGATTATTTATTTACATGTTGATGAATGATCAAACTGTTAATTCAATAAATAATGGTAGGTGGGATGTGATGTGTTCTGAAGATTGTTTACCAGCCGTAGGCAGCGCCCAGACCGGTGTAGGACACGTGAGCGACGGCGGGGGCGGCGGAGTAGGCGACGCCGAGGAGACCGGCGCGGGCGACGGGCGCGGCGTAGGCACCACCGTAGGCGGCGCGGGCGTAGCCCAGAGCGGGGGCGGCCAGAGCGGGGGCGGCGTAGGCACCGCCGTAGGCGGCGCGGGCGTAGCCGTAGGCGGGGGCGGCGACGGCACCGTAGGCCAGAGCGTCGTTGCTCACGCGCACGTCAGACTTGCGCACGCTGGAGTAGGGGGTGTCGATGGCCTTGGAGTAGGTGGACACCTGGCCCAGGTTGCCGGGGGTCCTCAGGATGTTGGAGGCCTGGGCGGTGATGGCGGGGGTGGCGAGGGCGTGGCCGTAGGCGGGGGCGGCGTAGCCGACGGCGGCGGGCGCCGCATAACCGGCGTATCCGCCGAGGTAGCCGGCGTTGGCCACGGCCACGAGGGCGGCGAGGACGAAGAACTGAAACAATTTTGTAAATGTTTAAATACATTTTTTATCTGTAGTATTTCGAGGTAATGTGTGTATTTTTTATTAATTATGCACTTATCTAAAGAATATTTATTGCAACAAATAATTGATTCCTATGGCTGTGTACATTTTTCACTTTTGTAAACTACTCCCTCTATCAGTGAACGTGCAGTGAAACGAATTAATGATGTTTTTTATTAGAACATCGCGAATTATATTAAAGATAATAATGTTCATCCTTAATACGATCACAATAATCTTATTTTCAATTTTAGTGATGGTTGTTTTTGGTAGGTATGATGTTAGTTTGTATCATTTGTAGATATTGGGTTGACATAAAGACAATTGCCAAGGGCATGAATGTCTCGATTATTGCCGAAAGTTTTGAGTTTAATCATCTTCTGTGTTCATGAGATCCTTCAGATAACATTTTTTCGTTTAAACATATTTTTTTAACTTCTCTAGCCTCACCTCTTGGCTTAAAAAACTAAATAGTACTCCTTAGAGCCCAATGTAGTAACTACTATTTTTGATGCACATAGAAATATTCTAGCATACTAAAATAATAATATTTTAATTATTATTTTCTAACAGATAGAGAATAAGATTTGTCTAACATCAATTTACAATTTTCATGTGATGAAATCAATCTAATATTTGGGTGAAATGTGAAAAAGTTATTTGCTATCTCGATTAGAATTCCCGAATATTCTTGTGCTGATTGAATCTCATATGCAACTCTTTCGGTAATTCCCCATTTTAAATTACGAATTAAGTAATACCTAGAAAAACATTCTAAACAAAAATGAAGGCATTCCTTAGATAATAATGCACAAACTTTCATTGTTGATGGGAAAAGAATTCTGAGTAAAATTTTAAAAATATATTGTCCAAGTTAAAGTAATCGTATGTTTTGATTTTTTGAGGAATAAAATGGAAACTATATGAATGTTTGAGTGGAAGTGAAAGCTAAAATTCGAAATGTGAAGCCTAGAAAAATTTAGAAATTGCTTTATAAAAAATTCAAAGCAACTCTTCATTAAACAAATAGGAATGGTTTGAGCCGTACTTGCTCAAACTCATTAGATTTCGTAGCGAAAAATGTGAGAAAGTTTGTGTCAATTTCTAGTTGTGCTGAATATTTTGCATCTCTGGGAGCATGTCACAAGGCAACCACCTCAGTGACCATGTCTGCATTGCGAATACCAGAACATTCTAAAAACTATAATATTCCGGGCAGTAGTTGCGTCACAAAATCTTTGGCTTAGCGCTCCTTAAATTATGCTGCACAAATTCCGATGTTGAGATTCGTTCCCCGGTAAACGAATCCAGAGGAACTTGCCTCATGACAAACCCCGTCGAGTTCGCACCTCCATTGACGAGTCCGAGCGCTTACCTTGGCGGCCATGGCGAGGGAGAGAGTGCTGTGCTGCTGTGTGGCAGGTCCTGTGGCCGGCGCCCTTTTATACGCGGCGCTCGGGGGAGCGGCGGCGGTGGCGGCGGAGGCGGCGACAGCGTCTGGGCTGGAGGGGCGCGCCGCCGCCGCCGCCCCCGGCCGAGATCGTATCCCGAACGTGCCCGCCCGGCCCCGACTCACACCTCCCGCGGCCGCCGCTTCGAGCACTGGGCGCCACCAGTGGGGCACCAGTGGGCGTCTGTCGGCCTGCACGCGACACGTCGACCGAGGAGAGTGTGCACCTGTCTGATGGATCCCGAGGCGCGAGTGATGTTAACTGGGGTGTTTGGAGCTCGAAATGAAGGTTGCAAAGTGAACTTCCCGAAGTGAACAATTTAATGTTATTAACCCTAGAAGTATAAAGCAGGGTTCATGGAGCCCACCTCCTTGATATTTCTTTCAGTTAAATAGATTCGTGTTTTCTACGCAGTTGAGAATTGATGGAAATGTTGAGGCAGCTTTACTCTTCGTTTTCCACTCCAATGTCAGAAGATGTGTGAATCGCTTTTTTTATATCTGCGTTCTTCATTGCGGGTTCGATAAACCATTCGTACAAGACATAGTTTTTCAATAGTGCTTTTAGTGGTTGTATTATTTTTCAACTTTTATCTATATGGGAAAAATTTATTTGCGTAGGCAATGTTGTCAACATTCATCCTTTTTCGTATGTATGAACAGAACTGGCGGTAAGAATGCGACTATTTTTCTGTTGTTTATTCACTGTTAGAAAGGTGACGGGAAATATAAGGGTGCTTGTGAAAGAGAATATAATATTTCATATTGAGATTAAAAGTGGATACCTTGAAGCAATTTATATGTCTAAGTTTTCAGTAAATATATTATTTCTTGATAAGTACATATAGATTTGTTTGTATGAATAATACACGACGAGTCATCCATTAGAATTAATGTTATTATAGTGGGTTTAAATTTCGAGTGTTATGATATTCTAATTTGCATATCCATTCGCTTAATGGGTATTGTTTAGGACTTACACGGAAGTGTCGCTAGTGTCATAATATAATCGTTTAGGAAATATCGCGGTGGTTAACTATTTAGCTAGGCAGAAATTAACGTTGTATCTCAGCGGAAATCAACCGTCAATACGCAAGTGGAATCTATTGCAATGCATGCGGAAGTAATTGCAGTTTCCGCAAGGGGGAACAGTTTTTCGTTTTGGGTACTTGGATATGAAACTCGTCTGAAACAATTAACGATCCCTCTGGGACACATATTCTCCGCCCTACTTAATGGTATCTAAATTAGTGGTTAGTGATCTGCCAGAAGTAAGTTGATTTGCACGTCTTCACAGTTTCTCTGAGATGTGTTTTGTGACAAGAAAATTTGAAATATGTATGTAATATATAAAAGCTCCAATACTTGGGAAGAACTTTTTAAAAACAAATGCAATCATGTATCGTCTTTGTATTTTTATTGAAAGAACAAACTTAATCTTTCAAATTCGATAATGAAAACGTCGCTTAAAAGGAAACTGACATTGTATTCAAATATTACAATCACGCGACTTAAACATTAGATTATTCATAACAGTGTCAATATGAAGCTTTATGTAATGGTAGAAACACTTGTTTTTGTAAATTACTCTTGATCTTGTTTAGTATATTTATTATATGAAATCCGAATTATCCATTTCTACGTTCTTCTGGATGTTCTGTTTTGTTGTATGAGGGAAAAGTAATAAGATAAAATGAAACTGTATCCGGAAACTAATCAAATCGATTTATGGCACTTTAAGCCGGACGGCACATTCTCCAGGAAAATGCGACTAGGATACTTTATAGCACTGTTCAAATAATGTTTCATTGGCACTGCATTTAATAATGTAACGCACGGACTCATTTATTTCTTCGATATTTACTTTATTCTGAAATTTAGGATTTTATTTTAGTTACTTCAAATGCTATTTCTTTTGACTTGGTTGAGTCCAAAAATATCAGCAAAACGTATCTAAAAAAAAGGACAAATTACAGAATTTGGAAATGCCTTAGTATATATATGGAGCCTCGAAAAATCGTTATTTATGTGTTGTTCTATTTAGTGTAGGATTTGCCATATGCAGTGGGAGCTAATTTTCAATTTTCATCAAATCGGGATCTTGGTTTTTATTTAACTGGCATTTAACTGGCAATATGTGATCAAACTTTGTAGCATCTAATTTTTAAGTATTTTATTGTTACGAAACTCTGTAGATGTGGGTAATAACTTGGATGGCGATAAATGGTTATGTTCTTTCAGGTGTCGTCTATGCACCTCAAGTGTTGTTACACATATGCACTCTCAAGTGTTGTTACACATATTGTTGTGAAAAATACAAAAATGTTGACATTTATAATTTTGATTTACGAAACTTGGAAGATACATACAATTTCAACGAAAGTTTACTTTTTTATCTTTAGGGTGATAGGAATGCACCTTCCACGGAAATGATGAAAAGCAGAATAAATCTCAAATCAATGCATGATTTATCTAACCTTTGATGGCAAAAAAGGTAATTTGGAAACATACACACAACTTCCTACGCATATAAGGAAGAAAACAAATTATTACAATCCTATTTAATTAAAAAATATTATTGATGATCGGACTATGTGTAATTCTTGATACCCCTTGCGACTAACAAAGGTTTTAATGGAAGTCGGACTTCTATTCATTTTCAACTGATGTTACAGCGTATGTAAATTTCGCAATCCATTATAACATTTTATTGTATATGAATATACCAAGCATTTCTGACTATCTATTAGTTTATTTCATTTAAAATGGTTTGTTGCCACATCGCTCACAATTGCAACTGCATGATAATTAGAATTTAACTTTGTAATATATTTACGGAAAACTCGTTTAATTATAAGCAACTTTGTCGAACTCATTAATTGGGGATTTTGTATCGATTATTGATGTTCCTCAACTTTCAAACATTGGAGCGAGCGAGCACAGTGAGAGACATTTTCCCCAGCAAATTGATAAAACTATGAGGGGCAGTTCATGAACTCTCACTCCTAAATAATCTACAGTTAAAAAGTTTTTCCCTTCATAATGCTTGGGTTCAAAGTCTATTCCTATACGGCAAGACTGACCTAATTGGTAGCTTGGCCTTCTTTTTGAAGATGGCATGATAAAATGCATTGTTTTTTAAATTAGAAAAGAATGAAACTTAATAATACAAAAGGATTAGACACAGAAGTAGAGTGAGAGACAGAAATACAATGAGAGAGACAGAAATACAATGAACGCAGAAAGAAAGAGAGAGCGAGAGGGAGGGAGAGAGCGGAGAGGGAGGAGAGAGAGAGCGCGGAGAGAGAGGGGAGAGCGAGAGAAGGGAGAGAGCGAGAGAGAGGCGAGTGAGCGAGAGAGAGCGGAACGAGGAGAGAGGCGAGAGAGAGAGAAGAGAGAGAGAGAGAGAGAGAGAGAGAGAGAGAGAGAGAGAGAGAGGCAGACAGAGATACAATGAAAAAATAATATATTCAATTTAACCAGTCATGTTTCAGGAATTTAATTTTGTTCTCTATTCCACATGGAGAGTGTTGGTTTCTTGTTGTAAACGTAAGTACTTGACTAAAGTGGAACAAATTAACTGAAAATGTTGAAAATCATTGCTCGTTTTATAGCCATACGCCAATGCATGGCGTACCACAAAACATCATTGAATTTCACAAGATTTCACCTGACACTATCCAAATGATTTAAATATATGACGGTAGAGTTGCAAATAGAATAGCGTAGAGGGGTGAAGTGACATTCGAAAAGATAGATGGCCTATGGGTGATGAGATGGCCGATGTAACGAATGATGAGACATACGGCTGTACAATATAAGGATGTGTAACACATATTGGAGACATACGACTGTAGCGTTTGGCGAGTTATAGAAAATTAACGAATAATTATTAAATTAACTAACAATTGGGAGCACGGAGCAACCGTTATCACGATTCATTGCACTTTGGTATATCAACGCAAGGTACTGAACATAAAATTACGAGGCTTATTTGTAACGATAAGTGTATTAAAACCACCAACTGGGCCAGGTAATGATAACTAATAGATCCTGATTGCAGGGTACAGGACTACTGATGACGGTTGTAGGAACTGCACTTCGCTCTTCGCGCCTCTCTTGCACTGATTTATGTAATAAATACAACAGGTGTGCGGCACACCATCTGTGGAGCAACACCTTAGAAGTAATCGCCCGTGTTCGCTACGTGCCGTTTGAGAGTCTGGCAAAATTATCAGCACTATGCACTATTTAGCCAATTTTATATATTTTAGATTCTGCTCCAAACGTTCGGCAAAACGACCATCAGGCTTTCCTTCCGCATGATGGTCATCACTTGGAATTCCCTTTCCTATTTAATCTGAAGGAAATTACTGCAATGGAGCGATATTCTGTATGAATTTCATCAGCTAGCACTCGATTACTCATGTAATTAATATCTGATTTCGCGAATGCCTACTTACGTATCTCTCTCGCGAAAAGGTATTGAACCTTCTTTTCGACTCACTTCTGTCTCTCAGAAGTTTAACATCATTCTATTATAGAGCAAATTTTAGATACAAACGAGTCTTCAATATTTGATTCAGTTAATTGGATTGATGTAAAATTCTTAGATTGAGTCTTCTGTGAATCATTTAAACTGAAAAAATTTCCGTACACCTTTACTCTAGAATACATGATCGGACCGCTCTAATTTTTCACCAGCTCAATTAAATTAAATTTTTAATCATGGAACAAGGATTTATTCATTTTTTGGTGGTTGTGCTCGCCAGTTGAGATGGCGCACAAGCAAATGATTTGACTACCAATGTATTATTCACTTGCGTTAACATTATCGGATCTGCAGGTTGTAAGTGATTTCATAATGCATGAGATGTATATTGCCATTCAATAGATTTTGATTTAGAGAAATATTTTCACTTATGTCTTCTGAATTTGAATTTAAATGTCAAAATAAATTCTCAAAGATTATATGTTTAAGTTGTATCATTATCACTGCAAATGCCACATAAACTTTGATAATAGAAGGCCGTTGGTATAGAAGACTCGGCCGTCGCATTGGTAATACACCTGAGGGAAACTTTAATTAAAATCTTGGAAGAATAAATATTTGTTAAAAGATGTAAATAAGCCTTTCTATGAGTAATTAATCACTCTGATAAAAAGAACATAATTAACCTTAGCAGTCATACTGTCTCAATTCAATAAAAAATGAATTTAATACATCTTCTCTCTCTTTTTAGTTATTTATAAATTATAAATCGTCGTTCACCGTTGAGTATATAGTGCAGATTATTAACCTCTAAATCCATCATTACACCAACAATGACACATGCGTGGCCAATATGGTGAGAATCAGCACCAAGCTCTATCAACGAGCTAAGCACATTCCAAAATAAATTTTTCAGTTCAACACAAATAATGCACCGTGGCCCATCCCCATTCAACAGATCCGATGGGAATTAGTATTAGAACTCACGGAGGTAACAAAACATTAGTCAACACTTTCTTCCACAACTTGTCGAACTCTCCCTGCAATTTAACTTTACAGAATAGATCTTAACAGAAATAACAACACAATCCACATTAAATCAAGATTCCAAAAACACTGATTCAAACCTCCCTAACTTCTAAGACATCTCTCTCACGCATTACACCCTACTACCTTCTTACTGAGCTCTGAAACAGTCAAAACCAAATATTCAGAGAAGCAAATCATTCTCAATTTAAGGGTGTCCATATCCTACAACCCCTTTATTATAATATACCTTAAAATCCTCGAAAGACAAATGTGTCGAAGAAGCAATAAATTTAAAAAAATCGTATTTTGAATTCTGTGTAATTTATAATTACGTTAACAACTGACATACCATTGAAATTCACAGGAAAGAGAAAATAAAGATAATGGAAGCTACTGAGATTACACGCGTTGTTAGGGGTCGACCACTAAGAGTTTTGAATTTATCATTGTTCTGTGGTAGTTACCACACACATATCGCATTTTTCTCCCTCTTTCGTACTGTCGTGAGTGCCTAATGAGAGCCAGTCTTAATTGATTGATTAGTGTTTCTTGGCGGTCAACTGCTAAGGTCATTAGTCTCGTAGATGTAGTGCAGGTGCTGTCCTCGAGAGGTGGCGATTATCATTCACCGATAAATGGTGAGATCTGGCGACGACCTTCCATCGGCTAACGCGGCTTCCCCAACCAGGTATCTCCCACCAGTGAGCCACCGCCCTAACCGGGACAAGCTCTTAACTCCCAGCTGTTCTACTGGCATATGTGGTACCGGCAATATGTGTTAGAGTAAAAAATGGGTGACGATAGGACAAGGAAGGGGAAGGAAAGATTGCGCGTGGTCCGTGGCCCGTTTCTTAGGGTAGTGCTCCGGCATTCGCCAGTTATTGATTAGAGAAACCACGAAAAACTACCAATAAAAGCAGCTGGCCGATATAATTCTCCTCCAGACACCGGCTGAACAAGACCTAGCTACCTAGTTAGTGTCTAAAATCCTGCCACCGTTGGGATTCGACCCCTAGGACCTCCCGGTCAGAGGAACTACAGTGATATCAGTTGATACCCTGAGCCACCCTTTCCGGTCTGAGAGCCATAAGGAAACGACCCGCGCTCCAGGAAGCGAACATATTGTAACGTATTAGCCAGCGTGCCTCGTGGCTTCTATTTGGGGACGCTTGGCAAGATTAAGCCTGGCCAGCAGGAAGAAGGGTTTTTCCGTAAAAGGAAGAACGAGGAGACGGGAGACACAAGGCTTGGGTGTCTTCCGGCTATAGAAGCTTTTCACTGTTATATACAAGCGAGGGAGTGATCGTAGTAGGTCACGTGGGCCTCGCCTATATAACAGAGTGTACGGAGCCAGTAGGCAGGTTCTGGAGACGGTGGGAGACCTCGTGCGTGTGCACAAAACTTGGCGCCAAGACGGTGCATATGCGAGCCAGGTCGCGAGGCTGGAGTCATTTAGTTGACGAAGCCTGCGGACTTTATGTCCTTGGGTGACTGCGGTCACGGGGGAGCGATGCTGTGTGCGTGCTCCGAGGTGAAAGAGTGGTTGAGTGGCCACGATTCACGCCGATTCTGCATCGGATAAGATCGCTCCTGGCGATCGAGGCAAACAACTGTTGGTGCGCCAGAACGGACTTCGTGTCGCCAGCGTGACATCTCGGTCACGGAAGCTAGGCTTTGTGGCGCGCTTCAAAAGTAGGAGTGGCGCAATGCCACATCAAAACCATCTCCATCGGGTTTGGATCGCTCCCGCGATCAGGGGATAGTAGGTCTATCAGAGCTAGTGTGTGTAAGTATAATTATTAAGTGTATATATTTGTTTTGTTTTCTTTGTTAATAATATATTGTTATACGAAAGCTCTGTGTCTGTGGTCGCTGTGAGTATCCATGACGTCACAATATGAATTGCCCATCTGTAGGCCCTTCAAAGATAAACACCAAACCTTCATTGAATAGACTATTGATTGAATAGACTAGCCACTCTTGCCGGATCGCTCATTTCCAATAGTTAGTTTTAGGACAGTAATGTCAAGACAGAATACACTTCGCAGTAGCACGCCTCGTGCTAACGTGACATGCAACGAACGTACATAAAGCGTAAGTAGTACCGTGAACGGAAACTGGTCCTACTAAGACATCTAAAATATTCTTGACCATCACTGGCAGAAATTCTTGAATTTGTAACGCAATATCACCTCGCGTACAGATCTTTCAGTTCAACCACTTAGTTGAGATACTTTTTAGAGCAACTTGTCCAAGATTCCCCGATTCATCGACTTGTTTGACATCCTGAAGTCGATCACAATGGCGGAGATCATCCACTTGATCGACTTGTTCGACATTCTCTACGTTATCGACCTGCTCGACCACCTCAACTTAATCGTCGGGCGATGACATCCTTTAGTTGATCGACGAGTACAAATATCGATCCTACTCTTGACTGACTTGCTTTAGAGGATTGCTCGACTTGCTGAAGATATTCCACTTGATCGACACCCTCTACTTTATCAACTTAAGAGGTGTTCCTCAATATGATTGATTTGCTTGACATACGATTGGATAAGATTGGATTGACTTGGGCGAAGATCCTACACTTAATCGACTTGCTATGAAACCACCCCTTGACCGACTCACCCATTTCATGGAATGTCTCCTAGGATTACCGAGCCCTGGTAGGTTCCTTAAGAAGCCGGAATTGGGTGATGTAAAACCGCAAAGAAAGCAACGAACTAATATAAAGTGGAAGAAAATAGTACGAGAAAGTCATATGCGAGTTTGTAGCACTATTTGTTTTGATTTCTTTTGCATTTATAGGATTTTGTGGGTTCTCCTTGGCTCCTTGGCTTCGAGGTGGAAGTAAAGAGTACGAGAAAGTCATATGCGAGTTTGTAGCGCTATTTGTTTTGATTTCTTTTGCATTTTTAGGATTTTGTGGGTTCTCCTTGGCTCCTTGGCTTTGAGATGGAAGTAAAGAGTACGAGAAAGTCATATGCGAGTTTGTAGCACTATTTGTTTTGATTTATTTTGCATTTTTAGGATTTTGTGGGTTCTCCTTGGCTCCGGGGATCCAAAGCGGCCGCTACGTGCTTAACCTGGGCCCGACTATGGTTGGCATTCCAAACACTTTGAAATCGAGGTAGATTCGCTTTTGTGAATTCGCACTCATGGTATTTTAAAATGCCGTCACGAAGGTTAGGAAAGCCGGGGAACGTTTGTATTGTGACATATACCTACGTGTGTTTTTTCAAACATATTAATCTTAGGAGTATTATTAGGAAGTTCGAAATTAAGAGGTGGAAGAAATGATGGTAACGCTCATGATAATGAATTACATTACTATCGTGAATAAGGAGATTTAATTTCCTAAATAACGCTTTTATTGCAAACATGCTCCTGAATCTGTATCCAGTGACTTCTGCTTTCCCGTAAGTTAGATTAAGAGGTTTCCCTCCGATTTCAACAATGTCATTTGGATAGTACTGTTGGTAACATTAGATGGTTAAAAAGAAGTGATGTTCGGGGCAACACTTTATCTGAAGATCCAGACTAGTATTATAGCAACTTTAGCAATTAGCTGAACTTTAGCAATTTATATCCCTTCTTGTGAATTGAATGATGTCTAGTAAAACTGCACGCGTACCACCCTTTCCCTCCACGATATTTACTTGTTTGTACACAGCGTGATGGACAGGAATCACTCATGAATATTTTTAAAACAATTATTTATTTTTTATTAATACATATTATTCTTTTTTTAAGACTGCGATAACCTAAAATGTCCCTCCGCATGTATCATCATATATCATATCTCACATCTTATCGAAACCGCTCTTAAAACCTTAGGAACTGAAAAAGTACAATTTAAATGGAAATTATCTGTATTCCAAGAGAAAGTTTTAGATTTTTCTTAAAATATTCATTTGATAGAAAAAGTTTTCTTATGTCAAAGAACGAGAATTTTCTTAGTGTTTATACGAGCCGAAAAATATAACTCTTCAATCTAAATATTATAGCAACAATGTAAATTACATCAATAACAAATGTAAAACGCACTTATTTGGTTATGATAGTTATGATTTCTGCAGGAAGCAGAATATGGATCTATTATCCCCTGGGATGTTCGATATATTTATTTCCTGGGCGAAAATATATCCAAGCCCAAAATATTAACAGGTGCCAATATTTTTAAAAGGGAACCTACTTATATCATGACCATTTTCCAGAGGTAAATAAAATTTGATCACGCTGTGTTTTCAGAGGACAACCGGATTTGTCTTTCACATTTCTTACATTCTCAAAAAGGCATGTTCTTAATAGATCCTTAATATCTAGCATTCGATGCGGTTTCAGAATACATTCTGCAGTCAGCACGCTAGTTTGTACAGAAAACTACAGTTGATAACTTTGAACAGAATGAAAACAATTTTGATTAAAGGCGAGTGGTCACATGTTTAATAATAATTCATTACTATTTGTTTCTCGAAAAATTATGGACTTGGAAACTTATTGCATTTCTGAGAAATGCCAATATCGCATCACAAATGTTTCTTTTTTGCCAACGCATTTCTCAGTTTACCTCACCCCCCACCAGAGTGCGTCCGCGTCAGTGCTGGCGGTGGCAGAACGGGCAGAACGACTCTGTGTCTCTGAGAGGCCGCGTGAACATTTTCTGTGTTTGGACTTCACCCCGCGTTGCTCCGGTTGAAGGAAATGTGATTTTGTAAGGGTGAAATTGTTCTCTCCAACTAGAAGTGCAGACGACTTCGCATTGCATTACTCCCACATGCCTGACAATATTGCTTTCATCATTATAAATCACCCCACTCTAGTGACAGTGTGCATTTGTGTTCTCAACGGAGGAATGAACCTACCACTTCTACGCGGCAGAGCATGGTAACCCGGTGACGGCTGCAATTCGCAGCCTTCGCCACGCCACCAGAAGCCAAGCGTGAACTGTGAGTTCCTAATTTTTTTGTATAGTCTGCAATACCTCTGATGTCTTTTGGTATCTGTACATTTAGGTTATCTTTCCAAATCTGTTTGGTGCAATTACAATTTCTCGGGACGCATGTGTTTTAGAGTGATATTCGAAGAGAATCGGTGTTTGTGAGTTCGTATATGTTGTTACAGGACACATCTTTCGAATTCATTAGTGCCATATATTAGCGTCAGACATTTTTTACGTTCATCCTGAGTTTTCTGGCGTGTATTTTTGAAATTGTGCCAACATTCTCATGGGAATTTATTCCCTAATGTGGTCATTGCTCTCCCGACCTTGTGTAAATATTTTGATGTTCTACAAAATTTTTATAGTTTATGCCTAGTTTTTTGACAATACGTTAAGTATTATTTTCCGAATGAGGCTATTTTAAGTTTCGCGAGACCTCAAGACTCTCGCGGCCACGGCGATATGATGTCGAGCGTTGTCTTGATGGAAGGAACTAGCGAAGGGGTGCTTAACACACCGAGGCCATTGGTTCCCCGACTTCATGGACGAACCGCTGTCAATGTCAAGGCCCTATAACTTCCATATAACGTGGTGGGGACCATTACAGTGACGCTCTTGAGCATCACCTTCTTACACGAACTAAAATACGATCTGCTACCAACGTTATTTAAAACGTGCGTGGGTTCTCGGGACGCAAACACGTGCTTGATACAAAAGATCGCGCCGATGTTGGCGCTACCTTTTCTTTTTCTTTCATGCGTGTAATATTATGAATAAATGAATTGTAGAAGATTAACACATAGTATTTAACGTCTTTTGTAATTTATTCAGAAATCGCTCATAAAGTGTATTCGTATTTCTTGACCAATTGTTATGTGCGAAAGTTGGCGAGCCTTACCAACAACTGTATCCGGCGACACTAGCACATCCTATAGTTGCAACCTCTAGCTTTGTCTTCAATTTTGATGGAGAGTTGCCTGGCCATGGTTAATGTGTCCCAAAGTGAATCCGGTCGGCCTTCTGCCCACCGCCATGAGACCAGATCGTCGGATCGTGAGATGTACGTCGCAAACAGTTCATCGTGCAGTTATCCCTATCGCCATCACACATGAATGCGTTGGTTTTCGCATCAAGAGTAAAGCGGGACTTCTCATTAAAAGTGAACTCGCTACTGGTCGGTCAGGTTCCATGACCGTCAGTCACTGCACCAATTTATTGTGGTGTGGCTGTTGCGGTTTTCAATGTTATCGCCCCTGCGAGTATTAAGCAGACTGAATGCTGCAAAAAGAACCTAACAGTTGTGTTATTTTAGCAATTTTGTTATGTCAGCAACCGTGGCAGTTGTGGTCGACTATTCATGGCGGGTTTTCCCTTCGTTTCTCTCATCTTATGGTTCCGAAGAGGTTTTCCAGATCTGTGTAGTATATGCGTGTGCCTTCCAACAGCGTGCTATACTTGGTGGGCCGATTAATACAATACATTGCGGAATTATTTTTTAGCCTTGCATCCTTCTAGTAGGCATTTAGCTGGTCAAATAACTAATTACTCTACCAGCATATTTCTCATTTTTGTGATGCCAACGACCCGATTGCAATGTTTACGCATTGAAATATTCTTAAATAAACCCGTGAGTCAAATAAGCCGTTCCTCTAGGATGCCAAGTATGCAGCCGGACGTAAAAATTGAATCATTAACACATAGGATGCTGTTGTAATTAGCAACAAAGTTAAAATAATTTCAGTCAGTTTCTTCTCGATGTCACTTTTTGACCGCCAGTGCATTTACAGAAGCGAACAAATTTTTAGCAACATCGTGTGGCTTTTGAATGTTTTTTTTATCTTCACACCAGTATTTATTCAGTGCAAAAGTAATTTCCTGACCGAAATAACCCTGTAATCTTGCTAACATTGGCAGATACACATACAGAATAATTTAGAATTACTGTCAGATCTCTGAAAAGGGGGTCTTGTCACAGTGTGCGTTGTTTGAAACCCTGTTCTTGCAAAGTCAGAAGCGTATTCTCAAAACGAAGTAATGGTGACAAAACTTTCGACAGATGCAGTCAACTCGACTCTAGTACGTACCAGAGTGATGACCTCCGGAGAAAGAACTGTCAGAAGTGAGGAAAGAGTATACTTGAAACGGGTTGGCTGGTTTAAATAATGGTTTAAATCATGATTTACATTACATAGTTTAAAAAGAAACACGGAAGTTTTTTAAATTAATATTTGCTTCTTAAAGACAAATACCGCATCAACACTTAAAACCTTTTTTAACTCCACAACAGTGACAGTGAGGAAAAATTTGAAGTCTACGGGTGAAATATAATATATTTTCAATTCTTTCTATTTGAACTTGTAAAAATGATAACCTTGAATTTACTTTCACAAACCAAAATCTCTGTATAATTAGCTTGAATTCGACTATTCTTTTACATAACCAGTTTTAACCGTCTTGCAATATACAGCAAGTGATCGACTAACAATATTCTCAAACGCTAGTAAAGGAAAATCCAAGCAACTAGAGCTACCAAAGAAGAGTTCAAGTAGTTCCACAGGCCTTATCTGCTTTTAGAGTAATATTTAGTGTGTTAATTCGATTATAACTAACTTGATTTTTTGCCATTCATTTATACTCCAAGAACAGAGTCCTATTTACTTCATACAATTTTTTGTAAGAACTATGTCTTATTAGTATTTAAAAATGTATCTAGAAAATTGCTATTTATTATGAAGCCATTCCACCGAAATATTTCGTGTTTTACAAAATATTTTTAGCATTTTTCACGTCTACTCATTGTTAGTTATAACATCCTTACAAACACAGTGTTTTTTCATTATTGTAAAGAAGACATTGGCATTTGAGAATTATTTTATTAAATTTAAAACTGTCTGTAATGTCATTTATTTCAATAAATTAATATTTAAGGACGAATATAAAAAGTTAGATATTAAACCAACATAACATAGTTTAACCAAACAAAGCCTTCTTTCAAACCTTCAACCCTGCAATCCCATATGTACATAGGAACGTTCGATGGAAAAGGGAGCACCCCCCCGTCCTCTTGTTTTTGGCCGCGCGCACCCCCGTGTCTTATTTGTATGCATGTCCATTTGCTTAAGGTGAGTTATTTTAGAAAGTGTGGATAGTGGGGAATGTAGGATATTAATTAGAAAAAATATGTAGTCTGCAACAAAAAAAAAACCTGTGTAGAATATATAGATTCAAATGTCTCTTAGTGAGCTGAAACAGGAAATTATTTCAAATTTCACCATCTTGTACAGTTGATGTCCACGATATACACATTATATTTAAAATCAGTTTCCTATCTGTTCATTCATTCTATCTATAATTAATATTAAAACACATTTTTATTGTTAATTAAATTTCATTATTTCTTTGTCATATTTGTTTTCTAAAGTTTCTCACATTTGTAACACTTAAAATGGCCGCAATGTCATCAAAGAGCTTTATGTACAATTCAATAAATACAATGTGACTAGGACCAAGATTTCCATTGATGAGAATATCAGAAACTTTACACCACTACCTACTGCTCTATCATTTTGTGTAATAGTACGTAACGAACAACTATTATCAAACAGAAGAGTATAACATACAATTTGAAATGTATTTCCTTTCCAGAAATGTCTCTTTTCACAGAACAGTGTTCAAAACGTTTAACAGAATTGTGTTCAAATTTTCTTGAAAGGTAATACACAGTAATTTTAAAAAAATAATTCATCTGTTAAATTGTGATGGATAAACATAAAGAATGCCGAGCAACTGTCACACGGCAAAAAAAACACATTTTCGTTTTTCTTCATTGTAAAACATCCTGAAAATTATTGCACTTAAATCATTAATACAGGGTAAATAAGAATGTTCACTGAATATTTACAAACCATCAGGTTGTTTTTTGGAACTGTTTCCTCTTCAACGCAACTGACGCAACACCGAGGAGAGTTGCAGAAGGTGAACCGACCACTTGGGTGAAGAAAGCTTCTTCCTCTGCGGATAGGCGAGGCAGTTCTTCGCAATGTGCTCCGGGAATGACATCGTTCTCCGTCCTTTTACGAAATACCTCATTCATTTGTGGAAGTGCCTATTGTTTATACTATTTGATGTGACAGTGTGAAGTGTTGGGAATACTTGCATCGTATATTTGAGATTATAGGATCTTTGTTTGAATCGATCAATTTAGATTGTGTTAGAATCAAAGGATTCTTAAGAAAGTAAATGGAAAAGTAAGTAAGAAATGTTATTTTTTGCTTGTTTATTAACCGTAGAAAATGGAGAACTCACTGCAACATTGGTATGAAGAAGAGGTAAAAATCAGTGTAATGCCACGTATGGTTAGTTGAATGTCTTGTTTCGCAATAAAATTACTAAATGAAAAGTACTAAATATGTGGCATGTTGAAAATAAGTTAAGGAATTAGGTGTTTGGATCATTTTCTTAGGAAGATACATGTAGGAAAATAATGCATTACAAAATGTTTGAATTGAAAGAGGCTATTTATTTACATAAGAGAGACGTAAGAGTACAATAAATAAATGGCACAATTAGATTCTCCTAATATCTGGGTCGATTTAGAGGATGTAGCTGGCGCCCAGGCCGCTGAAGGACACGTGAGCGACGGCGGGGGCGGCGGAGTAGGCGACGCCGAGGAGACCGGCGGGGGCGATGCCGCGGGCGGCGAGGGCGGGGGCGGCCAGGGCGGGGGGCGATGGCGTACGGGCGCGAGGCGGGGCGGCGATGGTGTGGGGCGAGGGCGGGGCGCCAGAGCAGGGGCGGCGTAGCTCAGAGCGGGGGCGGCGACGGCGCCGTAGGCCAGGGCGTCGTTGCTGTCACGCGCACGTCAGACTTGCGCACGCTGGAGTGGGGGTGTCGATGGCCTTGGAGTAGGTGGAGATCTGGCCCAGGTTGCCGGGGGTCCTCAGGATGTTGGAGCCTGGGCGGTGATGGCGGGGGTGGCCAGGGCGGGGGCGGCCGTAGCTGGCGTAGCCCACGGCGGGGCCAGCCAGCAGACCGGCGTTGGCGACAGCCAGCACGGCGGCGAGGACGACGAACTGCAACAGAGAGCGAAAATTAGAACCTTCATTTCCAAGGATGGTATAGCTAAATACTCATTTGTCTAATAACTGCTAGGTATGTGACTGTTATCAGTCACTTTCATAAATTGAAAATCTCAGATTCTTTAAAAATGACCAACCCTGTGCGTTTAAAAACAATATAAACGATAAAATTACAGCTTATTATATCCTTTAAAACTGCGGTAATTCGAGCAAATTACTTAAACTCTGAAAGCATATGTTTGTGTTAATGTTATTGCGTTATTGTTAATGTTAAGTGACGCATTGTCTTTTTTACTGATTTGAAGACACTGAATTCAGAATTACTGATTAAAAACACGATTATTGCGAACTTGATAACACAAAACACTCATTTCTCTACTAAAATTCGGAACACTGTTTTAAAACCGCACTGCAAAATAAAATAATTGAAAATACAAATTTGAAATTTGGTTCCCGATGTGTCTTCTCGGTGAATGCAGTACCTTGTAGGCCATTGCTGTGAGTGTTGACTGTGGCTGCGGTGCAGAAGTCGATGTCTGTCCGGACCCTCGGCGGTGCTTATATACTGGAGCGCCACCCGTTGGCAGGGGCAGCGGTGCGTGTGAACCCGCAAGCGACCCCCTCCCTCGCGTCAACCCCCACACGCCGCGTGCGCGCTTTCTCAACTCCACTCGAAACCCAACCCACTGGATGTTTTTGGATTGCCTCTAACCGAAAACTCATTTTACCTCTTCAGGGTTACTTCGCACTTAATATTTCCCACACATTGTTCGACTAGAGCCATGGAGGAAAATTCAATAATATATATTCAGTAATATTTCGACGGCTTTGCAAGGAACTGAAGGATTGACTTAAAAAACCAGGACTTTTTAATTGAGAACATTCCATAAATGTATTTAAATAATTATTCTTAAATCGGTATAGTCATTAACTAACTGTACTGAAGTTCATGAACTCATGTTTAAATTTCTTCTTCGCAATTTGTACAAACTATTCGGTATTATGTTTTATTCAATTTTCTTCTTATTCCGTCATAGTCATATTATATTAAATAAATACAATTATAACACATTTTTTATTCATATTATACCTGAAGGTTAAAAATATTTGAATCAGTTGGTTACAATTCAAATTAATTTTAGTTTGGTGCATTCTAACTGGAAAGAAAGAATCTAAAAGATTTTCAAGAGAGTTCCACTGTTAAAATATTTGTTCTAGAAATCCTGTTTCGGAATGTAATTAAATATTAAGAAGCATTTAAATAAATTACGATCCTTCCAAATTAAATATGGAGAACTTCGCCAAGGTAATAAATAATTTTATTTCATTTTATTGGTAATTTATTTAGAATATTGACTTATTACAAACTCTTATGTGTAGATCAATCTTAAACGTGTTCATTAACAATATACTTGTGCAATTGAAATATTGTAACTGTTCAAAGAAAGGCAGAGCTTTGAATTTTATTGCGAACGAACATGAACAGAAGGCTTCTCTAAGAGTAATATGTCGTTTTTTTTAACAATACTGGAAATGCGTTGGAAAATACCATCTTTTTAATCTGAAATATATTTTTAAAAAGGAAATGGGATTGAAATTGACTTAGGAAATTGTATTCATTCTGAAACAAATTTTACTTCATAATTGAGATCGTCTAGGTAACAAATTCAATTGACATTTCTAGTAACAATATATTGTGCGATTACACTATTATGACAATCGGCATCTCAGAATTTGTTAATACAGTAACTGACCGATTTTATTTACTTTGCTCCTAGAAATTTGGAATGATTTTTTGAATTTTTGATTCGCTTCCAGAAAGTGCGAAATCCCCCTATTTTTGTTAGCTTCCACTTAGGGGATGATTATCTGAATTTTGTTTTAGCTCGAAAAATTCCTTCAGTTTATTTTCGTTAGTCTCCGAAGTTTGGGGATGATTTTTGCGAATTTTGCTTGTGCCTCTTGCAAGAATGAACTCAAATTTCGAAACGTCTCGAATCGGCCCAAAGGGTCGTGGAAGTGGGTCAGGGTGGGGCGGGCGTGCGCTTTCGCGGCGCCGTTGGCGGGGGGTGCCGTCGCGAACCGCGCCCCCAGAGCCCCGGCCGTCGCCGCTGATGTAACGGCTGCGCTCTGTTGCGTGAGACGCGCCATCTATATAGCGCCCGCCGGCCTCGAGCCGCGATTTTCGCGGGTCATCTGCTGGCGGGAGGCGGCGCTGACGGCGGCGCCGGCGCCGGCGACGGTGGCTGCGACGGCGTCTGGGCCCGCGGTAAGACTTCCGGCCCTTCCCCGCTGGGGCGGGGCGCACACGGGCTTGGCACACACACCACGTTCTCAACAAAACGGTGTTCAGGGAAAGGGAGCGAAAATAGTTACACGCAACAGGGTTACATAAGTTTCTTGAAAAATACTAATATGGAGTGTTGAACGTGTAATATCTTGCATGGAAAAATATTGATTTTTTGTAAGTGTGTTTAATGGAGAAAAATCGGTTTTAACCGCCGTGATGGTGGAGACGATTAGAACATGCATCGACTACCCACCTCAATCATTTTGGGTTGCAGTTTTGAATTCTCATCAGGATGCTTGTCCCAGGTCTTCCTTAAATGTTGTAGAACTGAGATTTCGGTGCAAGTGCACTTTTTCTTCTTTAGATTAATGTAGCTCTGAATCATTGTAAAGATGTGCTTTAGGTTCATTTAAAAATGGAAAACTTTTCCCTGCATATTTCGGTGATTTTGGGGGGGAAATTCATGAATAATGAATTTCCAATAAATCTTATTCTACGTATTGTTACATACTTAATTTTCTTTATCTAGCATGTTAAGTACTTTTTATTAGTATTTTTGCATCAGGTATGCTAACATAACTACGTATTCTGCGTAAAAGCCTTATTCTTAGAATCTGGTCTTGGACAGAAATAGTTTTTTAATACTGCGGATTTTATATTTATCAGATGTTTGGAAGAAAGGCAACTACTCGCCGACTGCCTTTTCGTAAAGTGAAATACACAAACAAAGCATTTCCTTCATACATAGTGGTATGTAACAATAAATAATCGGTCGTATTACATGGGGAAGTGAAAGAGACAGTGGGTGACAGTGCTGTCGCGACAGTGCTGTATACTCGCACATAGCTCCTTGCAATGGCATCCGCGAAATGACTTGAACTTCCCATGCCATTGATATCACATATCATCACAGAAGGGAAAGGCGTTTGCTGAGAAAATCTTCCACCAAAATAGTAAATGCTGTTCTGGCTTTTAAGTGGCAAAATGTTTCATCATTTAAGTATGATTCTATTATGATTTTGTGATCTAGAAATGTATTGTTCAACTTTCAAATCTTTTTAGACGAACGGATGAATATAGATGAATTAAATTTTGAAAAATAGTAAATGTCCGCTGCAAAAAAAGAAGGATCAATAAAAATAGGATATAGGGGGAATAGGAAATAAATAAAATACTTACATTTAATAAAGCACATTTAATTAATTTTGGCACTTAATTTTGAATGGTTCATTCTTTTGATAGCGCGTGTTTGCATGCTTATGTTAGGGCTTCATGTGCATAAAAATCATGACTTTAGGTATAAGAACTTTATGGACGGTCTTGCATTCTGCTGACACCATGTCCGCAGGGCTTGCAACTGTGAAATAGCTAATACATCGTTCGAGTCAAACTTATTGAGGAGTACAGAGTAACAGCTGTAACACAATAAATCTCAATTATAAGTTGAATACTTATCGTGAATTTATTATATTTGTTTCGTTGCACTGCAATCGAAATAACGTTTTTATGAGTTTTCATAGTTCGAATTTTTAAGGGTACATTATTAATTGAATTTAATACTTTTTTAATTGTTAGTCCGAACTTAGTCAGTGAAATATTTCTTTGATTGATTGAGTATAAGTAGAAAAATGGAATGAAAGGCTTAAAAATTTATTGCCTATTTCAAAAACCTAGGAATGAGTAGTGGAAAACAGAATTGCTTTAGCATTACTCTGTAATAGATAAGCTTTAGTTATAATATCGACTTTTTAGTATTCTTAAAAGCAGCATATTTTGAGAAAGACTTAGATGATAACGAAAAAGGGAAGTGAAATCTCCTGGTATAGAGTAGTACGATTACTTTTAAAATGAACACTTAGAATCTGAAAAATAGATTTTTCTTCATTTGAATGACAGTTTTATTAATAGTATGCTACTATTAATGGAGAATTGTAATGCGTAATTACCTAACTCCCATTTTTTGACTACCTATTAACTTAGTATTTTTTACATTTTTTGGGGGGGGTTGGACAGCCCGCAACGGGCCTTCGTTGATCAGCTGTGACCCAGTCTCTCTGCTATGGCATAAGGGGTTCGTGTGGTTGGCACAAAGACATCTCTTCATCGTATATAATGGTCTTCGTAACCGAGCTTCATCGTCAGACAAAAATAGATACTGGGTCATTTGTAAGGAAAGCGCACAGTTACAGTTTGCCTCGCCCGGGTATCGAACCCGGGATTGTGCCGTGGAAAGCCAGGACGCTAACCAACGAGCCATCCTAGAGGATTTTATATAACCTGCAGAGTTGAATTGCCACTTTCATTCAACGGAATTAATTATCAATAATTGGAGATGCGTTTGTCGAATAACATGATGAAAATAAACAGAATGATCGAAAATAAGGAATTGCTAAATAATAGGGCAGACAGAGACTCAATGGCACCAGGGGATAGTTTAAATTTGTTTTACGCAACTCCGGTTTAGTTTTGACATGATCGATTCTTTCAATAGAAATATTACATTTGTTAGGCTGAAGACATTTTTTCATTCGTGAATTGTTGACTTAAGTACTTTATAATCGTAAAATATCATTAAGTTAAGATTTACACTCTTGCAATGTGAGTTTTGAATAATGCAATCAACGTCAAAATAAATGTTCTCAATGTTGTTACTTTTTTACGCAAACAATTGTAAACAAGTTTATCATCGTTTGGTCTGGCAGAACAGACACACATTGACAACTACAGCAGTATTAGTAATTTCATAATTAAGTATTTAAAAACCCGTCTTTGATTTTATTTAATCCATCTTGTATCTCTTTTTAAAAATTGTAGTTTTAAAGCATTATGTAGGCAACTTCATTTTGTTTCAAGTTTCATGCTAAAGACATGCAATACGCGAGCGAGTATTTTACATTTTTAATAAAAATATGCATCTTGTCTTTTCTGCAACATTGAGTTGGTAACCTCATTTAATTGTTTGGAATATCAAAACTATATTTTCATTTGCGATAGATGAGCAAAAGTAAAGTTTCAGATGTAAGGAACAAAGAAATAAGAAATCTTTTAAAACTGAATGACAACTCTTCATAAAATTAAACATCGATTGATAATAAACATTTAGATATCTTTCTTGTCCGCAAAGCGCAAGCTTTCGTTATCGTAAGAGACCCGACAGGAGGTAAACCTTTCCCTTGAGATTCCCTAGACGCAGCTTTTCCCTCCCCAGCGCCCCCTCGCTCTCGCGCCCCCTCCCTGCGATCCTGCCGGCCCCGCCCGTCCCCGCCGTCCCCGCGCCGTCCGCCCGTCCCGCCGTCGCCCCGTCCCGCCCGTCCCCGCCGCCCCGTCCCGCCCGTCCCGCCCGTCCCGCGTCCCCGCCCGCCGCCGCCGTCCGCCCGTCCCCGCCCGTCCCGCCCGTCCAGCCGTCCCGCCGTCCGCCCGTCCCCCCCGCCCGCCCGCCCCGCCCTCCCGCGTCCCAGCCGTCCCGCCAGTCCGCCCCGTCCCCGCCCGTCGCCGCCGTCGCCCGTCCGCCGGGTGGCACCGTCCGGCCCCGTCCCGCCGTCCGCCGTCCCCGCGTCCCGCCACCGCCACCCAGCCACGCACGCACGCCTCGCCACGCCCCACGCCGCACGCCACCGCACCGCCCCCACCGCCACCCCACGCCACGCCACGCACGCCACCGGCCACCGCCTCGCCACGCCACCCACGCCACCGCCGCCACCGCCACGCCACAGCACCGGCCACCCAGGGGGGCCCCCCAAAAAACCCCACGCCACCGCACCGCCCACGCCGCGCCCACGCCCAGCCACTCCGCCGCGCGCCCACGCCCAAGCCCACAGCGCCGCCCCAAGCTACAGGATGACACAATGTGCGGCTTCTTCCACAAAATGTGAAGCTGGCCTCGTAGGACCCGCCCGCTCATGTCATTTCAGGAGCGGCAGAGAGCCCGCGAAGTGAGCCCGCTGAGTTGCTGGGTAATCGTCCGAAATGTGGGCCCATAGTACAGCACTTGACTGAAAATACGATGAAAATGGTACATTTTAAAAAAGACTTGTTTCTGATTTCGGAAATGTCTGGTATGACATGAAAGTGTGTTCAATGAAAATGGTAGGCACACGTAGCGGGACAGCCCCACTTCTGTCCACTGCGTCAGTAGAAGCGTGTCTTCAAGCACAAAATCAGACAAATGGAAACTGATGGGTTCCCACCGGATTCAAACGTGCCGACCATGATCCTGTAGTGGTGAGAATTAGAACGAAGATCATTAATTTATTTTCCACAATTTTACGTCTAAAGAACAAGCTGAAAACTTCTCATTATTATTGGCATTCCAATAAGGATACTCCTTGGACTTTTTTTGGTCTCTTTTAGTGGTAAAATATCCATTGGCCATTATCGGGTCGAGAAACTGACAACTTCTAAACTTTCGTAACCTTCAAATGTTCACCACTGGAACAAAATCCGTTGTTTAGGAATACATTTATTAAAAATAGAAGAAATTGATGTAGATATAGAAGATTAGAAATTGGCATTTTTTGTCAAGGGATGTATCCACCGAGACGTAGGCTATGATCATTTCATCTATGATCATCTCAGTAGGTATCACTTGAGTATTGTGGTATTGTAGTCCAAGAAATTTCAGGAAACTACGAAAATGTTCTTAACTGTAGCCACTACCAGTGCTTTCACCCTAGTCTTGAATAGAATATCAGAAAAAAATCTTTATTGTATGGGAATGGTTGGGAAACAAAGGTGGGGCTGCTTTTCACTAGTCAATCAACCCCAATTGGAAAGTTGCCAACCAACTTTGAACCGGATTTTTTTTAGAAATGGCCATTTAGGTGATAAGTAAATTCAAAACTTAAAAATTGATGAAAACCAAGAGCTTGTTTAAAGGTTTCAGACGAACCCCTCATGCTAAATCAACACCTGCTTTCTCGCCAATATTTTCACGCACATTTTTGCAAAAATATTCAAAATTTCGAAAAATTGTACATGACCTTATTTTAAAATCTGTCTTTAAAGAACAAATTTCACTAAGGAAAAAATATGTCTTCAATATTTTAGTTGTAGGAAGACACCGAAAAAATGTTGAACTTCTGCAATTTTCGAAAATTAAGTTTTCGAGTATCGAGTTTTGAAGGAAAATTAGTCCTGTGCCATTCTCTTAAACGTATTTCACACTACCCAACAACAAAATTTAATAAAAAGCGATGGAGAATTTTTTTGAAAAGTTTGAAAATGTCTGTGATGTTTCATTTAAAGAACCCTCGAAAATTAAAATATGTTTCAAATACAAGAGGCCACGACATCTGCCAGAGCGTTTGGAGAATATCGATTTTGGAGAAAATCGGCTTAACTGTTTAACCACTAGTGTTGTTCACAGACGGATGGACAGGCGTTTAGCAATCGCATCATTCGATTTTTCGGTACCAAGGACCCACAAAATAAGGATTCTGGATACACCACATGTCAGAGGATTTCCTCCCCCCCCGATAAATTTAACAACAGGATTTATCCACTTTTTCGATACTTGGGTCTTTTTTTAAAAGTTTTTCTGTCAAAATTTTGCCGTTGTTTCGCGCAGAATTACATACCCTCTGTACTCCGTAGCGAGAAAGTAAAAAACAGAGCAAAATCGTTCCTTTTCAATATTGCAGACGACAATCAATGAATAACGAAATTATTACTCACCTAGACCTAAAACCATTTGAGATCGTGATTTCACTATCGTTGCACTGATAGTTCTAAGACTTCTCATAGAAGTTCATAAGGTCATGGACCCGTGACCCTAAGCTAAGGCTTATTGAAGGTATGTGGACGACCTGAGTGTCAACTAACACTTACGTCACCACCCCATCTCCCCTGCAATATTGCGGTTTTAAGCAAGTCTTTGGGTTTCTGTAGACGCTTTTCATTATTATACAATTTTTATTTATTTAATGACTATTTCATAATAATAATAATAATAATAATAATAATAATAATTTTTATCCTGTTTGTATTAAAGACTATCATTGGTTTAAATTAGTAAAACCAAAGTATTGCATATGATGTCCTAATTTTCTATTTCGGCATTTCGGTTTGTGATGTGATACACAATTAAGGTTACATCACATGTAATGCTTCCTTTTTATACGTATTCAATATCTTATTTCAATGAAAGTCTTTTATAAGAAGTGGAAGAGTATGTAGTGTATAAGAAGAGAAGAATAATTATTATATTAAACAATTAAATTAGAAATTACTAAATTACACAGTCAAAATTAATAAAATAATTTTATGCATTTACTTGTAGAATCGCATATCTAAAGAACATGTAATATTTGAAATAATATTCAGTGTTTTGTTTTCCTATTATATGTGCTGAGAGACTGATTCATACTAACGTATTTTTTGTTAAAAAAAAAACGTTTTGTGGCTGGTGGTGTTAAAATAATGAGATTTATACAAATGCATATTCAGCTCTGGCTTCATTGATTTGGTTTGACCGAATCACTACCGAAAAATTAGAAGACTGCAGCAGGCTTTATCACATTTTATTCGTCATAAACCTGCACTGAAACAAGCTTCATGCTAATTAGAATGAGGTTCGTTTAAAATCCTCTCGTTCGCGGAGAGTCTGGAAAATTTTATATTTCGTATCATAATTCTATATTTGTTGTTGTGGTTGCGCTCATAGTTGGATGCTTCATGACAACATTAAACGGCCATGATAGCATTTGCGATACGAAATTTATGGACAGCCCCCCTACGCGCACAGCCGATTAGGATGAGGGGAACCACGAACCCGTGTTCTCCATAAAGTCAGGAGACAACGGTCTGCGTTCATAAGAGTAGTTCACCGGGCCGTGACATCAGACGCTCGTCTTTGATGTGGTTTAATAGAGGGAACAAAATAGGGTCAATCGTTACGTCTTCACAGCGTGAAGGGCGCCTTTAAAGCCATGAATGATGTAAATGTCGGAATAAAGAGATCGTTCAGAAACAACTTGGTATATAGAACTAGACTTCCTTCTGGGAGTTGAAATGCTTCAACATGGTCCTCGATTCGTAAACGAACGAACTCAAATGTAATGTGTGTCATCAATGAGATAAATATCCAAACGTGTGTTCTATTGCTTTTACTATGCATTTACGCTTTTGAAAATGGTTCTTCTCTTCTCGCTTTGGGTGCATAATGTAACGGTAAGAAAATTGTGATTGTACTATAAAACACTTTTGTAACCTTATCAATATTTATTATGTTTCTTGTCGAGATACAACGTATTGATTAGAATTAGTTCAGAAAAAATTATCACTGCCATAACGAACCGAAATCCTTAAAATAGATCTTGATCTTTTTACCATTTATTATCAGAAGCCATGAAAATATGATTACTTTCAAGGACCAGTGTGTTTGTTTCAGGTTTTGAAAGCTATTTAAGCTTATGCTTGTAATGTGATATTTGTGAAGACATTTAAACAACGACATCGTATGACAACTAATTACTCGTACAATCCTAACACGTGTCTAGTCGGTTCATAATGAATATTTCGTAATTTCACTTTTGAGATTTAGTCTGGGCTACTTTTCAGATGTACGTGTGTGGATAAAATCTTCTTACACACTTTTAACTCGAGAAGAACATATTTTGCAAAAAATTAATAATAAAATAATATATATTTTAACACAACCACATTTATACAACCATTAAATTCCAAATGCGAGGCTAAAATAGCTATTATTTCTGAAACTGGGTTTAAAACTAGAATCTGGAAAGAAAATTGACAAGAGAGAAAATATTTCCTAATGATTTTCATGACTGATATTCTTTTCAAGTAGTGGGAGAGAGGAAAGTAATTAGGAGTAATAATCATAAGACAATTTTGTGCCTATATGTTGAAAGATTTATTTATAAATGCTGAGCAGCCATAAATAAAAGCCATTAAGACATGATATGGAGGGCGATTGTGAAGACGATGAGAGGTGAAGAGGTTAGTGTTTACCAGCCGTAGGCAGCGCCCAGACCGGTGTATGACACGTGAGCGACGGCGGGGGCGGCGGAGTAGGCGACGCCGAGGAGACCGGCGCGGGCGACGGGCGCGGCGTAGGCACCACCGTAGGCGGCGCGGGCGTAGCCCAGAGCGGGGGCGGCCAGAGCGGGGGCGGCGTAGGCACCGCCGTAGGCGGCGCGGGCGTAGCCGTAGGCGGGGGCGGCGACGGCACCGTAGGCCAGAGCGTCGTTGCTCACGCGCACGTCAGACTTGCGCACGCTGGAGTAGGGGGTGTCGATGGCCTTGGAGTAGGTGGACACCTGGCCCAGGTTGCCGGGGGTCCTCAGGATGTTGGAGGCCTGGGCGGTGATGGCGGGGGTGGCGAGGGCGTGGCCGTAGGCGGGGGCGGCGTAGCCGACGGCGGCGGGCGCCGCATAACCGGCGTATCCGCCGAGGTAGCCGGCGTTGGCCACGGCCACGAGGGCGGCGAGGACGACAAACTGAAAACAAAACAAAAAGTTAGACAAAAATGGTTTTGATTGACGAAGGTAGCAGTGAGCCCAAAATTCCTGGCAAAGATAAATGCCGAGGGAACTACAGCACCCATTTTCGCGAAGGCTTCTGTCTGCGTTTCCGCTTCTAAAACCTGATTGACTCGCTCCCTGTTGACTAACGGTCTCGGCAGTTTTAGTGGACGCGCACATAGAAATTGTTTTCCACAGTGCCAGACACCCGTATTCAAACTATTAGGGATGTGTGACATGTAATTGAAGCAAAAATATTTCCGCTGCTCGTTGAGTTATGCTTGATTTGAAGTAGTTTTAATATAATATGAGAAATCTATTTGTAGAACAAACATTACATCCCTATTTCAATGATGAGTTTAGATTCGTGTTTGAAGTATTCTAAAAACGTTCGCCTATTTCTTACAAAATTATTTTCATTTCGTAATTGAAGATTATTTCCAATTTGACTATGGTCCATCTACTGCAGTTTGTTGTCATAATGTTATGTATCAATATTTCTTGTAGTTTCTTGACCATAATGTCGTCAAATATTTTTTTTAAAGTTGCTTCTTTTCTATGTTAAACGGTGCCCGAAAACCTTCGAATTCTATCTTGAATTACATGGAGGAATGAGAATAATATCCTTTCCTTTAAACTCGTTTCATGGAGATAATTTTCCTCCTTAGGGCTGTTATCCAGCCGCCAGCCGATTACCTTTTACAGCCGGATGGAACTCGTTTTTTACCATTCACTACACACCGGCACACTTGCGAGCCCTTCTGACCTCGGGTCAGCAGAACGCGAAGCCCTCCGCGGCAACATATTCATGAGAGACAAAGAGACAACAACCACGCTTAAGGTGGGGCTCTAACCTGCGGCCCTTCGGTCCGAAGCGTTAAGTCGGTTCAAGAACTTAGCCACATCGGCCATCCAGGTGGTATGGAGAATCTTCGCTTTGGAAATAAGCTCTTGAATATACTGCAATGTTTCGATTGTGATGTCTTGAACTGAATGTTTTCTATGGGGCTTGTATTTCAAAAACTAAAGAAGCAAACCTTTTTTTATTCGTGGTAATGGATCTAGTTCTATAAATAATTAAAGTCCATTTAATTCTATTAAATCTGCTTTGAACATTAGCCGTGTTCGAAAGAGATTTCCCAAAGCACTGCGACTGAGCCTAGACGTTTTTAAATTATTCGTTTGTAAACGGCCGTCTATGGCGAAAGCGAATTCGACTGAACAGGAACGCAATCTGGCCACAAGTTTCGTTGGTTCTAGGTAAAGAACATAGAACCCTAAGAGGATGGGTTATTTACACATTTTGCAAACAATGTTATGTTAAGTAATTTCTCTTAAGTGAACTATATTCATAACTTTTATCCGTAATTATGGACAATTAAAACTTTCTTGAATTAAAATTTCAAAGCACAAAACGTTTAAATAAGTGACTTTTAATCATCAAAGGGATGTATTTTACCTGGTATGAAACACGAAAATTAGCGTACTACAGTTAACGTGTTAATGAAATGGACGTAATGCAAATGCAAAATTTGCCTTTTTCTGAAATATTTCGTCACTCCTTCAAAGATTTTCTCGTCGCCATAGGGAGAAGCTTGTGCAACCTTACGTTCCTTATAAGACGCAAAGTTCAGGTGTATGAATAATGACACATTTTGTGGCCTCGATACAGAAATATATGGAACTTACGAAAGTTACCTAATGAAGACTCTGGGCCGAAACCAGAACTGCACCGTGATAATAACGTAATATTAGTTGACAATCATTTCGAAAAACATCTTAACATTTGAATAGTGAAGTAGATGAAGGAAAATGTTATATTCATCTGGTACCGTTTCAGAGCCTTCCTTGAACCATGTCGGCCTCTCTACAAAGCTCCCACCTTTCTCCTTCCGGAAACCAGAGTATCCCTTGTTATTAACAGATAGTTGCGAGTTTCTATACACTTCGGGTCGCAACCAAACCGCTTATTCCGAGCAGAATACCATGACCGGTTGCAAAACTGCGGGTCGTTTTCCCAACGCGTCGCGCCGCACCCCTTTCCCCATTTCGCCGCTCCTCACGACGTCTCTGGCAACTTTCCGATCGAACGGCCCGGCGTCGATTACCTTGAAAGCCATGGCGACGGTGCTGTTCGGCGGCGGAGGCACTGAGTGGAGGTGGTGGAAGCTGGCTGGCTGCGAGCTGTGTGCTGACTCGAGGGCCGCATCGGCCGCTTTATATAGCTGCGCGTCCGATCGCGGCGATCGGCATCGACGTCTCGGGGTGGCTTTGCGCGTGGAGGGGGAGCACGCGATCGACATTGTTATTGGCCGGGTGCCCCGCGCCGCCGTCGCCACTTGCGCTAAATAACGCCTTAGAATGCAAAGTGCGGGCCGGACCCGGCGCGCGAAAACTGGTTCCCGGGTGCAGCGCGGCGTCGCCGCCCGCGCCCCGTCGCGCGCGAGGGAGGGCGAAATACCAGGGGCCGTGCCCTCGCGGGGCACGCGGCGACGTGGACGGTAAGCGACGGCGAGCGACGGCCGGCCATCGGAAGGCCTCCGTGTCAATGCCACGCCACGCCGCGCCACGCCGCGATTTACAGTTTGTTGTGGTGCACAAGAGGTGGAGTAGGCACGCAGATGGGCGAGCGCTTGCTGTGTGTGCCGTACGTTTGGCAGAAAATCGGGTAAACGAGATGAAATAAACTCCTGCTGAAGTCGCGATTTTCTTAATTGGTGATTCCCACTAGAAAATTGCTTGCATTGTGCAAGTTACGATGTATTGCTTTTGGAGATTAATTGAGGCGCTGTCCATCTCGAAATTTCAGTATCTACAGAAGTATTTATAATCTGATGATTCTAACAATTGAAGGGAAAATGGATGCACTCATGGAAAATATTTCGAGAATATTCTTCGATTAAAAATTAAGTTCGTTGACATTTCGTCAGCTGTGGGAGCTTAAATGTCACTGTAGTGATATTTAAGTTCCCGTCCGGAAGTGATGGCTCCGGGCATCAAGTAGTGTCACTGCAGTCTCTCTGACCGGGAGGGCCTAGGTTCGAGTCTCGACGGTGGCAGTATTTTACACACTATCTTGCCGGCTAGATCGAATTCAGTCGCTGTCTGAAGGAGAATTCTAACAGTTGGATTTTCTGATTTGTAGTTTTCAGTGGTTTCTCCGATCAACACCAGGCAAATTCCGGAGCAGTACACTAACAAACGGGCCGCAGACCGCGCGCGATATTTCCTTCCTCATCCTTGTCCTCTCCTCCACCCCCTTACACACACTTACACTAACATGCACTACACTAGTACGCATGCCGGGAGTCCGGTCGGGAGCTTAGAGGTGGAGTTTTAATCCGCTGGTGGGTGATACCTCGTTGGGGAAAACACCGCTAACGGAAGTTAGGTCGGCGCCGGATAAGGGTGCACCACCACCACCACCACCACCACCACCTGGTCAAAAGTATACACTACACTTACGGGAATAATGACCCTACTAATTGACGCGCCCGAAATCACTAACAATTAATCAATGAAGTTTCTGATTGGATGACAGCATCACAGCTAATGAAATTTCCAACGGACTCAATGTTTTAATCGAAATAAAGAATGTTGTTGGTAATTCTTTCCCGAATAAGTCATTGTGTTTTTCAGTTGATCACCACTATGTGACATACAAACTCTGCTCGTCGCTTTACAGTCGCTAATTGAAACTAATAGTATGCAAGTAGAATGCATAAGGCCAAAATCTCGTAGATTCATCCCAGACTGTGGCTTGCAGTTATTGGAAACTGAAGAGGCGTTATACCTTGATTTGTAGTGAAAAAAATGTGGTATTGAGTAACATGAAATGAAAGAAACAACCAGGAAGAATTACAGCCATGAAGAAATTATTTAATGGTTGGGCATGTTTTTTTAGGTAGAATTAAGAATCAAGATAATGGTCACTAATTATGTACAAACAATATCGTATCCTAATACCACCTAAAATGTATTTTCTAAAAGATATATTGTTAATATTCAATTATTAACTTGATTTAGATTAAACTTACAGTTTTTTGTAAGGAAGAAACAACGTAAGAGTTTGATTCTGTATATTCGACACAACAGGCACGTTATCTCGTAACGGTGGCCGTATTGTGCTGACTCAGGCGTTGCTCAAAGGAGTCTGGTGTAATATGCTATGGTCATGAGTGATTTATATTTAGATTTATTCAGTCAAAAAAACAGTAAAAACTGTAAAAACGTGAGGGGGAAAAGATTATCAGCGCACGTTTTCTGTAGTTCCAGAATCCTTTCCCGTTATTTTAACTATAAATAGTTGAAAGAGGAGTAAAAGTTCAACATAAATAAATAAAATAAATGTTAAAATTAGTTTTCGTGGTTTTTTATAATGTATTGTGTGTATTTTATCAGTATTATAGTTCGACTTTGTAATCAGGAGAAGCTGACATTTTAAGCTTTTAGTACGATAATCTACGGATATTTTATAATAACTTTGACATGGTTTTGAGTAATGAATGATGTCATTAAAAGGCGTAAATGCTGCGATTGCTTATTCAACTGAGTTTGAAGCCATTATATTCATTATTTCTTTTAAATTACCCGTTAAAACGTAACAAAAAGAGCCGAATCGTGAGATTTTAATTCGAACGCAGGCGTTCGCTAATTCGCAGACTTTCGTTTCCTGCTCATGCCAGCTGACACCTTGTCCTACGTATGATAAGAGTGACTAACTCATCCACAGATTCATAGATTCATGGTGGACAAGCATTCAATAATAAGCAAGTATCGCTTCACTGATTATTTATTGTATGTATTATAGAATATTTACAAACTACACATCTCAATAAAATAGAAACGCGCCAAAATTAAAAAAAGAATACGCAGCAATAGGAGATACGTTTAAAAATTCGTTGTCCTGGCTTTACGCATTTGTCTGTAGTTGGACTCTAAATCAGAAGGTTCGGAAGTATTTGGGATTCGGGGCCAGCGACATATTGACTTCCGGCGAAACGGCGTTGAAAATAAAATACCCTTACCATTCTCAAATTAGTAGATTGAAAAGCTGAGAATGAAAATTAAGTAACAATCATTTTCTTCCATGCACACTTCAAATCGTTTTTAAGTTAATACTCTCCAAATAATTTTCTGTATTTTATGTACTAGTTACCAGAAAATTAAAAAGATTCAAACATTGTTTGTGATACTAAAACCAATTACATTTTTGGTTGTAAGCTGCGAACCCTCTTATTATCTTAGTGTCTTTACCTCATTTTGTTTCTTTTATTTTATCTGGATTTTTGTCAACGATTGCTATTATCTCCATTTTTATCGTTATGTAGCTATTGTACTTCGTGTCACTTTAAGGAATCACCATAACAATAATTGCAATAATGTTACTTTTGCTATTTATATTGAACTAATATTAAATGTTTTTGAAAGTTAGTCCCTTTCTAAGGTCAGAAATAGTGCGCACTGTCGAAATGAAGTAATACGCGCTGTAAGGTAAACCCGCCAGTATCAGGCTAAAGGGTTTAGCGTGAATAGGTTTCGACACCTATATTGTCAAACTGTGTAATTATCTGTGCAACCAGAATGCGCGGTGTTCGATAGAGAACACGTTCGCTCTGTCAGCCAGCACGTGTCTGTGGAGGTCGCTGCCCGCAAGAGGTGGCCCTGGGCAATGTCGCGACACGCTTTATGCTTTATTTCATCGGTTAATGAACACCGTGCTTCAGTTGGAACAAATGCTTTTCGATTATGTCAGATAATACTATAGTGGTGACTAAAAAAGTAATTATCGTACATACGAACGCTTTAGGCTCCCACTTCCAGTAGAATAGCCATTTAAATTTTGCAATCTTGGAATTGAACATCAATCCAGAACGAATTAAATGAATTTCATACGCTAAAATTATTCCCTCCATTGTTCAATGTCAATATTTTTATAACTTGAAAGAATTGAATTTACTCCTCCGTAATATATTTGTAATAATTCCATTAATATGTAAATATACTTGACATGTCAATGTACTAAACCATGTCTAAATAAGCAGATGTTAGCATGCAATGAAAATTCCCCGGAAATTCAATTTAGTTACTAACCTCGATTAGAATTAAACTTCACAAATGGTGTTAGTGTTTTGGTCTGCAGGTTTTACCAACGAAACATTATAAGTAATCAAGAGTCGTAATGACATTGCCATGTAAATTAATTTAGTGATTGCGTTTCTAGTACTTTCAAACTGTGTCGCTTTCTGACGCTCGATGAAAATGTTTAATCAGAAAACCTGAAGAATTGAAATTTACCTCTGAGCACAGTTCAAATACAAATAAAATGCATCTTCAAATGTACTAACTACGCAGAGCAAACATTTGATTATTTCTACACGTGAGATTAAAATGCCTACATTGCATGCTCTTGATTCAAGTGCTATTCATAAATTTGCGTAAAACTCAAGACCAAGAATGAAGTTGGGAATAATTTACCAAATGCTAAAAAAAATTGAAGAATATCGAATTTAAAATTATTGCAAGGTTGAAGCTACATTGTTTTCCGTTCATCTCGTGGGGTGAGGTATCGGTACTGGCTTCTGAACTCCCTGATTGTAAGATCGATTTCAGCTGAGGTATAGATATTCGAAGAGCACAAGATCCATACTGGCCGTGTTATACTTACAAAATGTAAAAGAAAACTCAAGCTACGTAGCTACAATAGAAAATTACTATCAATTTCAACTTATGGCAGGAATAGGCTAATGGATGAAATTCAAGAATTCGCTTCAATAATTAATGGTTCTGAGTTGGTTAAGAAATAAGATTTCTGAATTAAGGGTTCTGAGCTGAAAATTAATTTGTTCTTAATTTATAGGTATTGTTTTCACTTGCCACATACAAGATTACGCAGATAGCCCTGCTCCATTTAGAATGTAAATCCGATTGTTTGTTTGGGGAGCAATTTGAAAATTAATATTATATTTTTCTAATAGGACAATTTCGGTATTTTGGACAATTATACGCCTGTATCACAAAAGTTGAACAATTTATTACAACATATCAAAGATCTTGTCGTCATGGATGATTTCAGAGTTGTATTTTTTAAGTGTTAATAATAATTTTATTTGACGCAATATCACATTTTATGATGACTCATCAAGTATAATCTCAGTTGAGATCAATAAACAAGCATTGAGGACATTGCAAAACATGTTCTTTAAGTGTGCACGTCTCTTCGTTTTCCTTGCATGCACTGAAGTTGCGCTGCTCCTACACAATGGGTCAATAACCTTTAGTGGTCAAGGCTTCTTTCGCGCTTAATCATGGCAAGAGAGATTTCGTTGGGGAATGTGACTTGAACTAGAAACGAGAAATATGTTGCCAGAATCAACCTTGTTCCTCGAAAGAACTGTGGGGTTTAGCACTTTTTAGAAGTTTAAAAATGTGAATAAATTGGTTCATTTATCAGAAATGTATGCTTTCGATTTTAATATTAATGAGCGTATGTTACTACTCTTGAAAGAAAAAAAAACTTGGAAAAACATTTAAGAATGTATTTTAGAACTTAAAGTTGACCCTTTTATTATTTTGAATGTGGTTAAAAAGGAATGTTTTGGACGCATAATGATAAAAGATAATTTGATTACATCTTGACCAACTACTATTTATTTAGTACATGTCATTGAGATTACTTCCCATTCTGACGAGGGAACATATTTTTCAAATGACACATTGATGTCAAATGACTATAGTTGACGAGTTTCTTAAATATTTGAAAAAATCCTCAAATCATTGATGATTGTTAATGTCTGCGCTTGATGTTGAGTATTAAGTACTTGTAACATTCATATTTTTAATTATAGAAGAATTAATATAGTACATTCGAATGGAAATATTGCTCTGTTGGACGGTCACTGGTTTTGATAGGTTCAACTTTAATCAAAATTGAAATTTTAAAAGAGTTAATTTTGACAGCCATTATTATCTTTTCTTGTTCTTAGCGTACGTAAGAGTTGTAAAATGCTACTGTGGTGTGATTTACAATCTGATAACATTAAACCTAAGGCGAAGGTATTTCCAAAGTAAAAGCATAAAGATGCAATATTCATAAATTTACTCATTTCCAAAATAGGTGTTGAAGTGACAAGAAAATGTTTACAAATTATTGTCGTTAGTTTGTCTATTCAACTAAACTTCTACAATATTGGTTTATCTTACAATAACAAATCCTCTCAAAATTCCATCTTCTCATTGATGTATAAAAGACTCCAGAACTACCAAATTCAATTATTTATCAATAAGCAATGAAATAGCTAGTTTGTAGACATTATTGTGAAATGTTCAGATCTTACAAAACATTCACTGTAAGAGTAAGTTGAACTTTCAATTTCGTCATGATTGTAATTCAAGTTTGATTTAATATTTTAGAGCTGTAATTCATCTTAGATTTTAATGAACTATCATAATTTGCTCTGAAGCTCGTTTTTTAATTTAGACCGATGGGCTTCTATGTATCTAAATAACTTGGGCGTTGCCCATTAGTGAGCAAGAGCGTGGGTTCGATTCCAGTGGTTCTCGCTTTCCTATTTTGGTCGAACATCGTGACTACAGTTGTAAACTTATCTGATGGGAACACAATTGTCAGGAAAGTTGGTTCACATGAAGAACGGACTCACTGACCACGAATCATCGAATAAACTTATCATTTATCATTGGCCGGTCCCTCATCTATCAAAAGACTATTGGTCATTTTATTAAACAAATTATTTTCACCTTTTGGATATTTACGATGCATGCAGTTTTATGTCAAGACGAGTCATAGGCTGTATGATTTAGTAGGAAATACAAGTAGGTTTCCATTGAAGTTATTAAATGAGGGGCTCAGTAGAACAGGTATCCCATATTGACCTAGTTCTGAGATATTGAGGATTTTACTTCCAACTTTTGTATTATAACTCAGTACAATTTTAAATACAGTACACTTGCATAAAGGTCTACACAGGATTTAATTAACACATTACACTAAATAACAACATATTTGGAGTTCCATTTAATGCTAATAATTCAATTTCACAAACATGTGGGATAGACGCTTGTTCTCGTGAGCCCTTCCATCTTAAGCCTCAAGCTCCGCGTGGTGAGTGAGTGGGGCACCGCTGCGGAATGTAATAACATGACGTGTAATGAGCGGCGGAGCGAAGCGGAGCGGCGGTCAGCTGGGGAGGTCCACGCAGGCGTTTTCCGCTTCGCTGCGCGCAGCATCGACAGGCAAAGGCTTTGCGCGGCTGCCGCATGCTAACCTCGTATAAATCACCCAGAATTGAAGGTTTATGAAATTTTATCTTTTAGGATTTCTGGGTACTCTATTTAATTTTCTGTGAATCACGATTCGTTTCGTTCGTTCACAATTCGTTTAACATTAAGGAATATAGGTAAATAGGGAAGGAGTATAGGTAAATAGGGAAGGAGTATAGGTAAATAGGGAAGGAG
>BOPP01000080.1:5116463-5133291 GCA_017312745.1 Gryllus bimaculatus
CCGCCACACCGCCCCGCCCCGCCACACCGACCCGCGCCCCCCGCTCAGAGCAGCGGAGTGCCGCTTCCCGCACCCCCAGGCGGCCGCGTCACTCGAGCGCAGCGGTGGATTCACGGCCGTGGGCTGCCATCCTTCCGTTGCTGTCATCCTGACCTAGTCAATTTCAATGGATCGGCTGTGATCTTCGTCTCTTTTGATTCGACTCATTTTAATGTGAAATATTTCCCCAAAAAAACAACTTTTGGAAGGTGTTTTAATAGTGCACATTTGGGTATTCAAATTACTGTTTTTAAAACCCATTGGGTGGACTATTTATTCCTACGTGCATGTAAATTATTGCCGGCAATCTACTTGTCGCAGCAAGCAGTGGTCGCTAGAAGTGAAAATTGACGAGATTGAGATTGAGTTCAAGCAAAAGAAAGTTCAAGTGATCCACAATTTTCCGGCATAAGTACAGGTGTACCACCAGGTGTTACAACATAATATATTTGTTTTCCCTTGACTCTTTCCTTGACTCAAAATACAATCGTTTGTTTCGGTGTCCAGAGTAATTTGATCTGTGACTGGCAAGAGAAATGCGTAGATGACGCGGCATTCCTGTCATTTTGTAGATAGCTGGCATTTTAGAGGAAAATTAAACTTGTATTTCAGAAAACGGAGTAATTTTCAGAGATAGTGGAATAAATATTCAACCTTGAAAGTTGAGTTGAAAGGTGTTATTAGGTATTCAGCATAACTGAACCAAATTTTGTGTTACGTTTTAAAACGGAGTTTTTGCACTTTTTTGTGTAATACTAGACTGTAACAATATGGTGACGGAACTTGTTTATAAATAAATGTATCTTCTTGTCCCCACTCGTTATTCAGTTGGGCTTAATTATATTTTTGTTGGCATTAAAGCAAATTTTGCACGAATTGTTTCAAGTCACGACTAAATAGAACTAACTGTCCATGTTTACATTTAGATTTTTCTTCGTCAGTGTATTCCCTTCCTGCTCAACATTTATGTATTCAGTATGTGTTTGATATAGACTTACTGACCCCAGTTGTTTGAAAGTTATTTGCTTATTCCGGATGGCTTGTTTGAGGTGCTTACCCTAAAAACGTGAGTACATATGTTCAAAACATTATTTCGTTGAAACTCAGAATTTGTCTATACTAAAGCGTTTGCAAGCACCATTAATGAAGAAATATAATATATTTTCTTGTTCTGCAATTTAGGATAAATATATTTTATTCTTTACCAATAATTGCAATTCTAGAAAAGGAGCCTACTGATTTTTTTCATATAATTACCATTTTCAATATCGTGTCATGTACAGTTCTTAATACGTTCTATCCCTCCTCATGAAACAGAAAGCCTTCGAAGTAGTGCGTCCTATTAGCATCTCTTACGCAGTCTCACGCAACATATTATTAAGCGCAATTTGAATAATTTCGCCACGATCTACATCTTGGCATTCCGATCAATCTATGAACTTACAAAGACCTTGAAGATTACTGGAGAATATGCCTTTGTTGCGTTCTTAAAGAAAAAAATGCGTAGAAGGAGAACGATCTTAGGTTAATGATACATTCAAAGTTTCTCGGTCGTGTTAAATTATAGAAAATATGCATTTTTAAACAACTTGAAGTAAAGTAGCTTTTTACCCCTTTACGCTTTGAAATAAGTTTTCCACGAGAATCTACAACAAAATGAGTGTTGGTTGAAGGGACCTAACTGTGATGTACTTAAACCAAATCGCCTTCAATAAGGACAATTTACTACAAGAGTAATACATTATTCATGCATTTATTTAGCAAGAGGGGGATCACGTATTTCATTCTGTTCTCATTAACTTTTGAAGTACAAGTTTAAATCTGTTTAGAATCTTGTAGCAAAGTTTAATGTATGTATAGAAAACGAAATTTCAATTTGTGATCATTTTATTTTTGGTAGAAACAAATTGAAACTATTAATGTCTAGGTCGCAATGTAATGTAGAAAACATGCAGTGATGTAGTGTACAATTAAAATAAGTGGTGTTGCAACTTATTTGTAACATATGCTCCCGTGAAAACGATACTCGATAACCTTAATCAGCCGAAGAATGATGTAATGTTGCTCGGCACATTGCATTCGGTAGAAAGCGTAAGTTCGACTTACTAAATATCTTGCATCAGTTACACACAGGAGTAGAATAATTTCACTGCGTATCATGGTGCCTAGTTGGAAGGTGTTAATTTACTTTAAAAAATTATGTGTTTTAAATTTTAAATCTTAATTCTAGGACCTGGGAACTCATATAATTAATAAATGTAAACCAATAAATAATTTAAAATTATTTGTAACCGTTTTACTTCTCAAACGTTCCCGCAAGAAAAGGTAAATTTGAATATACCACTAAAATAAAAGAGAGCTATTATCTATCCATTTTTTTCTGTTTATGCGTATTTGCAAATAAAATAAACGTGATAGATGTAAATATGATAGATGAAAAATAATTATTTTCAATTATTTGTCAGATCGTTAAATTAAAGACAAGATCCATCTATGTAACCAAATTTTGCAAAAAAAAATGAAATAATGTAAAAGATGTTCGTGGATATTGATATGCTTCAAAACTGCTTCTCAGTAGACCTGACAATCAGCAAAATAATTCGAAGGTTTTCCTGTGGTACAATTTTCTTTCATTCTTTGTCAGAAAAATCTCACAAAAATGAGGTGCGGTGTTTACATTATTGATAGTTACTGTGTGGAAATCGGATGAAGTAATGAGCATTTACACATTTTTATACAAAAATGTTCAATCTGGCATACAAAGCTAGTTTCGCGACGTTGAATGTTGCATGGCTCCTCTTATTCTTAAGTGTTCAGTTTTGCACCCTGTTACGAATTTGAAGGTGTGGAGATTTAATGATTTGTTGTGATATTATCTAATATGCACGTGGATAAGTTAGCAGTGCTTTTGGGAGCAGAATACAATTGCCTTTAACCATAAACTCACGAAGAACACGTCACGACCAAACTACGCATTGCATCGTGTTGTTGTAGGACATCTCAGTGCTCTATGTTCCATTTCAACGGTTCTTGTATGAAAAGATTTTACATCCTTTATTTTCTTTCGAAAATGAAGTCCAGTCTGATCTCTGATTTTTTTGTGTAAGCGTAGTTGTGTGGAAATTATAAACGTTATACGTATAAAAACGCTTTACGGCAACTAATCGCACAACGAAACGGCTTCAGTTTCCCGAATCGCTTGTATTGGCGACACCGTACATGACACAGTCCATCTTGGGGTGATTTGTCACCAATAAACCCAGCCCATGTAATCAGGGAAACTAAATGATTTGGTACGTGGCCCCGCGTTTAATTAGAAATGAATCCTAAGAGGCTTTCGAGCTTTGACTTCCCATTTCCTCCCTCACCAAAGTTTTCGCGTCCGTATTGACTTCCGAAAGCTGCGACTCGACCCAGACATTTGCAACCAAGTTACGGAAACTCACTGATTTCGCAGCATTTCCTCCCTCAGCGTTCTGGCTTCATGAACGGTAGTGATGCTTCTAGGCAACTGATCAGTGAAATGAACACAATCTTTTTGGACCTATATCTTTACGTCATCCTCATGTTCTATTTACGTTTACCAAGTTAACTTCTAGATGTTCTGTCATTTCCAAACGATAATGGAGTTTTGTCATAACCATGCAATTAAGTATTTATGAAGTTTTATATATATATAATATATATTTATATATATTATATATATTTTTATATATTTTTATATATATTATATATATATTATATATATATTATATATATAATATATATAATATATATATAATATGAGAGAGAAGAAATTCTGGCGAATGTTATCTTGTTAAAACAGTTCTGGCGTATACTGCACGTTTAAAAATACTGACGTATTAACTATTCTATTTTTACCAAAGAATCGGAAGCCAATGAAGGTTTCACCATTTACTTTCCGATACTGATGGAAGTCATTGTGAAGACGAAGAAATTCGCTACTCTTTCTCAATATATACAACTTATTCATGAAGTTAATTTGATAAAAGAAATGGTGGCGATATACCTCTACTAAGAAAGAACTAAATGATTTAGTTCTTTCAGAACCAACTAGATGATTCAGTGAGCACATACTGGAATGTGAACGGTCCACCTTCCAGTATGGATGGACATAAAAGATATCATTATTGAGAAACATCCTTTTGACGCTTGAGATGGAAGATGGAAGGAAGCATTTACTTTGAGGCAAGTGGAAATGCTTTTTCCTACGGCGATTTGAGAGGGCTTGCAACTCCCGCGTGTCCGCACACCGTATTGACTCTGGCGTCGCGCCACAGCATCTCGTTCCTTTCCCTCCCTCTCGTCTGAGCACGGATGATCCCTTGATAATACACGTGCGTTTCAAACTTCTCATTATATCTAAGCATGTTTTCTTTTCGGCAATTGATCATAGCGGAAAATTTGTCAGAGGTGGTTTTAAACAAGAAATATTGCAGCAAGCGTTCTCACGGTTTTTAACATTTTCGTATTGAAATAACCACTCCCATTACTAAACTTACGATACAACATTGTAATTTATATTATTTTGTTAATTGTATTCATTATTGGCGATCAATCTTCCTCGAGCGTCTAAATATTTGTATTGTTATCAATATATCTCGTACACTAACTTAACAGTTTCCATCCCTGATGAGATCGCTCTTCGAAAATATTTATTGAATTCCGAGCTAAGCTTGGAAAGCTATTTATTCCAATTAAGCTGTGGGTGCTACGTCGATGTACGTGAGAAATTACATGCGCGCATCCCGTTCGTTTCGCTGCGGCCGACGGCGGCGGCGGCGGGCGACCTACCTCGCGCCCCCGCGTCGTCTCTGCGACCGGCCAGCGTCGCGGCGCCGCCGCCGCCGCCGCCGCCTCGCTCGCTTCTCTCGCGTCCGCGCCTGGGCCAACACTAAATCTCTTCGGGGCGGCCGGCGCGGTCTTAACGCCGGCGCCCCGTTCCGAAATCACTCGCGCGAGTCCGGCGATTCGTTTCGATTCGGCCTCCGCACGCACCCTCCCCACACGGGCGCTACCGGTCGCTCGCCACCGCCGCCCGCCCCCCTGCCCGCGCCGCTGCCCACCGCCCTCCACGTAACGGCCGTTTCGACACGCAACACCTCGAAGTGGGGGGGTGTGGATTTGGGTGCGTACGACGCGACCCCAGCGCCCACCAGCCCTCCGTGCGGGTATATAAGGCCCGGCCTGGCCCACGGTCAGCACAGTTCGTCCCCCAGCAACTGACCACCTACACCACCATGTACAAGGTGAGCGCGACGGAGGGGCTTGCACGGTTGGGGAAGAACGGGGTGCCAGAGTAATTTTTTAAAAATTTTGTTTCATGTTGTTTGTTTTTTTGAGCGATTTAGAACTGTAAAGAATGTAGAGAAATTGACAATTTGAGCCACTTTATGACTTTTTATGATTTAATATGCAAAATGGGTAGTAGTTGAGAAACACAAATTTCAGTTTCAACATTCAAATCTAATGCTCAACAAGTTGAAAATACCTCTTTTGGTTTCAATATTAAATATTTATCAACAATTCTAATTTTTACATATTAATATTTTAAAATCCCTCTGATGCATTTAAACGACTTTCATGTTACACCAATATTAATGTTCTTAATGTCTCTGAAATATGAGAACTAATATCTAGATATGATCTTAGAAAAAAGAATTGTTAAACTTTAATATTTTCTTTTTCGAATTTAATATTCGAAATATTCCACTTTTATGTTTAATGAAGCAATTATCATGTCAAAAGTAATAAACAGATTGTGATTGGTTAATGGAATTAACAGGTTCGATTGGGTATATGACGGAATGCAGAACGACCTGATTTTTCGTCGCGAATTTTGTCCATAAACATATCAAGTAATATTCACCCAAATACTATTTGTTCTGGGCACATTCAACACAGTTTACTCTTAGGCACAGCCCTACTCATTAAATGAAAGCAGAATGGAAAAATATTTGTTATAAACGTAACAATTCGTTCAGGTGTCCTATTTCATGCCAGTAATTAACGCTATATTTACTCAACGTACACGTCGCGGAAAGAAACAATAGTCTCGGAAGACAATGCTAGCCGAAGAACATCTAGACGGGGCTAAACGACCCCCCGCGTCATCGCGTGCGTTAAACGGAGGGGCAGGGCGCGAGGCAGGGCGCGAGGCAGGGCGCGAGGCAGGGCGCGAGGCAGGGCGTGAGGCAGGGGGCGAGGCAGGGGCGCGCAGGCGGGCAAGGGCGGAGCGAGGCAGGCGGGGAGGCAGGGGGGCGGAGGACAGGGGGCGAGGCAAGGGGGCGCAGGCAGGCGGGGCGAGGCAGGGGGCACGCGAGGCAGGGGGCGAGGCATAGGGGGCGAGGCAGGGGGGCGAGGCAGGGGGGGACGGGGAGGCGGGAGGCGGGCGCGAGGCAGGGCAGGCGAGGCAGGGGCGAGGCAGGGCGCGAGGCAGGGCGCGCAGCGGAGGCACAGGGCGCGAGGCAGGGCGCGATGGCCAGGGCAGGAAGGCGCCCGCCGTCGCCTGGGCGGGGTGGCCGGCGGAGTAATGGCGTCGGCGGCTGCGGCGGGCGCCTCCGACGGTGGGCGGCGGCCGCGCGTTGCGCCATGGGGGCCGCGCGTGAATCGCGTCGAAGGGCACCGACCGACCGGTCGGCAGCGGCGGCGGCCACGCCTCGGCGGCGCTGTTGCAAACGCCGCCGCCGCCTCCGCCTCCACTGCCGCCCCGCTAGCAGCCGCCCATACGCTTCTGCTATCCTACTTTAGGGCGGTGGGATGAAACGGGTCTTTCTCATTAGCAGTCGACGCTTCTTTGAGGAATAAGTTAAAATCGAGACGCTGTTTAATTTGAAAAACTAAATTACTTATATATACTAAATTACTAAAAAATAAAATTACTTAAGTTTTCGACGAATTTACGCGATATTTTCTGTTTAAATAAGTTCAAATTAATTTAGTAAATTGTTTACTCTGGTGATTGAGAGACCGTAATTGTAAAGATATTGTGATATTTTTTTGAAATATTAAAACGTATTTGTCAAAATCATATAAATGTAATGTAGTATTCAATCTAGACACAAATATTAAGAAACAAATTTATTATTACTATTATTATTATCATCATTATTGAATTACTGAAATTTCCTTTTGTAGTATAATGTTTTCACTTACTGAAAGAAGAATTGCATTATATTACAAATGTTTGAAGTCAAATTGCATTATAAGCTCTATTCTCAGCTTCTGTTTTTAACATTGTTCACTCTAAGCTACATACCAGCATGATTCCTCCTGGCTTACTCACTACTCCCAGCTCACTCTTTTTCGCACCAACAAATAGATTTTTCGTTTTTCTCTCCGTTGTGAATGCTGATATTGTGCGCTATTATCTCTGAAATGCATCGTCCTCGAATTTCGTAATACACTTGCACTAATCTGAACGCCTACCATTAAAAATATCGCCACATGCTTCATTCGACTCTCACTTCAGTATTGTCCACTTTTTCATCTTTCTGTGTTGAAAAGCAGGGAGTTTGACGCTCCTATTTGTCCGCAGTTCGCTTCGTCCTCGCCGCGCGTGCTGGCTGTTGCCAACGCGGCTTCCTTGGTGCCTCCCGCCGTGGGCTACGCTGGCTACGCCGCCGCCCGCGTGGGCTACGCCCGGCTATGCTGGCCCCGCTTCTGGCCACCCCCCATCACCGCCCAAGGCCATCCAACATCCTGAGGAGCCCCGGCCAACCTGGGCCAGGTGTCACCTACTCCAAGGCCATCGGAACACGCCCTATCTCAGCGTGCGCAAGTCTGACGTGCGCGTGAGGAACCGACGCTCTGGCCTACGGCGCCCGTCGCCGCCCCCGCCCTACGGCTATGCCGCCCCCGCTCCTGGGCTAACGCCCGCGCCGCCTACGTGCCGCCCCCGCTCGTGGGCGCCCCCGCCCTCGCCGCCCCTGTCGCCGCGCCGGTCTCCTCGGCGTCCGCCTACTCCGGCCGCCCCCGCCGTCGCTCATCTGAACTTCGCCGGCTACGGCATCAACTACGGCTACTAAGCACCTCAACCCCCCTTCTCCTTCCTTCTTAGACTTGTACATTACTTCTTGATCTTCTTCAACATGTAATATATTTATTGTCTTCTGAATAAACTGTTAAATCTTCATATTTCATGGCTTGACTTTTTCTCCAAATGCCCCCTGAATATAATTTTATTCCTACATATAAGATTTAACTTTCTCTCTCCAAAAATAATTTGAACGTTGTGATTTATTTCTACATTGCTAATCAAAGGTTATTACTAGAATCCATATTCTTAGGTTTCAATTTTTTTGTTCCTCGCTTCTTAACGTCACTGTTTTAATACATTTCAATCATTTCTGAGCAACAACTCGTCAATCCTATAGATCCTAAAAACTGCTAAAATGTGTTATGACTATAAAATATGCAAATTCGAGATTTCTTAAAAACATATGCAGTGCTTAAGGAAACTCATTTGAATTGATCGAAACGTTACGGTAGCCTGGACACTGCTTTTAACGTTGTTGGTTTAATTGCTAATCGTTAGTTTAATTCTTAATTCCTGATAAAAAATAGCAAATGATGTACATCATTTAAGCTGTTTCATAGAAGAAATTTTCATTTGAAGGCTAATATTTTTCAGCCTCATACTAATATGCTAAGAATATAAATGATAAAAGTCTCTAATAGGCTAAATCGATTATTCAAAAAATCTAAAATGAAATTCATAAATTCTAAAACCTCGGTCTCCAATTATCACACAGGTCAAAAGTGTTAAAATAGTTTGACAAAGTGTTAAGAATATCTTCGTAAATCAAAAACCGCGCACAATAAATGTCACAATAAATATTGAATAGAAATACGTTGCACATTAATGGAGCAAATTTACCCATAAAGTTCAGTTGTCTATTGCATTTTTGGTAGATTATCTTTCAACCACATTGTTTATTTGTATTAATGTTGCGTTTAATTTTTACTCGTACTTACAATGGAATACGTTTCGTAGAAAAAAAAGTCATCAGTATCACTTTTTTCTTAAGTGAACATCGACAGAAGCTTAGTAGTTTTATTTTATTGTGGTGTGTGATGTAATTATCTGAAGCATTACAGATAACCATACCGCGTAAATTATACTGAAATTAGCGCACGTTGTCACTTTTGTCAACATTTTTGCGTTAATTAATTTCCATTTCACTGGGTAAATATAGTTCCGTGCATTAAAATATGTATTCTTCCAAAATTTTGAGAAATGGGGAAAGTAGTGCAAGATAATGAGAAATGTCCAGGGGACTAAGTGCTCTTTTGGCGCAGATAAATCTGTTCAATACAAAAAAGTGTTTTATGTGGTTTTCACCATCTCTTTACCGTCTCCTTACATCTGTAGAACGAAAGAAAGGTAGTTTTTGCTCTTTTATCAATTTGGTTTTTGCGGAAGAAAATTATACTAATAGATCGGAATACCTCTTTAACCTTCTTTAAATACTACAGAGAACCTATATGAATAATGGGAAAAATATGGTACATTACATTGTCTGAAAAAAAGTAAAAAAAAATCTTCTCAATATAAAACCTAATATCGAATCTGTTTTGAAACCTGAATATTTTTATTTTTTGTATCGAAGATGTGAGCGAATGAATATATTTGTAATCCCTTCTCGTACTAGGGTGGTTTAGTATAATCTTCATAAAGTCTCCAGCAAATCTCCAGCTTTTTGAGAAAATTCAAGTTGTATGTGACTGTTATAAAGTCAAAATATTAAATCCCGGGTTCTAGCTACCATCAATCGATGCTCGAGTGACCTACTAGAGACTCCCGCGGTCTATCTTCCGTTTCCCAATGAAAAACCCGCTCGTACTCTCGGAACTTGACACTGAGGCAGCCCTTATGCCCATCTCGCACCTGTACTTTTATGTTTTTGCGCTCGAGGTAGCCTATGGTTTCAACTAGGTGAAGGTGTTATTATTGTGGATGTAGGGAGACAGTTTCTTGTTCATGTCCACAAAAAGTCCGCACTCAGATCACTCAGATTTTTTGTCGCTAAAGGCAAGGAATTAAAGTTAGATTACGATTCAGGAGGTACTGAGAATGCCACAATCTCAACTGGGGATCACGGATGGTCTACACAGGTATATCCTTGCACGCTAGCTCTTCCCGGATTGGCCAAGGATAACGGAACATGATAGGAAAAGTGATTCATGAAGTGTGTGTGAAAGCATTTAAATACTTTATTTTACATTTACATTTACATTTACATTATATACTTAATTTACATTTGTTCAAACTATAGTAGCATATTATTGCCGAGACAAAACACTGTAGTTTTAACTGAATATATTTCAGTTCTGTCGCTCAACTAACATATACTATTCGAAGAACCCGACAAACGGCAATGAGGAAATATCAGACATTTTCTGAAATATTTCTAATTATTTTTAATTCACCATTTTGCCTTTATAACACTCAAATATAATTTAAATTTTCTCGAAATACGGATTTTTCCAGAAGCTTTATTAACATTATTCTATATAATTCTAAAACAATGACTAATATCTATACTATATATGTGCCCATGGCTGTCTCATGCAGACGTACAAAATACTCGACCGTTTTTGCTGAAATTTTTACACTTTTGTTATAAATATCGGGAGTGCTTAAATAATTATTTGAATTAAATAGAATGTGTGTGCGTTTTTGATTATGCTTTTCGGTTTATAACTCAAGTTCCCCTAAACGGAAATCTAGGCAACCCCCCGCACCCTCAAGTATTAAGCGTCTGTGGCTGCATATTCTGTCTCTCCGATTACGAAATATCGGTCGAATTTTTTACTTGAACATATTCTCAGAAAACGAAATCAAATTTCTTCAAACCAGTGTCATAGCAAACGCACGCCCAAACATGAGAATGTTTAAACAGTATGATTCATGACGACCATGTTCAATCCCGGACACGGAACAAACCCATTCTGCGAGATAATTTTTCATCTATTAGAATTTTTGCGAAGCAAAGCGAAATACGTGATTAATACTCCCGTGACCAGTAGCATGCGAAGTAGAAAACACTGCAACAGCCAATCATTGCCAGGTCCGCTAGTATCTTATAAATGAGAAGCGAATCACGTTTTATACGTATGGGGGACAAACAACTGAATAAAAATTTGCGGATTCCAGGAATAGATTTGTTCTTGGTAGGGCTTTGATTTCTATTTAGCCAAAGTTTTTACTTTGTTCTAACCATGTTAAATAAAACGTTTTTTCACCTCATTGAAACTTTTTTTGAACGAGTTCTTGGTTTTCTTATAAAGTTGTCACTTAATGAAACTTGGAAAAAGTCTGAAAATATCAGAGTCTGTAAAGTGTTCAACGAATATTGGAGCTATGACTGTTACCTCTATTTACATTGTATACTTTTTCTGCAGAAAAAATAAAATATTGATAAAGAGAACGAACAGGTTATTTTTCGATTGCAATTTAAAGGTAGCGAGAAAGTGAACATCATTTTGTCATTTTTACTTTCTTACACTGCTACCCCTTTATAAATTTTATTTAATGTTATCGTTTAAAAGCTGACAATTTCTCTTATTTTGTTTCATTTAGTGACCAAGGCAATGATTTGCGTCAGACAAATCTTAATATTTAAAAACATGTTATTGCAAATATATTTTTAAAATGTCAATGATAATTTTTTTTAATTGTGCGTCATTGCTTTTTTCTATCGATTTTCATTAAGACATTTTGAAGATAGATAATTGACCTACTTCACAAGTTTTGTGTTTCTGAAGAGCAGAAAAATGCGTTGACGCTTGGAAATCGTTTATGAAAGATAATGAGTGTGTGTAAGTGTGATCGTCGCTTCGGATCGGAAGAAAATCAAGAATGAAAAGGAAATGTTATCCTTATTTGTACCACAATCGTGCAGAAACGAATCAAGGAGAACAAGCGTATATATCGTGTGTGACCACACCCAACAAGTGGTACATTGCGGCTAAGCAATGTACTCCTTTGTCGCATTCCACTTTTCAATGAAATAGGGGCATAATGTTAAAATTTGTGCTTAATTGCGTAAGGAAAACACTACGTAAATTATCAAAAATCATGAACGATTCCAGATTTACCTGGAAAAATAGGATTTTAATTCCACAAAATTTCACTAAATTTCAGGATTTTATGCTAGTAGCTGTGTCATATCACTCGTTTCTCTATTGACATGTAACTTACAAGTATGTTAGTACACCCATTCATTAAATTAAACAATTATTAAATAATAATTTAATAATCAAATTTTTAATCATATCTCTCAACACCGAGAAACATTTTGTCGAATGCTAACGTTGCATAATTTACGTATATATTTAACTTTTTCCGTATTTAAACATTTCAATTTATTTTAATATTCTAGTTCAATAATTAAAATATGGTTCAACTTTGCCATTTTCACAAATAGTTTTGTCAGTGAACGGATTTAAATTACTTTTATTGGGGTCTTAGTTTTTACTATGATAGGGGTTTGATACACATTTAACATAACTTCAAACTCTGTAAAGCAAATCCAGAGGCTTCATTATTTAAGACAACTTATTTCCCAACTATTATCTAACAGATTTATGAGCAAAATATTGGTGTAACTTTCTAATTTTTGAATATATTTACACCAATACTTTTTTTTAAAAACTTTCTTCATTATCTGTTGGCATTTTAATGGAGAGATAGTAGTGAGTACATATTTTCTCCAATCATTTTTAATTAGGTGTTAGCAAATTTACTTATTGTACATGTATGAAAAGATACTAAATAATTATTTAATTAAAACTAGTGGTAGTAAAGTTTTCTATTTTCCTTTGTGTGGACTGGCTTTACGGTCTTGCCTCATCCTCTCGCCAGGTGCCACCTATAGCCGCGCAAAGTACATTTTTTTGAATTTTTCTTAAATTCTTAATAAAATGTCTTCCTAATAGTAGTATGGAAATATTACTTTATGAATATATACGAAGAGTAATAACTCGTCGTAAATAGCAATTTTAATTGAAAAGTTTAGAGCCATTTTTAAGATAATTGCGTTGAAGCATTACTGAAAATGCGAAATATGGAGCTCTTTTTCACAGAAAATATTTGAGTTTCGATAGACTTCATTTGAAGTCATTTTAAGCACATTAACTCACAAATGTAATAATATTTACAAATTGCTGAAAATGTGCATATTAACGGCGTGAGAGATATTAAAAAATTACATTTACTTTTTTAAAACAAGAGTACACCATAATTAACTTGACATATTAAACAGGGCAATTAGCACTATTCGTTGAGAGAGTTGGAAGAAAAATTTCGAGCCATTTTTGACGAAGTATCATTTGAGCGTTTTGAGAAAATTTTGAAAATGTGCGTGCTGCTTTTGAATGTATTCTGTAAAGTATGAATGCTAGTAATGAATGGTAGTAAACAGTTAATGATTTTTTTTAAATCGCATAGCCTCGACTAAGACCAGACCGACAGGGGTTTATTTTGGGACAGTTTGGGAAAAATCGAACTCGTAGTTTAAGCGCTGGTATTGTTCAGAAAAACCATACAAGGACGGGCGGACGTTTTGCTGTCAATCGATTTTCCGGTATCAAAGACCCGACAGTGAGAGTTTTTGCCGAAAATTCGCCGTTTTTTGCCCAGCATTACATACCTTTTTCTATACTACGTATTTTACTTCGTATCTCACCGTCTAAAAATGTGGTGTACTAAGTCCAGAAGACGAGCGATACAAGATCTGCTTGGTGGTATATGATTATGGAATAGTAGTGATGCCTTGGAAAACGTGAAAAATCCGGGAGAAATAGCTCATTTGTCAAATTATACGTGACAGTGAACACAAATGCGAGCAATTTAATTTCAAATAGTTATTTCGTAACGAAAGATAAAGTTCTTCGAAATTTCAAGGGCTTCCGTTTATTTTGTGTATGTGTGTTTATCTTTTATCTCTATCCCTCTACATTTACCTCTCTCTCCACCTCCCTCTCCCTTCCACCCATCCTTCCTCAATGGCATAGATCGGTATTGTGGCATATCCCAATAACTATGAAAACTGTTTAGATCTAATTTTTGTGCCATTTTAACATTGCCTTTCAGGAACAAATAATGCCTCGTAGATTGCTTGAGATTGCTCAACTAATGCAATGTCAGTGTTGGCAGTGGACAAAGGAACCGGTCTTCAAGTTAATGAATGAAGGAAATGTATCGAATTTTCCCAGTGTCAAAATACATAATTACATGAAGTCAGAATACATAACTACATAATTACAATAAATAATTTTGCCATTGTAGTAAGTTCAAGGGACATGCGGAAGAATTTCACTTATTGCAAAGAGCCTTCGGGGAATGAACCCTCTCCGGTATCTGGCACCTGAATTCATAGCAGACGCAATTGAGCTTACTTCCAAGCGACTTACCTTGAAGAATTCTTCTACCGTTTTACAAGAAGGAAAAATATTCAAATTCATCCTCATTAATCAAGATAGTATTCACTGGTTTTCGGTTTACAACATAGGGAAAACCCCATTTTTAGCAAAATATTTACGTGCATGATGGAGAAGCGTCTACAGAATATACGTGAAACTAGAAACAAACGATAAAACATGTATGTTACTTCGAAATTAAGGTCTTCAATCGAATTTCATAAAATGGATTACGATTAACGGCACGTTAGAGAATTAAAGGATTCAGTAGAACAAGGAACTATGTCAAATTGACCTAATTCTGAAATATTGAGGGTTTTACTAAAACTTTCACGATATAACACAGTGCATTTTTAAACTTTTAAGCACAGTAAACTTGCATAAACGTCCGTACTGAAATTAAGTAACACATTACTCTAAAATAATATTATTTGAAGTTATATTTAATGGTAATAACTCAATTTCACCCAAAATGAGTGATAGCCCCTTGTTCCGCTGAGCCCTTCGTCCGCGACGCAGGCCGTGTTTACGCGTTGGCCGCCTCCCAGTGCGAAGTAGTGGGTGAGGCCGTCGGCTCCGGGCGGCGCACAATCGAAATGATTGACGTCACCACCCAGTGAACTTAAGGCTGGCTCGCTCGCCGCTTGCATCATTGGCCGCCTACGCTAGCTTTATGCCCGCACGCCTCTAGTCATATAGGTGACAACGCCGCGTCTGCGCTCTCGTCATCTGCCGTCAACGCCTGCCTTGTTCCTTCCCCATTAAGCGCTCGCTCGGTCAGCTGCGACGTATGCAACAGCTTACTCGAGACCACCAACGACCTACGACAGACGATCATCTGTCAACGGTTGCTCTCATTCACCTACGCCTGTCACGCATGACTCTACGATTCACCTGCTGATTTCCCCCTTCAAAGTTAGCTGAGACTTCATTCTTTGCTGTCTGGGGCCGTAGGTCCGATTATTTCGACGAACGTGTAATGTGCGTTACTATTGTCAACGTTTATTCAACTGCGACGACACCTCATACACTGCCATCATTGAGCCCATGCGGACTCGCGACATGGTGGCCCGATTGCTTCCCATCGGCCTCCGTTGGCTACCCATCGCTGCCTCATCGCTACCATCGCACATCGTGACCCAATGCGCCCATTCCTTCCCATCGCTCAACCTTCTTCCGTACATCGCTTGCCTGCTACCCATGTCATGACATGACCAGTACTACGCTTCCACACTATTGCTACAGGCTACCCGTGCTTCCTCATCCTCATCACTGCTACCATCTGTCTGCTACCATTGCGTATCATGCCCTCAGCTTCCATCCCATATGCATCGCTCTATCGCTGGCCCATCGCGCAGCCCATGCGTGCCCATGCGCCATCCCACCACGCATCTCCTTTGCTTACTTTCGTAACGCTTAGTCGTTCTCATGCAAGTTCATTGCTGAGCAGATGAGAGCATGAAACGCTCAGACCACATGGACTCCACCTCCGTTCGTCTCATTAACCAGGTTTGTCCATATCTTTTCCATCCTAATCAAAATACTGTGAGATAATCAAATAAACACAAAGTGCTTACTTTTTAAGTAATGTTATAAGCAAGAACACATTTTTCTCGTATTATTTGCAGACTTTTAAGCGTAATATAATTAGTATTGACACCGAAACTATGAGCGAGGGTTAGAATACGTCTAAGTGGCATTGTCTTAATGGTTAAGCGAAGAAAACGTGCGTTCGGCTAAAATGTTTGATGAATAAAGTGAAAGTGAACGTTGTAATTTTCACGATTTTTGAGGTTTTAAGAACACTCCAAACATCTGTATTATTAGTAAACTTTGCCGTCCCTTGAAAAAACACTTAAGAAAACTAGTGGTGCTACAAGCAGCTCCTATTTACTTGCATTATTTCACACATTTGCTTTTCAAAAATTAAGACCGTTCAATGAAAATAAGCGCAAGCATTTTTTAAAGAAATTTGGCTCTATTTATGAAAAAAAATTAAAGGTGTCTTTTGATATTTTTTTATAGACAGCATTAACTCAAGTTAACGCAAAGCTGCTAATTTTTGTTCTAAAATTTGAACTTACATAATTACATACAATGATTTTTTGGTAAGAAGAGAAAGTTATCTATGCAGTGAGAAAAAACGGAATTTTCGTCAAAAAACTCTTGGTACAGGGCCTAGTAAAGAAAAAAGGATAGATCCAGTGCTAATTTTAGAAAAAATTCTCTAATACGTATAATAGACATAAACGCATGTTTTGTGTTCTTGATACGAATCTTCTTGGCAACAAAACTGTTCTTTCGTTTGTGAAAAGCAGCTACTACACCGTTCAGCCGAGTTTCT
>BOPP01000080.1:5155845-5172952 GCA_017312745.1 Gryllus bimaculatus
GAGCTGGTGCGAACATCCAAGGTTTCACTGCGCGGTTCTGGTTGGTTTATTACCGGTTTGTTAAAGGTGATCGACAACGTCAATGTTTTTCTTTTCTCCAGACACATTACATTTCAAATACTGAAGATAATAGTACTCAACCCCATCAGGTTATGTCTCATATGTATGTTGATCTAAATGCTCTGATTGCAATATTTAAAGAAAGACCCGTGCTATTGATAATATTATTTGAAACTATATCAGACTCCTAAGAATCATAATATTTCCAATTGATAAATTCTCACCGGATAATAGTATGTTAAGATAAATCACTGACTTAATTCTGACCATCCAAATTATTTGTTCATAGAATCCTTTAAGTGTTATCGCAAATGGTTTTCCTACTAGTAAACGTAACGGATATCAAACGTTAAATAATGCAACGTTATTGATGTATGAATTTTTATTTAAATAGATCAACAATCCTTTAATTTTGATAATTGCGACCGTGATATTGAATGAAAAAGCTTTCTTTTTTAATAAAAGTTTAATTCTTTGACATTGATTATTGATAATTATTTAAAAACTAATAGTCATATCAATTCAAAGGGAAAATCATTCCTAATTTTTATAATTGGTAAAACTTGATTTGTCCAGTTTTTGCTATTTCAGCGATAACTTGTTTAATTAATTACCATTTAGCTTACGTATTCCGGGCAATCTGTAGTTCCACGAAACGCTATTTGCATTCACTGCTTCAACAGTATTATAAACTATATTATTTACTGAGTGACATATAAAATTATGGAAAATTCGTATTAACGCCAAATAATTGTACATTTGACATTTAATACACATCAAAAGCACTCACTAGTACTTTGTTACCTATCTGTATTTATAATTATTGATTTACATATTTTTCACAATTATAGCATTGCAAAATCTTTATTTTACTGACGCTGTTAATAGCAAGGCTCAGACCATGAAGCTTCTCTTCCACCTGAGTTATTGAAACATTTTTTTAAAACCCAGAACGTGAGAGTGAAATTCTCATTAATTTGTGGATGCACAGTCAGAGGAACAGTCCGCCACACGCCCTCAGAGATTTACGAAGGCGCCGGAGAAACCGCAATGAAGTGGCTCAGTCCGCGCGTGGCTCGCAGCGAAGCGCCGCCGCCGCCGCCACCTCGGGGCCGTGCGGAGCGCGCGGGAGGTGTCACATTAGCTAATGGCTGGCGGCCGTGGGTGATACCCCTGCGACCGGCTGCCCAAGGCGATCGCCTGGATCGGGTTGCCTCCTCCCGCGCCGCACGCCGCTCCAACGCAACTGCCACCCCGCCACTGGCCGGTTAGGGCTCGCGGCGTCTGGAGCGGCTTGCAAGTGGACTTCTTTTTTCGCACAATGATAACACCGGCGTACAAAATTTAAAACAAGTTCTCAGACCGAATGACTTGATACATGTCACTATGTATGTCGACGCGCTGAATCCGAATCTGAAGCCAGAATATCGCCACCACCCTCCGGTTTTTTTTATTCGCGAATAACCACCGTTGCTTTCGGGGGTTGTTGTCAGACACATGACTTGACACATGTTTCTCTATGTATGTCGAAGCGCTGAATCCGAATCCGAGGCCAGAATTGCCGACCTCCAGATTTTTAAATCGCGAAAAACACATGCGAGCACTAGATTTTGATGTCTTGTAGCTATATACTCTACAGAAGTTGTGAGACCGAAGACTTGACATATGTTTCTCTATGTATGTCAAAGCGATCAATCCGAATCCGAAGCAAAAATTGCGCCACCGACCTCCAGATTTTTAAATCTCGAAAAACACATGCGAACACTAGATTTTAATGTCTTGTAGCTTTATACTCTACAGAAGTTGTCAGACCGAAGACTTGATACATGTTTCTTTATGTATGTCGACGCGCTGAGTCCCAATCCGAAGCAGGAATTGCGCCACCGACCTCCAGTTTTTTTTAAATCGCAAAAAAATGCGGTGGAATTTACATTTTACAACTTCACGGTGGTTTTTCGTGATTTTAAAAAAACCGGAGGTCGGTGGTGCAATTCTGGCTTCAGATTTGGATCCAGCGCGTCGACATACATAAAGAAACATGTGTCAATTATTTGGGTGTGGCATTTTTTCTGAAATTGTGTGTGCCTGTGTAATAATAATAATAATAATAATAATAATAATATACTTAAAGGGATCTACGTTTATCCTAATTACATTCTTCTTTAATATCTGGAAATAATTGAATTGAAAGGTTCCAAGAAATTTTTGAACACCACTAGATGTGGTAAAGTATTGCAAATATTATTAAGTTTGCAGTTAATAATGAAGAATCTTATGTGGGCGACTCGTAAAAATATGAAGGCAAACACAATTTTGTCTCTTTTTCCTTAACGGTGTATCTTTCAGCTCTTTTAGCTTTCCATCCCCAGTTTTCTTTTTAAATGTTACTTTTATGCAGTACTGGGAATCTGTCAATAGTTGATAAAATTGCCAAAGGGGAAAATCAGTTTCGAAATTACAAGAAATAAACTGTTTTAAAATAATTAATGATTAACACTTATTTACATTTTTCTCTATTGCTAATGATCTATTTGGCTCGGCCGAATGTTGTGCGGTGCTTCTAAATCAAAATAAATAGCTTAAAAGTTCTGAGACTACAAGGCCGACAAAAACTGACGAATACTTGCTGCATTTTTCAAATTTTATTTAATTTTGGAGGACTGGAATAGATAACGAGCATTGGTTTTTTGTTTCTTTCTACGATGTAAAAGGCCAAAAAAAGTGTTTGCTCCAAAGCGGATCACCACACTTAACTTCTGTATTTGCGTTTCATGCATCTTCAGCTCTCCTACGTGACTGACGTTATATGTTATCACTACCACCCTTTATTGAACGTCTTCTAAATTATCTTATTATTAAAAATATAATTTCTGGAAATTAGTTAATCTTACAAATGCGATGAATACTAGACACTGGCAAAGATGAATAATTCTTTAATGCAATTGTTTTCCTATCACTGTCTTCAGAGGTACTTTTACAACTACCGTCATTACCAATAAAACATTTCCGTCGTCACCGAGGACACCAGCAGTTCCACAGTCCCGATCACAACTGTCACTTCCATTACCCCAAACAACCACTATTAAACGAGCATTGTTACCACGACCTTAACGTCCATGAAAAAAGTTGCCAACTACCCATTAGCACTAGCATATCACAACTCTGGCTTCCAGCTCGTCCTTTGTGTCCCTGAATTGGCGTCGCGTCTCTTGATTTCCATTACTTTTATTTTCGTTTTTCCTCGACCTTTTTTCTCTCTGCGTCTCCTATTTATCTTTCGTCCAGTTCTTCCATCGCCTGCTCACTCTTGTTCCTTTTATCACGCTCCTCGATTGCTTTTCTTTTCCTTCTCCATCTCTCACATATTGTTCGATTTTCTCTTCCATCACCTGCACTCAGTTTGATAATTTTCATTGGTTTCTCCTACCAACATTAGGCGAATGCCGGAGCAGTTCTCTAACAAACGGATCATGCGCGATCTTTCGTTCCTCTTCCTTGTACTATCCTCACCGCTCACTTAGACACACTTACACTTGCATGCACTACACGACCACACATGCCGCGATGCCAGTCGGAAGCGTAGAGCTGTTCTGGCTGGGACGATGCCTCGCTGACGGAGGATTCCCGATGGCGGGAAAACCCACTAGCCGACTTGAAGGTAGGCACCGGTTCTCACCATTCTGGTGAGGAAAGAACTGCCACTTCAAAGGAAAAACGGAACTTACGGAACTAATGACCATTGCAGAAGACGCGCCTGGATGCACGAAATAATCAATCCACCGCGTGCACCTCCTGGTCCGCCTTTTTCCCCCTCTTCCCATTACTTTCCTTTTCTCTCTCCAATTCCTTATCTTTCATTCATCTCTTCTCCCTCCCTGCACCTCCTTGTTCCTCTTTTCCCCTCCCACCTCTAAGCGTTGTCTCGTATTACGCGGAGTGCCGCGCCGCGCCCCGCAGCTCTGCGCCGATCAGGAGCGAAACACTGAACAAAACGATCAGTCTCTCTCCGATATCTCGTGCGGATCGGTGTCTCTGGCAGCGCCTTACGAAATCGCTCTGACTAGTCGGGCGTGATCCCAGTTGCCGAAATAACAATGAATTTTTACGACAGGAGATAAATTTGACACCGATCTAGTGAACAGAACCACGTAAAACACCTGTGGTACTCTGCGGAGGGTAACGTTCTTGTGTTTCATTGGATGATAATTATGTTCTTTAAAATTTAAACTTGTTACGTGATATGATCAACATTAAATATATTGCTACTTCTGCGATGGTAATTAATCGGGAATTTCGACAAGCTCCTGAGAGTTTACGGAAGAGTGTGCTGTAAATATAAGATTTTATCGAGGACATTCATTACGATTGTAATATCTCTGATAAGTCGTTTCGAAAAAGTGATCATGAAGAAATCAAAGCATGTGGGACGTTTGTTCAAATTCCATGATCTAGCACCATGAATTATATTGGTTATACTAAAGCCTGGCATTTGTGTGAGTCAATCGTGAGAAAAAAATATTGATAATCATCTCTAAAGAAAACATGGCAGAAGATATGGACTGACGGGAAATAATTTCTGGAGATATTTTGCCTTGGGCTTTATAACTAAGTTGAATACCATGATTAATGTGGCAAGTATACTTTGTGTGTCATTTTCATAGTCGCTTTCACTCCAAAATGAAATACATCTTTCGCTCCCAGAAAAGGTGATGTCGCCACGTAGGCATGCGTAGAACATCTGGAACAAACGTTAACCTGATTTAATTTTCCATTTGACATATTATTACATCATGCTTAGGATGTATTAAAATAAATTACGATCTTGTTTTTATGTTGTCTTCATCGTAATGCGTCCACTCTCTATGTTAAACAGAAGAATAAACATTACTTATCCAGAAGGGGAAGGATAGTTTCTATTCATAAAGGTGTGTAATTTGTGGCTCCTAACGTGCTTAGTATACAGTATTCCGTACACAAGACCGTGCGTCATCTTTCCAATTAAATTATTATCTCAAATAAATAATTTCACAACTCAATAAGTTAACTAACCGACTTGTTATTGTACCGAATCCTCCATTGAAAAGATTCGGTTAATTTTTTTTTATTGTATCACACTACGTGACAAGTCACATTTCGCAGAATTACTTTTCCTGAAGTGCATTTCGTTATGAAATTCTTAAACCTTCCATCCTCTTTACAGTTGTTTTTTCCTAGTTAGTTTCATGTAGATGAAAGAAAAGCTTTCTAATATTGATGGATTTATAATTTTATCAGGCTAGTGTTAGGTGTGCCGTCGCTTACAACGAATCGAAAGCATAAATGGACGGCGAAGAGAACAAAATATAAAAAAAATTGAAAACGTGGTATTCACGCGGAGCCCCGCCCGTACCAATTTGGCGGGTGTTAAGACACCGCCGTCCACCCACGCTGGCGTTCGGCGGGCAGAAGCCGGCGCTAAGCTGGCGCTGGCCGGTCGGAGCTCGTTTGTCTCCGTCACGCGCGGCACCGCGTCGCACGGTGGGCCGCCACGTGAAAGAAGGTCGAAAGCGGAGGCTTTGCACCAGGGCAATTAGGAAATATCTGACTGCGAGAGAGTAGGTAGTTGCAATTGAAGATTTGTGGAGAGGAAGGTTGGGGCTTTGTCACCCGACAGTACCCAGATTTTTAAAATAAACTACATAGCTGCACTGGAATCAAATATTGCATTGTAGATAATTCTAGAGGCCCGTTTCTCTTATTTGTTTTTTTAGGGTTCTCCAATTAAGTACAGGTGGATGTCGTAGGTAAAAGCAAAGGGTGCGAAGCTTACTGTTCTATCCGGCCTCAGGATCGAAGGTTCCTCCTTCTCCTCCCTGACTGGCCTAGAAAATGTTCTACTAGTGTTGAAGAACCAGGATCAGCGGTATGTTTTTAGACATTGTAATCGACTGGTCTCTTCGAGTCCCTTCTTGCGAATATTGGAGATTGCGTAGGTTTTCATAAGATTTGTTGAAGATAGAAAAAGATTAAAAATAGTCGTTTTGAATGAGAAGGATATTTTTTGTTTTACACCTTTAACGTTTTATAAAAATATTATCCATTTTGAAACGGTTGGTCATCAATGCTTTTTAATTTGGACAATATACACAGATCTTACATTAATTGCAATTAACATCCCTTATTTATACTATCGCCCTTTTTAATAAGTCATTACACTGAAAAGCGTATGCAATAATTGGAATAATTTTAAAAAATACAAAAGTTTGTAAATTTATTTAGATATAAAAATTAAATTCATAAATAGTTTTGTTGGCATTTCTAAACATTACAATAACCATAAAACTCAAAATTCGGTCTTAATACCAGATAACATTAGCGTGTCTTCTCCGGCGCTGCCGCGGATTCATAATAAACAGAAATGTTCAGCCCAATACACAAGAGCGGAAAGGCAGTGCAACAGTTCCCAGCGTACCCTCCAAATTTTGAAAGCCCTAAAAGCATGTTTTTGTAGAATTATAACAGAATATTCTAGAGAGTTCCGGATAAAATAGTGTCAATGGTTTCTTCTTGCCGAGGCAATAGATTGGAAAATTTGATCACATTCGTAGGTGACTTGAAACTCCCCGCAAAAGAAAGATGCTTTAGAAGCTTAATATCCCCAAAACACACTTCTTCAAGAATTCTCCTACTATATTCTCGGAGAGTCAGGAAACAATGGTCAGTTCCCGCCAGTAGGACGAGACTTGTAACCTTTTCCGAATAGTGGACCGGAAGAGGTTTAACCGTGAGTGATAGGCGGACTCAAGCGGCTTACCCGATTAGGATTTAAGATCTCTGGAAGCATTATCCTTTCATAACTTGTCTCAAAACTGAATCTCATTAATTACAATTTAGGGCCGTATTCATACTCATCACTCATATCCTAAGGAAATACTTAACCTATAAGAAGTTACTTTTGATAAGGAAATGCTTATGCTCATTTGCTATTCATAGAGGATTCTTAACATAAGTACTACGCCAGCAGTGTCTCGTGTGGCAACAGCGCATTGGTTTTTTCACAGCCTTTTCAAAGTGTTTCATGAAGATGGTCGTGAACTAGTCATATGCTTGTATCCGTGAGCATTCACGGGTAACCTAACCTACACAGTTTCTTTAATAATGTTTCTTAAATAGTGGTGAAATCGGTAAACATCTAATAGTTAAAGCTGGATTAGCCACAAATGTTACCAAAACGTGCACAATAACAATCTTGGTAAAACGAATTCGTTTCTAATTCTCGATCGCTGTGCATTTCCAACGGGTTTGGCATGTCGCGTAAGTTTTACTTGTAGCTAATTGGAAAGGTGCCACCATAAAATTACTTACAATCGTCGAAATCGTCGTCAATTTCCATTTCTTTTAAATTATGATTAAGTGAAGGTTGGACCTTCCTTACAGCTTTGAGGAGCTCCTAACGTTCTCGGCTAAGTTGTGACAATGAATTGAAAAACGCTATAAGGAGTTCCTGGCGTGCGCGGATAAGTTTAGATTTAGATTTAGATTTATTCTGTCAAAAAACAGTAAAAACTGTATATGATGTAGGGGTGAGAAGATTCTCTGCGCACGTTTTCTTGAGTTCCAGAATGACTTCCCGTCATATTAACTATAAATAGTTGAATGATGAGTAAAAGTTTAACATAAATAAATTTTAAAAATAGCAAGTGTAGCAATATTTGAAAAATAGTAGTTTTTGTTTCCGAGTTATAGAAGACATCGGTACACGAATTGCAAGTATGTTTTTTCTGCATTGCTAACAAAATAGCAACTCGCCCTTGTCTCTACTCTTACCATTACAAGCCAAAGGAGAGTTCAACAAAACGTGCGTATAATGAAGCTACATTAAGTTGTGAGTCTGTATTGAAAAACTCTATGAGGAACTCCTCAATGTTTTCCTTATTATAAGTGACAACTGTTAATAAGACCCTTATACTCCGCGAGCTTTTGGCCCACTGCTCGCCGCACGTTGTCTCTCGCGTGCCGAGGGCAGGACTCGGCGGCGGCGGCGGCGGCGGCGGCGGCAAGTGCGCGCTACACGCTACACGACATATCCTACACGAAACGCTACGGCCCGCCGCGCAGCTGCGAGGCGCTGAGGATGCATCACGTGGCTCCGCACAAGGAGAGAATAATTCAGTTGAAAAAAGACTGTGCTAGCTGTTTGGAGCTCAATTAATGTTACTCACTGCCGTAGCAAAAACGTAATTGAAGAGCTTACACGCCGCTTGTACACTAAATGGAGCCGCTGGATTTATATATACAAATTGCGTTCACGCTGTTCTACACTAGGAGAGCATATGAAAAGGGTGTATGGATTATATTTGGCTTGAGAACTTTCAAAGGGAGCAATATTAAGTATGTTAGTTTGATACTGTTTAATCATCCAGCATTTGTGTACGCTGTATGAAAACATATTAATCGTTTTATCATTTTATATATCGGTATTTTCACAGTAGCTATTTATTTATTTGTGGGGTTTGCTCAGAACTTTTTGTTACTTTGCTGGAATTAAAAAAAAATAGCTTAAATGTAATAAACAACAGTCTCTCATTAAAATATGAATACATATCATTGACTTGTCATCTTAAATATCATTTTTTAAGTTATTTCCAACTTTCAATACTTTCTGAAATTTGATGCTGTTTGATTTGCTGTTCATTTGATGAAATCTAGTAGTAGTGTTAGTTGCAAACAAACTTTGTGGGTGATCCTGAGATTTAGATTTATTTAGTAAAAAAAAAGTTGAAGATGAGTAAAAGTTTAACATAAATAAATAAAAATAAATCTTAAAAATCGCAAAATTAGCGATATTTGAAAAAATAGACATCTTCATTTCGGAAAAATAGACAGTTTCGTTTTCGTATCCTTGCGATGAACAGAAACATTTTGATGGCACTGAGAAAGAGTAATACATCTTGAAAGCAATTTAATGCATTTTGAAAGATTATTTCATACTCCATACCCTAAAAAATTATGGAATACCATGTAACATCCCAGAAACCACAGTCGTGAACATAAACTTGACATTTCAATCAGTACATGTTTGTTTATATTTCAAACAACCTTCCTAATGCAATATAAATATTATCCATACGTTTCAATAACAACGATTATATTGGTTTAATTTGAAGAATCTATTGTAAATATTTTTTTTCGTCTTACGATTGCATGAACTAACTTTCTAAGCCACTCTGTAGAATAATACTTACAATAATCTTTGGAACTTATCTTCTTGAGCATTCCTTTCTTATGAAATACTAAGTCAAGAGTCAGGTTAGAACGTCTCTACTTCCAATGCAGTCACGCTTCCTGTCCAACAATTGACATTCGGTATAACCATCAAAATGGTGCCAAGAAAGGCGGGTCCCCCCTTTGCAGTGAGTCGGTCTACTTGATGGTTATCACATGAAACACGACGGGCCCTCGTCGTTGACACGTGACGTCGTTGGCGGTCTCTCGAGATAGCTTGCATCTCGTACCTTTTGCCCTTACGTACGTTGTATCTCTCGTACATCGTCAAGAATTGATTACTTGTGACTCGTGCTCGACGTAAATGACAAAACAATGTAGAATTACTTTTACTATTCCAGTACTGTGTTAAACGGTATAGTCGTATAATGAAATTCTACCATTGAAACTATTTCCATATATAAATTTCATTACACAATATTTTGATTATATTAGCTAGAATTTTTATACGATACAGTTAACAGACTGTCAGTTTTATTCCTTGAGTCTAGTATGATAACTTCTAGTAGTATTATTTACATGATAGTTTCGTTGAAATGTCGCGTCCTTCTCATCAATGAGATATTCGGAAATTAGATATTCTCATTATTACAAAACGTCGGATTATTGCATGACTTGCTCTTGGGAATGTGTTAATTATTTGCTCATTATTGAGTACTTTGCAACTTGTATTTCAGGAAGCTGTGTTCCTATTGATTTAAAATTTTAATTATGTTATGTTGTTAAAAATATTCCGGAATATCACAGGTGGATAAGCGATAAAAATTCATTAGACGAGCATGCTACTTAGTTTTCATGAAATGAGATAATGTGAAAGTTCAATGAAAAGATCGGAACAGAGATATAATTGGAAATATGAAGTGTCACTATACACGAATTGACGAGGAAAATAACCTTATACACTCTTGATCAGTAGCTTTGATTGAAACTGGTGATAGAAGTAAGTAAAATGCAACCCAAACTTATGCCACACCCTCGAAACTTGATCACAGGGAAGAGAGATCTTGATCTCAATTGCTGACCAACAGGTTGCTGCGGCAGAACCTCGCCATTTACTCTTGTTATCTAGTACTTATTAGAAGCTTATTGAAGGTCTGATCTTAAGTGCGGACACCAAGAGCGGGAGAGGCTATTGACGGTATTTTTTGCTGATGTCAGCTAACATGCAAATCTTCTAAACAAGAAAGTATATTGTTCTACGAGTACTACGCGTTAATTAGAAGCATAATCATACGCGAACATATGCGTAATGTACACGTATGAATGTATTGGGTTTTAAATCGAAATTGTGTGACAAAAATGAAAAAAATATCCATTGTAGTTGCTTTAATCTAAAACATCATTCCGTATTCAGTAAATATCTAAGTAACTGATATAGACATCCTGCTCACCTCTATTGCTGTAGTGGGTCATGTGTTATTTTCATTTATTTTGTCAACCTAAATAAGATGATATTTTGTATATATGAGTTAAAATATAATTTTATGAAACCATTAATTTGAATGCATCACGAGAAGTTCGACTGGTTATGGATAATATAACCAAATTGCTCAAAAACTTTTATTTTTCTTCGTAACTTCCCACCTACAAGAGTGACTGATACTCAATTTTAAGAGCGAAGAAAACAAACAGCCAGAACGGCTATTGTCGTGCCCACGCAAGCCCGCCCTCTACTTCCTGGCCTATCTCTCTCTCTTGCTTGCTCACGAGCTCACCCACGCTCACAAGTAGCGCGAACGAAAACACTCACGCGCCAGACTGCCTCCTAAGAAATCGACTAGTCACCGCGCCTCGGGCTACTTTGGAAACCAACGAGCTCACTAGCCACCGGGGCGACATACAATGCACCCACCATCCGCAAACAACTGCCACCGCCTTTGATTTGTTAAAGAGTCGAAGAACTCGCCAAAACCGTCGTCTGTAGGGTGCCGCCTTCCTTGTTACATGCATTCTGGCGCCTCAGGTTTGCAGTTGACATCACCTCGAAGGCATATGGATTGAGATGGGAGGATAACTGTGTTTAAAAGTATTGTGTTAGGTGACAGGGAGTGTTAAGGATTTCGGGGTGACTGCCATGTTTAGAGCACTGGAGAATGCAGGGAGTCATATGGACTGGGAAATTAGAGAAGAGAATATTCAATCAGCCTTTGTCGTTAATCAGCGGTGTCAGAAAGATTCCTAAGAATAAAAAATAGTGGACAATCGTAAGTCTGAAAAACTTTAAAATTAAATTAAAAAAAAAAATCTTGAAAATGATGAACAGAACGTTGTTGGATCCTGGTATCAGGCGCTTAGGATGAGGAAGAGACACTTATAATCAGGACCACATACAGACTTTCTTCACGTAGATGACATGTAAAATTTTAAATGCAGAATCTAAACAATGAAATCTGAATTAAAATGAAGTTAATTCAATGTTTGCGTAAATCTTTCTCTTCGGACTCATCAGCTCCATTATTATTTACGTATCAAGAGCATTTGAAAATGAGACGAATCTCTGCTGGGAGTCAGAGCAGTGTCCTGTTTTAAAGAATATTGCTGTTCAGTGTGAGAATTTGTTAACACTTTATTTTTGTTTTGTGTGATCTGATATATAATGGAAGCGTTCTTTCATCCTGTAAATATCAGTAACGAGAACCACCATGGTGCTATCCACATCACTCTACCTTTGGTTAGATTTTAGTGGTTTACGTAAAAATGTTCAGGTGGAGTATGGTCAGAAAATTTAGGGATGCCGTAAAGATTGAGAATTTCATGAACTTCAACAAATACGCAAAAAATAGGTTGAACTATAACATATTTAATCCCGCTTGCCCCACCGATAGTTTTCTGTTTCTCCAGATGACTACGCATTTCTGAATACTTCGACGCGTTCTGAACTCCCTTGTCTTTCTTAGCGATAGCACAAATTCTTTTCCGTCATTGAAATTCAACAATTCATACAATACGGACAGAAAGTTTCAGACTAGATAACAAAAAAAAAATTCTACTTTGGGATGTTTGGAGGATTCCTAACGTTCCAATGTGCCACCGTCAGACCAGTAGGCCAACGGCATTCTTTTTGGCTTAGATCACGCGTTCGTTGTATGGATTTATGAAGCATGGCCCAGTGATTGACGTTTTTGTGACGCTCTATCTAGGACTAAAAGGAGAATAGTTGACCTTACCATATGGGGTGAAATATTCTACACTTTTCTGGAGATTTAATAGTTAAAACCTTTAGGTAAGGTATCACACCGTGATGTACGCTACGTAAAACACTAATACTTTTGTGTTTTAATTTATTGTTGCCGACATTTTCTCACCATAATTCGCCATTTTCATCAGTCTGAAATAGTTTCTAGATTCTGTGCAGATCATGTCACAATATTAGCTTGTTTTGAGATCCTATGTTTTTTGTCATCTTTTGGTCGACTGAGGAGGCTCAGGGCATCAACTGAGGTCACTGCAGTGCTTCTGATCGGGTGATCTTAGAGTTTGAGTCCCGACGGTGACGTGGTTAGATAGGTAGATGGAATTCAAGCGCAGTTCGGAGGAAAGTTCTAGCTGCCGGCTGCTTTGATGGGTAGTTTTCCATGCTTTCTCCGATCAACACCAGGCGAATGCCAAAACAGTATCCTAAGAAACGCACCACGGACCGGGTGCGGTCTTCCCTTTGTATTTCTTTGACCTAACATCACCCCCTGACTTACATACACTTACACTTACATGCATTACTCTACCACACATGTCGGGAGACCGAACGGGAGATAAGCTTGCCCCAGCTGTAGCGGTGCCACGCTGATGGGAGATACCAAAATGGGCAAAACCTTGCAAGCCAATGTGTAGTCGGCGCCGAATCTCTGACATCATCGTCCTCACCGTCCAGAACGAGAACACCGCCACGTACTTTCATAAAACATGCTATACACTTACGATACTAAATACCATAGCACTTTATGCGCCCGGACACACTGAATAATCACTGAATGACCATCATCTGAGATGATAAAGTCGAGCCATGGGGTCACGGAAGGAACGTCAGCGGGAAGATTAGTTGGGTGGTTGGCGCGAGCGGCCACCTTTCACGATAAAAACATTCACTACACTTACGGTACTAATACCATAGCATTTTATGCGCCCGAAAACACTGAATAATCAGTGAATGACCATCATCTGTGGTGATAAAGTCAAGTCATGGGGTCACGGAGAGAACGCCAGCGGGAAGGTGGGCGCGGGCGGCCACCTTTCGTGATAAAACATTCACTACACTTACGCCGCTAATACCACAGAACTTTGTGCGCCCGGAAACACGCAATAATCAGTGAATGACCATCACCTGGGATGATAAAGGCGAGTTATGGGTTCACGGAGTGAACGCCAGCGGGAAGATTAGCAGGGTGGTGGGCGCGAGCGGCCACCTTTCGTGATAAAAACATTGACTACGCTTACGGTGCTAATACCACAGCACTCTGTTCGCCCGGAAACATGCAATAATTCGTGAATGACCATCATCTATGATGATAAAGTCGAGTCGTGGGGTCACGGAGGGAACGCCAGCGAGAAGGTTGGCAGGGTAGTGGGCGCGAGACGGGCGCATAAAGTGCGACCCTCGTGGGGCCGCGAGGTGACGTCGCGGGGCGCGGGCGGCCGTGGGCGCTTTCTCGCCCGCCCGGAGACAATGCCCCGCCTCGGCGCCAATCGCCGAGATATAGAGTGCCCCGGGGCGAACCCCGCACGCCGCGTCGCGCCATTGGCCGCCCGGGTGCCCGGCTTTTCGCAACGGCCTTGCGGCGCGGCGCGGCGCAGTGGCGGCGACTGTCCCGTGAGGCAACGCGCCGTTTGAACCCGCCGCCACGTGCGTAAAGGGCAGGCGGCCACCAAAACACTTTCCGCTTCCCCTGATTGCGCCGCGTGCGACCGCCTCGACTTCTCCCCCCCCCCCTCTTTCGCCTGTGAAGGAAATTGATACGGTGTCCTGGTTGGGATGTGACGCGGCTAAAGTGCATAGTCCCATGGGCGTTTGGGAGCGCGGGATTTCTCTACTTTGTGGAAAATTTACCTGTGTGTGTTTTTACCTGTGCCCCATCAGAATATCAACTAATGGCCTTTGGCTTGTGTACTAAGATGGGCTGACAATGTCTGTTTAGAGTCAACTGGACACAGCATCAGTTTGTTCGTGGCCCAAAATTAAAAGGCATCTGTCCTCTTCCCTAAATTCTGACAATTTCGAGTAATGATAAATATGTTCCAAATCACTTATCTACTGTGCTATCGTTTTGTGCTTTTTGGATTGAGTGTTGCGAAAAGTTTTTTTTTTTAATTTTTTCTTCTATCCATACCGGTTTAAATGACAGTTTCTATTGCTCTGAATTGCATTTCGACGTCTGCGTATGTGAAAGTGAGGTGGATAGGGCTTGCCGTTCATTGCACTTGCCTCCAATTAGGCACACGTTGTAATTTCAAGTTTTCGGCGAGCGGTAATGAACTACGGGATGTAGGACGGCTTGTAGGTTACGCGTTAAACGTTTCGGCAATTACATTTCTTTGACGTTTTGGAAACAGTGGCCAACAACTAATTAGCTGGTTTAACTTGCTAATTGCAAAGACGAGTAATGTCTTAATCCCGCCGAACGTCTGCTGCATTTTGTGTGACTAAAAGTTTGCAAAACAGTAAATAGCGAACCATTGGCGTGATGTTTTTTTATTATTAGTAGATCGCCAATTGCAACCTTTTTGATTTCGATTTAAATTAAATTATTTAACAAAATAAACTTATTTTTGTTTATATTCGAAAAAGAAAATGAGTGTAATTTATTTATTTGATTACAACATTCAAAAGTAGACACTAAAATATTGACAAAAATAAGCAAGCCATAAGTTTTTCTTTTGAGATAGCCCAAGCTTTTTTGTTGTATTGAAGCACTTGTCCGATTCATTCATCCTATTTCCCATCAACTTGCGCAAATTTGCTGTTGAATGATGAACATTATTATTTGACATTCGGGCACGTTAGTTTATTCTGTATTGTCCAATACTTAATGTTCGAAATTTTAGATCATGCAAAAAATTGCTACACAAAAATGTTCTAAAAAAGTTAAAAAAATGTAGTGGATGTAAACTGATGTAGAATTTATGATCGTCTGAAGCGGTTTCTGACCTCCCATTCTCCATTGAATACAGCATCATCTAATGTTTGATCAATTTATTTTGTTCCGGTAAAGCACGTTTCTACCATTACCTCTACTGTTCCTCAACTTTTACTCTTTGGCTGATGTAATTGACGAATTTGAACGCATGTTCGTGTAAGATTGAAAGTACTCTCGACTGAATTTTGGGTTCTTCATGTGTGGTTTTCATTTACATTTCCATGACTCTCAATGCATCCTGTCAGCATCATCTTAAATGCTGCTAATATAGTAGTTACCATTTTACCAAATACCTGAAGTACAGTCAACACGAGATATGATAAAGTAACTGACGTTGATGATTGACCTCAATATAAATATTACATAATGGAGACGCCCTAGTTTTATTTTATTAGGCATTCCCTTGTACAGCAAATCGTCAAGTTCATATTACCGACGCTTACAACACCTTGTACTTCGGCGCACCCTATCATCTTACGTCGTTGAGACTTCAACAGATTCGTGTGTGCTGATACTTATTATGATCAAGTTTGGAAATGTTTCATAAAAACAACAAAACGTCCATTGAGTTGAATTTAAGTTGCTTCCTTCTTAAGTTGTGAAATTTTATAAATATTCTTTGGCCTAAGAACGCTACAATTATTAAATTCCTGAGTATTTTTTTGAGAAGTGCTGTCTTATTATATTGCTTTTGACCAGTAATTTCGTATATTTTATACTCTAATACTGGACGATGTCCAAACAAAACTGACCGAAGGAATGTTAGACTGGGGAAATATTAGAAAACCCATTAAAATCTTCCAGCTCAAAACATTATGGTGAATATAATGCAAGATCTGCAATTGGATATCAAATAGTTATTTATGCACCAACGGCGTTACCGGGGTTTTAATGATCAAGTGGCGACGAACACCCAAGAGTTTTTGGCTGAACGGATTTTTGTCGCTGGAGATCATTAGAACCAGTTAACTCACTGGTACTTAAATGATTTTATTTTTACCTAATTTTATTGTTTTAGATTTACTTATTTACTAAATAACTAGATGTTAACATGACTTGCATTGAATTTTCATATTTCCCTCCGATAATTCCTTTTCATAATTACCTATCATAACTCTCTCCATAAGAAAACATGTAGCATCATTCAACTAATTTCACATTTTCCTCGTAACCACGATCCTCCGGGTCCAGCAAAGTTATGAAGTACCGAAGACAATAACAAGGAATTATCAATATTAACAAGAAGAATTTGTAAAAAATAAAATTAATAATGTAATGAACATTGTTATGAACTTAGTAGTAAACTTAAATATCTGTACAATTCCCCAAAAAATACATGGAGGGTACAATAATTCCCGAGAGTACGTAATGCAAGGCAGCCACAAATCGCAGATGAACAGTGGAACTCGCCCTCGACACCCCGGCCGCTCGCAAACACCGCCAGTCACTCGACTCGCGCCTGCACAATGCTGGCTTCGATACAATGGGCCGCGCGCCGAGACCAAGCACGCTAATTGTCCCACGCGCCGGCGGAGGCAAATGTTTAATACATCTCCCGCGCAATTTGCCCCAGCAGCGGCTCGTCAGCGCCGCGGCGCGGTGCGCGGGCCGGCGGGGCCCGGCGGGGCCGGCCCATTTCCATGCGGCGGGTTTCG
>BOPP01000080.1:5177861-5191602 GCA_017312745.1 Gryllus bimaculatus
AATACTAGAAAAAAGTTAGAATCGCCGCGAATCGAAAAATAAAATTGTATAATCTTAGTTTGGGAAAATGTTGATTTTTTTCAGCTTGTTTTGTGATGGCAAATAGTCGAGAAAATGAATAGTCTAATATTTTGTTCACCGAAATTTGCTTCCATTTCATTTAAATTTTTCTTACTGTTAGTGTATATGATTCAGGTTACTTCTTATCTCTAGTTGAACCTAGTTTTTAACAAAGTAATACATAATGTACTTTTGTGATCGCAAATATGTGATTGATTTAGCAGTAAAGTTCATAAATCTGCTTATAAGTTGGTTTAATATTTCCATGAGCTCAGTTCAATGAAAGGCGAAAACATATATGCTAATTTGAAACACAACCGAATGATACGTTGGGAGGTCCATCTAGAGCTCAATTACAGCGAAGCAAACATAGCAGCTGTTAGATAATGTTCAGGCAATGTTTATTGATTGAATTTCTATCTGAACATCTTGAGAACGGTGGATTTCAATGTGCCCTTTTCAACGTTTTCCGTTAATTTAATTAAACTAATGAACATTTCAGTTCTTGCATTCTCTATCAGCTTATTTCACTGTCAAAAATCTGGTTGCCTTGAATATGGCTAATATCTGCTAAAGCCATCAGAACATTGCCAACTGGGTCACTCGCCGGCGTCAGCGTTCGCGAGGGCCGGAATGCCATATCGCGACAATTCCGAATAAACCCAAACGAAAAAAATCATTGGAATTCTTTAGTTAACGCAACTATCTGTTGTAGACAATGCAGAGACGATGCTGTTGCTGTACATATGCAGAGAAAATTAAATGAAATAAAAAAGTAGTTACAAATTAATTTGTAAGCAAACAAGTTTTTATTCAGATATTTTTTCAGAAACCTGACAATTCACTTCCCCTGAGTTTCGTTCAATACCGAAGTGATCATGTTTTCTGATTGTATTCAGAAATCGACTTTAAATGTAATGGTCAAGCAAAATAAGACTTCCCAAACGTAGAAGACAAAGCTAAGATGACACCTTCACACTGCCCGAGTTACGAGCAGTAAAGAAGTGAAGGTGGTACATGTGGCTATTCATAGTGATCATGATCTACTCTTCAGTTATTTGGATATTTATAATCAAATTACTTTATATATAAACTTCATTCATATATCAAAATATTAAAATCATTCATTAATATCAAAACTTGTGTGGGATTTCTCTAAGGACGATCCTCTGTTAAATGCTGATATTTAATTTACTTCCTATTCAGATACTGAATAGGAAACACGGATCAGTCTCGTTTCAGAAGTGACATAGTATGCCGATGACTCCGTCTTGAATCACCTACATATGAACTCTTTGAATATTTTGGTTTCTCTGGTTCAGGGTTCCTAAGCCGTAAACTGGAAGACATCGTCACCGGGCAAATCGACTAGAAACGTTGATAACATGGGCCATAGGAAACTGAAGTACTGCATTCGCCGTAGTAATGCATATTTTCTCATCTGAGAGTTTTTGATTTTCCTTCGTTTCCTTGACTTCACTGAATGTAGAATATGATCAGGAAAGTTAACATGTCAATAATTAGATGGTTTTTATTTAATTATCTAACTCCCACTAATTATTTATGTATTTTATTCTGCCATTTGAAATAATTTACGATTTTTTAACTAACTTACTCTAATTATTTCGACTTATTACTCTTCACCTTCTTATTTGACTATTATATGTGGACGTGCGACTCTGTACAGAGCCGCAATTCCTGGAAGTTCTGCTGATTATCCTGTTATTGAAAATTTGATGGCAACTTCTACAATTTCCAACCTTATTACTTTCTTTGATAATAAAAAGTTAACATTTATTCTTCAGATTTTCATTTTTATTCTTTGAGTTCATTAATGATAATGATTGCATTAATGAAGTTTATAAATCTGCTTATATCTTTCAATTGTATATTCACAAATTCCGTACGGTATTTCTTGCACCAATGTTTGTAAGCTTACGGAAATATCTTCACAGATTTCTGATACGTCACAATAGCTAAGAATGAGAAGAAAATGCACCGGAAGAAACGTTTGTTTATCTCACTGTGTGAGTGAGTGATGATGTTCTTATAAGAAATACAATACTTGGCTGTTCCATCGCTTGCAATCTATTTGCGAGAGAGCTGTTAGGTGCAGTTAAAAATGCGGGTGGAGGTGGTGTTTAATAGATGTAGTTAATTCACGGACCGTCGCAGGTCATGTGTGCGACGGCGGGTGCGACGGAGTAAACGACAAGATTTGGCCTTTTTCACGGAAATAATATATTTTTTTACTTATTTGACGTCGCTTTTCAACTACAAAGGTCATCTAGCGACCACTGAAAGTAACATTGGGGGGAACGGTAACGCTATACGGACACTCACAAACATCCGTGCCCAGGGCGGGATTCGAATCCGAGACCCATCAGGAAGGACACAGTTACGGTCCTTCGGCCTTAGCGACCTCGGCTATCCAGGACGGCATCTAGAAACTTCTACATGGTTCTAGAAACATGTAGACACATTTAGAATCAGCATCTAGAAACGTCTAGAAACGTCTAGAAACTAGAAACTGTAATAATAAATTGAAGTTAATGAAGATGTTTGGTTCAGATGGAGCGGGCTTGATGGTGAGCGTGGATCTCAATAAGGGTAGCTACTTCCCAGGCCGAGAATGTTATGTGTGCGACGGCAGGACGGAAATCGTCTTCCTCACATAAATAGTGTAAATATTTGGATAATATTTTTCATAGAAAACTAGAGTGAATTTTGGACTGTGATTGAAAAGAATCAGTAAACAACCAAATAATGCAACCATAAATATTTATTTATGCGAAACATAAACTATGAACAAATAACAACCTTAATGTTACTACGCGCGAAGCGGAGTGTCGCGGGAAGCCTCCAGCTGCTGTTAGGTGTGAATGAGGGTGTAGGTGGTGTCCTCAGTGGGCGTAGCCGATGCCCAGACCACCGTAGGTCATGTGTGCGACGCCGGATCTAACGGAATAAACGAGAAGATTTCGTATTCATGTAAATTACCTAAAAGCTTTAATAATCTCTGGTATAGGAAATGTAAGTTTATGAAGATTTTAGGTGAGAATAGAACGGGGATGACGGTGTGCGTGGATATCAACAGGCGTAGCTAATGCCCAAGACGTCGAAAGTTGTGCAGTGGTGGGGCAGTGGGAAAAATGAGAACAAATCATCTTCATCATGTAATTAATTCAAATACTGGGAATCATAGGAAAAGAGGGTATATTGGAATGTGAGAAAAAATAGGTAGTAAATAACAAAAAATTGCAACCATAAATATTTATTTATACTAAACATAATTAACTATGTACAGAGAACAGCCTTAATGTTACTATGCGCGAAGCGGGGTGACTATGCAGGAAGCCTCCAGCGAGCTGTTAGGTGCGGGTGTGGGGGTGGGGGTGGGGCTCAGTAGGCGTAGCTGATGCCCAGGCCGTCGAAGGTCATGTGTGCGACGGCGGGGGCGGCGGAGTAGGCGACGCCGAGCAGCGCGTGGCCGGCGGCGGCGGCGCCGGCGGGGGCGGCCGCCTTGGCGACGCCGGGCCCGGCGTACGCGACGGGCGGCGCGGCGTGGACGGCGTGCACCGTGCCGCCGGGGAAGGCCAGCGCGTCGTTGCTCACCCGCACGTCCGCCTTGCGCACGCTCGAGAACGCCGTGTCCACCGTCTTCGACTGCGTCGACACCTGCGACACACCAGGGGTTAGAAACTCGAACACGTAGGCTTCCGCGGCTCAGGTTTACGACAGGCGAAACGTCGGCTTATCTACCAACGACCGGACAGCCTAAAAGTCATGCACTTGCTACTCCTCTCTCGGGTGGTAAAGTAATAAATGAATCGTTAATGAATGACAGAACGTGAACATAGTAGCGTCCCAATTCATTCGTGAAGTTAATAAGTCAACCCTATACGTGGGTTTCGATCCCTGGTACATGGACGGAAAATTCACTGCACCCATTTTCCGGCACGGGTATTTCAGACCACAGATTAAGATAGATGTTCTACAAAATTGACAGATCTTTTACAAATTTTCGGAAGAAGCAGAGGTTGGAGTGTGTGCTTTCTAGTCCTCAGTGATGAACGAATGTAATGTTATGCTTGCCGCGCGTTTATAAACTACTGATAGATCAGAAAATCCACTCATGTACGCTTTAACATCACAATGAGGTCTCTGCTTGATGAAAGGGAGGGGTTCTCAGACAATTTTATTGTTGTTTCTAATACATCTTTACGCTAAATGCAAATTATTGAACCTATCTCGTTCCTAGTAAACCATTATAAGTGAAGTTATACTTGTATACAGAAAAAAATTGGCATGCGTTGAGCGATTGTTAACTTAATTCGTATTTCAATATTGCTCGGTAACTTCGCACCAGTGAGACATAGCGAGGTACGCATAGATCGTATAAAATGATAAGTATGTTCAATCTTGAGTAATTGGACATTATTATCATTATTATTAATAATTTTTATTTCACGACGGAAACTGATAGTTAACATGAAATGAAAACAACAAACTTAGTGAACTTGTTACTTTTCATATCACTCACCCATTTCTGTTGCCTCCCACGATATTGCTAGAGAACTATTGCAGAAGTACGTAAATTCCTGGTCATTTTTCGACAAGACTCTTTAGAGCAACGACCTTGAATCATGCTTTCCCCGGCAGCACCCCACACGTCGGCCGTTCATTGCCCCTGACTCGCTCTCGCGTGATGTCAACAGAGGCCGAAGAGCCTCTCCGTGAAACGCCTCACGACTTCCTCTTTCCATCCCGCGCGTGGTCCGAATTGTTTACGCGCCGCGGCAGCGCGCCCGCGCGCGCCGGCCGAGAGAAGCACGCACCTGCCCGAGGTTGCCCGGCGTGCGCACGATGTTGCCCGTCTGCGTGGCGACGGCCGGCGCGCGCACGGCCACCGCGGGCGAGCCGAAGGCCGGCGACCCGAAGGCCGCGGAGCCGAAGACGGGCGCCGCCGTGTAGCCCACGGCCGTGGGTACACCCAGCAGCCCCGCGCGCGCCGCGCCCAGCGCCGCCGCCAGCGCAGCCGCCATCAGCGCCACCTGCAACGCAATTGGTTAGTGTTAGCAGACATTTTCTGCTGCTAAGAATGCGCCTTCGGGTTCCGGCTGAATTATCATTGGTACCGTAAGTGTAGGTTATGTTTATCACGGGATGTGATAAAACATACAATACGGGGGGCGTGATCTTTCCCAGCTGGGTGGCATGTTCCAGCATCGATCTTCAAGACGGCTTGAGGGGTGTTCTCCAACCAGGTATCTCTCACCTCCGGGGCATCGCCTCAGTCAGGACGATCTCCAAGCTATGATTGTGTAGGATTCCGCGGCCGGAGTTTGTATCTTCTAGGCTATCCGGGTTGCGCCGCGTCTCGGTTTTGATGGCTAACGTTTCGGCCAACATGTGGCCTTCATCAGAGCGTACTGCTCAAGTACGCAGCAGTACGCTCTGAGGAAGGCCACAACATGTTAGCCGAAACGTTAGCTATCAAAACCGAGACGAGGCGCATCCCGGATAGCCTAGAAGATACAAACTCCGGTCGCGGAAGCCTCTCCAAGCTCCCAGCAGGCCACCCGGGCCCCGTTTATAAGAGTTCGCTCTGGAATTCACCTAGTGGTGATGGGAGAAAACAATCAGGGCAGCTGGCCGTTAAAATGATTCTCTACAGACAGCGGCTGAACTCGACATAGCTACCTCCATGGTGTTGAAAATTGAAAATTCTGCCACTGTCAGAACTCAAATCCTAGAACCTCCGGGTCAGAGGCACTGTAGTGCCATCAATTGATCCCCTGCGCCTCCTCAGTCTGGAATGGAATGGTCTGGTCTGGGCTGCAATGGAATTTCAGGCCGCATTTGTAAAGAGACACATATATACGAGGTGTCTCGGAATAAATGTTACAAGCTTCTAGGTCAATGTGACTAGTGGAAAATTGTCTCATTTTGCCAATGGTCATGTATTTGGAGGTTTCATATAACGAAGATATAAGCATCTATACAACTGAAAACTACATAGGTGTTCGGCAGAAACACGAAATCTCCTTGACTGCAACAAAACGAGACAATTAACGTATCAGAATGGAGTAATAATTCTGAGGGTCGACAAAATGTAGATCATACATCTCCCTCGAACACCACATATTTACTTTGGCGATAAATAAATCAAGTCAATGAAACCTATGCATAAGAATGGTGGCGCATCTAAAATATTGTCATTTTGCAAGATGTTTTCAACATGTTTGGAGACTAGTTTTGTTTTATAATACAAGTTAGTGTCTTTCTTTATATATTGGTTATCTTGAGAACTATCTTTACGAAATTTTATACTAGCTTTATGCTATTTTGTAAATATATTTCTTAGCTTGACTAAAAACTGTGATTTTTAATGTGTGTAACGTTTTTGTCTCACCGACGACATCTATTTTTTTATTAAGATAAGTGAATAACTGTTTTTAGACAAAAGTATATTTTTACTAGAAAAATATGTGCGTGTATGTCTAATTTTATTAGTAAAACGTCATAAAGATAGTTTTCAAGACAGCAGATGAACATAGAATAAAATAGTTTCTCTTTATCCACGAAATAAACTCATTGCTCGTTATGCAAACTTAACCTGTGTTTTTTTTTGAGTAATGACGATATCTAGACCCCTTGGAAGTGAGGACATCAAATTGCAAGTTGACTCCAAATATTAGAGTAGCTTCGTAGTTTCACAGCAACACCAAATGTCTAGGGAACGCCTACCTTTAGCGTAATAGATATCAAAATATATTTATCTATTTCCACCAGCTAAGGGTCTGTTAAGACTATTAATGTATATAACATAAATTATTTAAAAAATCCACAAATATTCATTTTTTATAATTACAATTTCACGTTCTAGTATTATTTATAAATGTTCTAAAAAATTAGATCATTGCCTAAAAGACCAGTCACGAGATGATCTTGAAGTTTAGAACATTTGTCATCCCAAATAACAGTGCGCGTTTAGAAAACCTCAAAAGCAACGCACTGACCCAACTCAAGGCTTTTAAAGTTGGTTCGCGGTTTGGCGAGCGCAAATTTTGCAAAACACTCAAATGGCCCCACGTGTCAGGATTTAATGTCACTGCTACTCTGCACTTCCTGAACGTTTTCAAAACGTATCGCTCTACCAGGAAATGGAAACCTTTGTGTATCTTTTGAAGGCGTCAGGGAGAGAGGTAGAGCCAAGGACCAAAAGGACATCCGGAAGTTTTCGAAGCCCCTCTTGAGTGATTTATGATAACACTATAAAGATATTAAATAGCATTTTACTACTCCTAAGACTTATAATCTTACGTAATGACTGTGTACATTTCTATTAGCATAATACTGTTTCTTCACATTTATAAAGTAAGGTAATTTGTTTCTTTTCAAAGACAAAGGAAACATGAAAATTAAGTCTTAATCACATAGACAAAAACGTCACATTCACCTTCAACTCCAGAATTAAGCCTCAAGCTAAATATTATTTTCCTTATATGTATTTAAGACTTGGATAAATTTTTTTATTAAGGGTGAGGTAAATCGAGAAAAAAGTAAAGTTAGACATTCACAGGAGTGTACGTAAGGTGTTAAAAAGGGATGAAAAAAATTAATATCTATGTTTCTATGTAATTTTACTTACTGTATTACGTCGTGCTGGGCTTGCAAAGTGTATTGACCTGGAATTAATTAGAATTTGACTAATATAATATATCAAATGTGAACGTCTTTTGTTTTAAAACCACATTGTCGTTTGTACTCCGGTTCAAAAATGTACAAAGTGCAGAAATAACATATTTCTTCCCAGCGTTCAGATTTAAGGAAAAATGTTCCCTCGCCTTCAGTAGTAATCCCAGGTTGATGATGATTTCAAGGTTTTAGTTAGTATCAGACATCTGTGATAGATTAAATTGAATTAAATTCAAATGCAAAACTAAGGTTTGGTTTATCCAAATGATTTAACTTCTTATGAAATAGTGTCAATCAATGTTACGAATTTCCGATGCAAAGAGACGTACTGCTTACAGGGACATTTTTTTGTCCCAACTTATTATATAAACGTTTTACTTGGTGGTAAAGAGAAATTTATTGCAAATTAAATACTGTAGCCTGCAAGCACATACCACTTGTGTAATCATATTGCTTCATTATGTTAACACAATTCAGTTGCAAAAGTGTTGAAGACAAAAATATTATGGGAACCAATTTGTCTACCGCAGACTGGTGACTGAAACGGTTGGACTGCAATATGACGACATGCGAAGCCTAAACTTTTCAAGACACACGGTTGAATCTTGCTGGAGTTCATGTTCTGAATGTTGCGAACAGGTTGCCAAAATTCAGCCAAATATTGTAGAATTAATGTTAGATTAAGTACTGTGTTAGAACCTATGACGAGCTTAACGACAACGGACGTGCAAGTAGAATGTAGCCTAAATATGTTTTGTGCAATGATTCAATAGTTGCGTTGCAGAACCGGCATATAATAGAAAGAGTGTATTTGTATAGTTGTAGTAGCATGGGAATAAGAGGAGTTTTAGCTCTATAAAATATAAAAGGTAGTTAGCAATGTTAACCACAATTTCTTTTAATAACTCAAGTTCAATCTTGGAGGACCGTCATAGATACACCATATCCTATATTATATTATTTATTTGTGCACAATACAGAATAAAGTGAAATAGGACGTCCGATTTTCAAAATAACTCTATGTTATGTATTACTCTGTCAAGGATGAACGTTGCAGGGAAAAAATTCACAGCTGAGCAAAAGCGAAAGCTACTAAAGAACATAGTACCGTATGATCATTTTATGACAAAAACTAAAATCATCCTCAAAACATTACCCGCATGACTTGATGCTGACTATATAAAATTTCCAGTTTCTCTTTCCATTCCTTCCGTGTATTCTCTTATAGTTAATGTTTTTCATTACGTCTCCCACGTACTCCGGTTCTTAGTAACCATGTTTTATAGGTTAATGTTTAAAAAGCAAAAAAAAGTTAATGGCTCATTAATTTCAGATTTTTCCCTAGACTGTCAGTTTGACTGCAATTTCCGTAACCGTAGACATGTGATTTATATGCGACCTATATTGTACCTTAGTCAGTACCTTACATCAAATTACAAATATCCTATATTTTTTACCTTTAAGCGATTCGTCCTTGGGCACATAGAATCTGTAAAGATAACCGATAATACTTTCTGTTTCAATTAAAAGGAAAACGGCAGTTTTTTGAAAAAAATAGGATTTCAACCGATTTAATGAATTAAGCTAGATTAAATGTTTATAAAATACTAGACATCCTTCAAAGTCTCACTCTGTGTAGAGCAAAACGTTCATTCTATAGTTCCGGCGTTTTTTGAAGAAAAAAAAGGATATCGACCGATGTACGCATGTAATAAATTAAGCTAGATCAAATGTTTCTAAAATACTAGACGTCCTTCAAAGTCTCACTCTGTGTAGAGCAAAACGTTCATTCTAAAGTTCCTTAACGTTCTTCTGAAAGTCTTCTTGACGGCATCCAGAACTTGCACCACAAAATGCGCGCACTCACACGGAAGGTTCAGTTGGATCAACGTTGCAACGATGATCAACCGACCAATCTGTCTTGGACACAACTCATCCTAACTACAATTTCCATCATTCTCACCTACCTTGTAAGCCATTTTCTCTTCACTGGTCGCAAAAATCGACGTCACCACAGACAAGCTCGCACAGACACAAGCGCGGATGTGACTTGTGCCGCAGCTACGGAGACAGCTTCCTTTTATACAGACCGGCTAAGCCATCACGGGGTCCTAAATATTTGCCAAACAAAAGGAGATAAGCATATTAATCCAGCCACGAGGAGCTTTCTCCTGAGGTGGAGGGTGCGCCGCCCCTTCCCTCAACGCCCCGCACCCCGCGTCTTTCGCCCTTGCGCCGCTCTCCGCCTCGCCGCCGCCGTCACCTTAATTATTGCGCCTGCGCCCTGATAGCTAATACATGCTAAGCGCATGCGGCTCCCTTGCGAAAGACTTGCGTAATGTTTGCTCAGAAGAGGAGGCGAGGTTTTGCTCTTTTTCGGCGCCTTTGCGCCGTTTCGTGGACGCGTGATCGGGGCGGTTTTGTTACGCGACGGGGGGTCGGGCGTCCGAAGTCATTTCGATGTTCCGGGAGAGTTTGTGGTTTATAGGTTAGATTTCTTTTTAACTGAATGGGTGATTTTCTACCCTTGATTGGAAGGCGAATAAAGCACGAGCGACAGCAGACTTTCAAAGAATTATAATTATTTATTTGAACAAAGTAATGTTTGTATCAGAAATGGTTGACAGTTTCATCTTTTTGCGTGTAAAAAATCAGGATATTATTTTCATGCATTCTTTGTTTCATTTTTAAAATATTTTCGTTTTCCGAACTACATGTGTTAATAATAATTAATGATGTTTGTTAATTTTGCATTATTTGAATTTTTTAAATGAAATTGAGATAAATTTGAGTAAATAAAATATTAAAAAAAGTATATAAGTATAACAAATAAATGATATAAATACTTCATTATATCAGCATGTATATCGAAGTCGTGTCTACGATATGTATCTTAATTGAACGTATTTAATGTATCTTAACTGAGTGATTGAATGCAAGATCTAGTATCATGTCTTGTGTATCTAAGAGTATTTTCGCACTGAAATAGATACTGGTCGGTGCCCGATACTTCAAACAAACGAGCAAACGATGTCTGCGTCTCGGCTAATTCCTCAACTATTTTTCAAGAATTCATTAATTTAAAAAATTGACCTAATGACTGTTACTACCATTATTACTTAATTGACACATTCCATAGGATTATAGACAGCCGACACGAAAATACAACAGTAATTTTTAAAATTAATTTCTATTACTGTGCGCTTACTTTGCCTCACAAATCCTGTAATATTAATTTTAATTTTAGTTTCAATTTTTCATATGGTCTTGTAAAAAATTGAATTTCTCATAAGGACTTCATTGTATTTTATTGTAACCTCTTATCAAGAATAAATACATCTTACTCAGATATATTGGCTATCTGAATTGCCAATTTTACAAAATTATATCATTCAGGAGTAACTTCAAAAACTGAATACCTATGTGACATTATAGACCCCTTACTTCTTGATCAATCCTAATGTAATTTCCGCTCTCAACCAACCAGATGTACATATAAATTATGTTAATTTTAAACTTTTGGTTTTGACCCTTTTATGCATATCCTTAGTCTTTTTACAATTTTGATCATTTCCTTGTTTTTATAGTTTATGACGTATGCAAGCTTGAAGATAAAAATCATGTTCCTTCGAAACATTGCCTCGTATGGATTGTTCATTTAAAATACATGTTAATTAATTTAAAAATGTATGTTGTGTTTTAATGTTGTCTGTCTATAATTCAATGGAACGTGTCAATTAAGTAATAATTAATTTATTTGTTATAAGAAAATACGTTGATCAGCCTTTAGGTGCTACGGATGATTAATGCCTTATTCTAAGCTTAAAATGTAATGGGGAATCTCGTTCTTTAATTTCTTGAGAATAAATCTATATTGGAGTATATTTGTCTCATGGACAGCTCTCTACCCGTTAATATTATATTTCCTCACTGCATTACCCCATTGCGGTTTTGGGTCAATAGCTGAATCCTAACGACCGGAAGATTAGGTAAAGAATAAAAAACATTTTCTATATCTATAAATCAAATTGTTGTGTCTGTTTGTAATTTCGAAACAACTGCGCTTTAATAATCTCAAATGCGTATTTATGTGATATAAAAACCAATTCAATTTTAATTTTTGTCTGTTAGTCCGGATATACTCTGGAACGGCTGAACTGATTACGATGCAGAATAATATGTCATAATAAAGTACTGGGGATGGGGTAATTTATTAAATTCGTTTCATAAAGAAATGCATTTTAATTTTAAAATTTTATAGTAGATAATTATTAAAATAAGTCATTAGAAATAATGTCTTGTAAATTTTTAATTTTAATTCGTGGACATAAATGCAGGCTTAAGACAAATGTTTGTATGATTACAATATGAGTGTTTAAAAACTATCAGGTATTTTTTGAAAATATTTATATTAATGTGTAATATGTACTTATGTATGCAATACAACAATAAAATATAAAATATTTATAATTACAGAGGTTAAAATTATTCAAAATTCAAATTTTATCCATTATTCAAATTTGTAAAAATAATATGTTCTTTTGTAGAGAAAACTCCAAAAAGAATTATTTTACTATGCTAAAAGTGAAATGTAAAAGGTGAAAGTCATTAAAATTTGCAAAAGATAAAAAAGTACATTCTATAGTACAATGGATTGTAAAAAATGTTAATTGATGAAGACATTTTCAATTTTTGATTGATGTTTTTCCATGAAAACAGCCGAAATATCTACGCTTCTAAATTCTATGATATCAATTGCATTTTGAAGGACCCCTTTAGCAATAATTAAATATGATTAGACAAAGAGCCTAATAAGAATACTTTCTTAATGTCAACATGTGCAGTCGGCTGCATCGTTGTTTAATTGCGTCTTTTGCAGTCAGGCGAAAGTTCACTGTCCACTAGCTGCACAAATGAAAGGTCCGAATTTATCCCGGTCCCTTGACGTTTCAGAGCCATAGAAATTATCTTTGAGCGGCTATTAAAAACATTATCATTTTTTATTAATATATTATTGTTATGTGTATGTTATTAGTATGGATTTTTAATGCGTATTTACAATATTTTTAATTAACACTATACGGAAAAATCCGATGAAATTGACGCATAGCCTACTTAATTCACCAGAAGAGTACTGAAGAGAAAAGTTGGAAATAATAATTTTTAATTGTCAAATGATGTTCAGACTATGAACTACGAGTATTGTTTAATTTTTCTTATATAAACGAATTAAGATTACAACCACATCAAATAATACGAGTGTAAAGAGGATCTAAAATAATGGTTTATTTGCTGTCTTAGTTTGTAGACAAATTGAATTGAATGTGTCCTCTCATTTGCAGAACTGTTATCTTTCACTTTTTATTTTCTCACTGTACTATGTACTTTCTTAGTAGAGAGAATGTGTTGTAATGCTACGGCAAAAATTGAAGAATTCTCCACGGAAAATCGCGTAGGAGCATTGAAATCGGATAAGTGGATAAACTTTGTTTCTTTATGTAGTATATTATTTTCTCTAATATTACCTTAATGTAGTATATTACTTACTCTCCCTCGCATTCGGTCCGTGGTGAAGTTCAATCCACGCCAGAAAGGGTTTATCCCTTAACCTGGCTGCTTCGCTAATATTCAAATGTTTCATGAAGCAGTCAGTGACACGAAAAAAAGGGATCCCTGATGCCTTTACTAATTTGGTACTGGACTCTTACGCCGATGTTTCCACCGTCATTCAGCTCCCCTCGAAAGTAATTGAGGTGCCAATTCGTAGAGGAGTAAAACAAGGGGATCCCTTGCCCCGCTCCTTTTTAATCTCATCATGGAGTGCCACCTTGAGAAATTGTAAATATGTCAGGATACACGCTATTGGGAAGGAGTGTGTCCGTGTTAGCTTTGCTGACGATTTGGTGCTGTTAGCAAAAGATGCTGGGAGCTGGGTTTTGGGGCTTGAGCTGGGAGCTTTGATATAGTGGTAGAATATCTT